>CAJGYO010000038.1:0-168411 GCA_904845875.1 Miscanthus lutarioriparius | reverse complement strand
GAATGGGGCAAAAAGAGCGATGTCTTATATCAAATCCTTAGGGAAGAGAATTGAGGAGACTATGACTTGGCGTTACAATCAGATAAGCTCTTGATTTCTTGTGAGAAAGATGATCAAATTTATAAATGTCATGTTATGTTGCCCCAGTCGGTTGAAGAATAAGAAGTTCTACAAGTTCCTGTACTTCTCATTCCCCACTAATGAATGCGATTTCCCGGCTACTGCATATCTGAAGCCTATTCAGCAAGGAAGACTCAAATTTGATCGCCTCGGAAAATGAAAAGTTGATGATAATCATTTCCTGTGAGATCAAAACATGGTTCGTGATGAAATCGCTGCTCAAAAAGAAAAGAACTAAGGTCCTGACATCAACCAAATCAAGACAAGCCGAGCAGTCGATCCCGAGATGCAAATATCGGTGACGAATCTGAAGAAATTAAGAGCGTTGCGATAAGCAAAAGGAGCCGGAAATATAAGGCGGTGGAGAAACATCGCAAAGATGCAAATGACAAATCCATGGGTTACATCTTAATTCTATTGAATAAATGGCGGTGGGTAGAAAGAAGGAGTTCACAAAGATTGGTTAGAGAGCAAGAAATACCAAAGGTCAGCGAGGAAAAGAGGTATGAAAGAAAAGCTAAGGTAGAATCACATTGGAATTGTCCTTTCTTGGACATTCTTTGGAACAAAGGTTTAAAGTTGCCTACCAGGTTATTGTCTAGAAGTTACGCAATCAAGATGTGGAAATTTATGCAATCTCAAACCAACCCTTGATCATATCCATGCTCACAAGGTGCATATCATCATAATAACATGGATCGGCGGCTTAAAATATAAAGTGTTCATAATCGGCCTAGAAAAAAGTTGTTGATCAAAGTGGGTTTGATTATGAAGAAGAAGGCAATAAGAGAAAATATGTTTGGCGGGGAAGGCCAATGGTGTCCAGGGAAGGTTTGACAAGAAGCAGGAAGAGAGCGTGCAACGCCTATGGAATAGAGAGTTGGAGACCCGAGGCTCGAGCGTCCCAGTAAACCTCAAGTATGGCGTGCTAAGCAAGCGGCCGATAAGAAAGCAACCATCGGCTAATATTCAAATGCTTTCCTGTATGCCATCGAGTTGAAACTCCGTGTAGATCAAAGAAGTTTATTCGGATTTCGATGAATCGTAGTATGAAGAGATAGTTACTTGAGCAGACAGTTATCTGACATGCTATATTTGATAAACTAGTCAAGCATTGGCAGTTAAAAGCTTTATATGTAAAAGGTTTGGTTGATGGGAAAGCCCGATGAACAAGATGTTGGTGAATGGGAGGTGCTTACGTCAATCTCATGCCTTACACCACTTTCATAAGCTTGGCAAGGGACTAGGAGATCCGATTGAGGCCCGACATGATGCTTAAGGACTTTGGGGATAATGCGTCTAAGATCTAGGGGGCAATGAATGTCGAGCCCGACAATCGAGAGTAAGACTCGCTCACCATATTCTTCATCATCGATGGAAAAGGGTCGTCTGATTTGCTCCTTGGTCATGATTGATTCATGTGAACTGTTGTACCATCGACCATGCATCAATGTTTGATTCAATGGCATGGAGATGATGTCGAGCTGGTTCGCACCAATGAGTTTGTGAGTATCGCAACAGCTGATCCAGTCTTTTAGGAACTAGGAGACTTCGAATGCTTTTCTGGCAAGTTATGGGAAGGAGGCTTCATTAAGATCAATAATGATAGGCAGCAACCGATCCAAGCAATCGGCTCGAGAGTTTGTTTTGATAAATAATCATGGTTTCACGTCGGCCATTGGATTAAGGAAGAACAAGCATTGGTCCCGGAGATAGGCTTAGAAGCGGCGTATGTGAAACGCTAAGTCGAATCATAAGTGCAATTCAGAGTTAATAGATCTATTAAAGGAAGTTTTGTTTCCCTTAATGAGATGCTTGGCACAGGTTGATTGATCGTTTAACCTTTGGTCTAAAAGTTACGGTGCAACCTATCAATAGCGATCGATGAAAAATATTTAAGGGATGTTATCCAAGCATTCGATCAACACTTGATAGCCAATTCATTTAGTCATAGACTCTAATAGCCGATCTTTAGGAAAGGTATCGCCTCTAGTTCAAAAAAAAAATAAAGATCTTGAATATATAAAAGCCGATACGATATGTATCGCCTCGAAACAAAAAAATAAAGGCATTCATGATACATATAGGGGCATTACCTTTGAGAAACATTCATGAAAGAACGAAAGGTTTCATTCATTAGTTTGCCCTAAGTACAGACTAATCAAAGACCTTGTTCACCACATCCTGAGCAGATGTGATGTCCACGATGGCCTCAGCCACGACGACAAACTCCTCAAGCAAATCCTCGTGTTCCTCGGGGCCATCGCCCATCAGGAAGCCGGTCTCCATGGCATGGAGCTCATACCCGATATGGACTTGCGTCGCGATCGGTATCATCGACGCCATAGCCGAAACGCCATGGAGGTGATTTCACTGAACATGGGCCGGAATGTCTTGGAGGCGAGCGTTGATGAGGGAACCCTGAGCGTTGACGGCGTCTGCGGCCGCGTTCGCCGCCAGTTGGAGGGACACTGTCAGGGCTGACGATCACAAAAAACAGAAGGACTATCAAGATAAAGACAGTAGAAATTAGAATAGAAGCATTCATGGAATTCATCTTACCCGCCATGCAGCGTCGGACTTCGACCGGCCGTGCTCGAATGGCACTAGCCTCCTCCTCGGCACGCATGAAGGGCAGCTTGAAGACCCCAGAGATGGATCTCAAGCAGGGCCATTTTTCCGAGTCGCCTTTAGAATAGCGGTACTAGGCCGCCCTCCACTCTCGAGAAAGAAGTGTTGGGCATCGTCGCCGTTGTTTGAGTCGGAGGAATCCGGCGATGAGGCTAGCGAGAAGTTGCAGTCAGAAGACTCACTGCCCTACTGGGAGAGGACGAATACAATCATTCACAACAAAACTATGTGCGAGTTAGAAAGTTCATCGTCATGAAATGAAGATGTCAATCTCACCTCATGCGTCGGGAGGCTGGTTCACCGACATGTTCTCCTCCGGGGATCTCCTCCGCCGCGCTTCAGTTGGTTATCCTCACCAGCCATGAAATTGATTGGATCTACAGAAGGAAGGGTGGAAGGCCGCTATGGAGTTTTGCAAAGGCAGGAAGTGCTGAAAGGAAACAGGAGGCGGTTGCAAGTGTAGATGTGTTGAGGTCGAAACCCTCATTGGTATTTGAAGCCACAGAGCGAAGAGGTGGGCGCATACTCGAGAAGTGCAAAGGGCAACCGCAAGTCCACAATTAATGGAAGGCAAAGAGCCACCTCGCTAATACCAAAAGAGAATACGTATCACTGGGTGATTAAGGATAGAAAATTGAAGTGTTCTCTTAATAAAGGCATGTGTTTTCGGACTTAATTGGATTAGGATTGGAAGTGCAGAATCGACGCTATTTTCAAATCGTCTCTTTAGCCAAAACAAAGGAAACACAATGAGACAATGGAAAGTATGGTTGTCATTGGTTCTACACAAGGCATATGTTGATACACGAATTACAAATTTAGAGCATCCACGGATCGCTTTCAACACTTCTAGCCGAATAGCATCAACTTACTGCGATCTGTTGTTTGTCTTCTTGGTGATCCGGGGAATGCTCTTGAGGCTACTTCGGATGGCTCGCGCTTCCACGACTTTGGCCAGCAATTCCTGTTTCTTTTGTTGAATGGAATCAGGTATTTGAGCCAGGGTGGACTTATGACGATAAATGGCAGCCTTCATGTTTTCTAGCTCCTTCTCAAGCTCTGCGCCTAGCTTCCAATTGAGGCAGATTTTGGATCGATACTTAGGAGGAATTCTTCAAATGATCAATCAACTATGTTATCTTTAGCCTCTTGCACCATTAGAGTTCCTCTTGGCCAATAAAGTTTCACGATCAAAATGATTCCTCTAAGCTGTTTTTACCTTTAGGACCCGATCTTCAAAGATAGATAAAGGAGACAAGACTACCGCGGAGAGAGAGTGGGGATGGATTACCCTTAATGGTCAAGAAGACTCTATGCATTAGATCGATTGTCTTAGACCAAATCGGCTATATTCTTCTCAAGCATTGGTAGAACATCTCTTAGCTGATTTTTGGTCTCTTCCGCAAAGTTTCCTTGGAGGAGGTGGCTAACTGAACTAATTTCATCTTCATCAAGATATTTCTCAAGATTGAAAAAAGAGTAGCTCAGTTTGGAAGATCGAATGCCTACATTTAAGAGAATCTTGATTAAGAGGATTGGATCAGTTTATGATGAAATGAGCGGCGAGATGAATGCAATACCTTTTCCGTGATAGCCTCTTTACGAGGAGAAGGGACAATCGATGATGCACCGGTGATGTGTCGGTTGAATCAACTTTGGACTCTCAACACTAACATCTGCAAACATCGGGAAAGATTCTTAGCTCATATTTTGCGAGAGAAAATAAATTGAACATATAACTTCCTTACCATCGGTTATGTCTTTTGAACTAGGAATCGACAATGCTGAGTGTCGGCAATGACAAGATCACCTTCGACGACACCGATAGGGTCATTAAGTGGATTGTCGGGCTCCTGCTCTTGCATAGATGTTGCCTCGGGGAGTATCTCGGCATGGTAAGAAGTCGAATGAAAGATGAAAAAAGCTGAGTAAATCAAGAAATCAAAGAAAATACTCGACAAGCATCAAGGATGAAACTCACATTTTCTCTTTCTTGTGGAAGCATCGGTTATTTCAACCGAAATGGGCTCCTTTGAGGATCAACTGATGAAGGTTCGAGTTGGTCTTTGAATTAAACGCCTTTGGGACAGCAATTCCGCACCCAGAGCAGATTGGGACGCAATTCTCGATAACTGTGAAAGAACGGGATCAAAAGTGGAACGTCAGTTCAAGAATAATATGGATCGTTTACACGAGAGGCTGATGGTCTCGTCCTATGAAGTCTTTTTCGATGATGGCTTTACGAGGTTGCCCTTGAACCGTCTTGCACTTGGAAGATTGATAAGTCACAATCATGGAGCAGCATGAGTCTTCATCAATTTCTTCAATGAAGGTCTTGACCGACCTATTCTTGAAACCAAGCATGGTAGGCTGATAGTCTATGGGATGCCCCTTCCTGTCTAAGCTCGGAAGATCAAATTCAATGTCCTAAGAAGGGTCGGTTAGAACAGTTGGCGAAAGAATTCATCGAATAATTTTTCTTAAAAGAAATGGCAAGTTACCTCTACGTTAGAAGCAAATTCCCCATCCAGGGATATACACAAAGGATGGACCAATCCGCAGAAAAGATGGGAGTGCCATTCTTGCCACCAGGAGTTGAAGAGAGTGGAAGAAGAGCTAACTCTGATCCAGTCATGCACGCAAAGGGAAGGAAGATCCCATCCCAATTGAAAAAGTCTAGAGGCCTCCATCACCTCACTGATGTCTTCTCTTGGTTTCAATATGTTTTTGAAGAACAATTGAGGGGGGAGCTGGCCAAAGCCAAACTGACGGGCTACGAAAGATGGATTGTAGAACTCATAAGTTGGGAGGTTGCCTGAAAGGGAAGAGCTTGTAGCCATTTTGCCACGACCATGACAAAATTCGGCGAGAAGAACGTAGGGCTTGATGAAGGAATTAAAAATTGCAGCCGCCGCCTCGTCCGAACAGCCTGACTCAAATCAAAATTTGAATGGGAAGATCAGCTCATCATTCTCATTATCATCGTATGGTAGCCAAGTCAGGATGTCTACATCAAACCCTCTGTAAAACTTCTTGAAAAGATGGCCAATATCGATATCAATTGTTATGGCCGATGCATCCTCACCATAGCTCATGCACTGCCGAGTTCTTCCTTCTTCACCTCTATATTCCTCACCAAAGTTTGAGGAAGAGAAACTCAGGCTTCTAAGATCAGGCCTTACAGTCTTATGCATATACAGGTTGAGCCACATTTGTATAAACCACCAAGGGCCACTAATGGTATGCATTGGTTTATTCTTCAGTAATTGTGCGGCTACATGGTACATCAGATGATAAGCAGCTCCTAGCAGATACTTTCCAAGAGGGATGTCCTTGCCTACTGCTAGATGCTCTGCCATGAGTTTGTGATTATAAGTCAGACCACAAGATGACCCACAGAAGACGAATCTCTCCAACCACATATTCAGAAAGGCCACATATTTCCTTTCACTAACAGTCGATTCGTCTTCGATATGGTTCAAAATATAACTTGCCCATCCTGTGCAGTGTGATATTTTGGCTAATTTCTTAAACCCGACTCAAGTACTCATAAGGACGCACTAACCTAGTTATCCTAAGGCTGGTCAACAAGTAAACATCGGCCAGGGTAATAGTCATCGGGCCATGACCAAAGACAAAAGCATTCAGGGCATTGGACCAGAAATAGGATGCGGAAATCAAGAGTGAATCATTCCTCTCCATCCCGGGCAATGAGAGTGTCAAACATTGATTCAAATCATACACCTCCCAATCTTCGCCCTTTTTCTCGAATACCCTACGAAACCAATTTCTCCACCCCTTGGGCATTTTAGGCTAGTTTCTGAAGGGGGTTTTGATATTCTAGGAGGACGAATCCACTACAGATTGTTTGAAGAGGATTTGGTTGGTTTCTTGATGGATGAAATCAGATGGATCAAGGTCACCCATAGGTCCAAGAAAATAGACATTGGAAGCAACAACTGATGGAATCAAGATTTCATTCCTCATTTCCTAGAAATCGGATGGAGTAAATTTAAGGAGAAAAGGAAAACAATGTAGCGACTGGTACTTGGAGAATGGAAAACTCAGAAGGCATACCTTAGGGATGTGGTCGCTGGTCGCCATTAAAGCCGAAGTAGATTTGAGTATGACAAAGAACGCTTGAATAACGGCTTGATAGAACGGAGGATTAGCTAGGGTTTTGAGGCCTTGATTTATGATGGCGTCGGATATTAAGATTTGCTCAAGGAAAAGGCAAAAAGGCCGAGTGAGTTGGAAGAGGTACTGTTGGGATATTATATAAAACTTGGGCTAGAGAAGTCGGGAATCATGTATATATCTCGGAATAGAACGGTTGCAAATAGTGGTAAGCGGATAAATAGGAATTTTGGAATAAAATCACTTTTATCCCAAAATTGGGGGCATGTGTTTACACGAATTTGGGAGATGAACAAAGGAATTGAAGGCTTCAAGATTGTGCCAATCAAGGAATCGATTGCATAAGAATCGATATCGACTAATTCGAGATCGACTATGGAATCGGATCTCTTTGGATGGCGTCGGCAGAGATAGCGATGATAAGCTATGGTTGGCGCCAGAAACTACATATCGGACTCTACAAAAAGGAAAGATTATGGTCCAAGTTATCTTAAATTAGGAATATTTTCTTCTATCTTTGAAGATTGTAATGAGTCATGCTTGAGTAGGATTCATGTTTAGACTCGGGTATAAATATTGGACCCCGGCCATTGTAAGAGGACACAATCAATCAAATACAAGTTACTTAACTATGCGCTATGCCTAAATCGGCTATTTTAACCGATATCGAGTGCTTTCACATATGCAGTTCACGTCATGAGACCGTTGAAGTAAAGATAGGTTAAAATATGTGTTAGCCCCATGATCTTATTATTGTATTATGGCATGCATGATTCTACCTCATGCTTCTTATGATATTAGTAATAAGTTAGGGTCATCAATTTATCGCTATTTATCTGGCTGCATGATTCTACCTCATGCCCCACTTGGTCATAATGGTAGATGAGATCTAATACGTTCATTAGATTTGTCTCTATTAAATGGTTAAATGATGATGAGCTGCTTCTTTTATATAAAAAGGGATTCGGTTACTTGCAGTCATTGGCTTAGCATAAACTGATTATTGTTGACATCCTATTGTCATTGACTAATATTTATCTAAATAATGATATTCATCCTGAATGATAACCGATTTTCTTTCACAACCCCATGAGCTTTAACTGATTTATTCTTATGAATATGTTGGAATCGGCTATTTAGTCGATTTTCTTCCACATTGGCTCTCGGAGCCGCACATTCAGGACTGTCTGACAACACCAGCATGTTCCTTCTTAAATTACTGATTAGCTTTCTCTCATTGTCAAATGTAGGGTTAAATTGACTGGCACATCTCGGGAGGAGTGCGCAGGATTGATAATCCCTACGTTGAAGCTAGGCGGATCTCTAGCTCCATCGAGCAGACCCTTTCGGCTTGCTCGTGTGCCCCGGCACGGGACAAAATTTCATGCTGACAGTATATTTGGATACCACCAACTAAACTTTAGTCACCTAAACTTTCGGTCTCGACATCCAAACATGTGAACTCCTAACCCAACTAAGCATTAGTCTATTAGTTGGCAAAAGTGAACTAAAATGAACTAAAAGGTGGCCATGAGTCTATGTTCAAGGAATCTTATTGCTTTTAGTTCACTTTTAATCTATGTATCAAACACACTAGACCAAAAATAGTCTATCTCAACTTTAGTACAACTAAATTTTAGGTACTGTTTAGTTCCTTTGGGATTCTAAGAATCCGGATAAAATAAATTTTAGAATCCTAAAATCCTATCGGCTAGGATTCTATGGGATTCTAGCACACGTCCACAGAATCAAGAAATAAAAGAGATTATTTTTATCTAGAATTCGGATCATAGAATCCCATCAAACGGGACCTAGTCTATCTATCGGTGCAGAAAGTGACCAACATATAAATATTTGTAGTTTTGCCGTATGTTGTGATCGGATGTGGCCTAGCACTCAATGACACAGGGTTTATACTAGTTCAGGCAATGTGCCCTACGTCCGCTTTGAGTCGGTCGGTGACTTTATTTCGAGCCTAGGTGCTCGAAGTTTGTCTTTGGGTTACAAGCGGAAGGGAGTAAGATGGGGCGCAAGTGGTTCATCGACTGGACCAATGGGCGAGTGACGGGAGCTCTCGCATGCGCTAAGTATTTGAGCGTGTGCTCTATTGGAATCCTTGGTCATTCGGGTCGTCTTGATCCTGTCGATCGTGTGTGTTCGAATCGTCTGAGAGTCGTCCTTATTGGAGAGAGGCCATCCCTTTTATAGATGAAGGGATGGCCTTACAAGTGAAAGAGGAGAGTTTACGTACACTACTAAGTCTTGTTGCCCACGCGCCGCGGATACAATAATGATTGTAGGCACCCACAACACCATTTTATGTCGGGGCGCATGTGGGAGCTTTTACCGTATTCACCATGTATGGCAAATGACGGTGCCCACAACACTATTGATGCCCGTGAGCATGTGGGGGTTTACCGTGTTTGCACAGGATGGGAGTTGAGGCGCCCACAACACTATAGGGCAAACATCGGCGCCCACAAAAAGCGCTTGGGCTCGACATGCACGGAAGGTGGCGGGGCACCCTTCCGACATGCCACTGTTGATGCTTGTCTTTGCAGTGTATAGGGTACGGTCCTTGGTATTGCGGTTGACTTGAGCGCCCTGCCTTACTTTCTCCGCTCGTTTCCTAGGTCCTCACCGAGCGGGCGTCCCCGGTCGGTTCGTCCCAGTCGGCTCCGACTGCGCCAATCGAAGAAGAGCTGTAAGCCAGAGGCTCGGTGCATCCCTGGTCAGAGAGGTCGGTCGAAGTCGAAGCGGCGCCGTACCTCCTTGGCCAGGCCTTTTGGTCGAAGAGGCGGGCCGCAATCGGAAGCGAGCGTTGTCCTTTCCTTGGCCAGGCCTTCCAGTTGGAGATTGGATCGCCCTTCTGGCCTGTCGTTAAGTTTTTGGGCCGGCCCAGTAGTTGCGCGTCATTCGCAACGTTGTCTGCTTGCCTGAGCTTTTACTGGGAAGTTGGTCCATGTGGGACCCCGGGTTTATGAACCCGGCAGAGCCCCCCGAGCCCCGGACGATTCGGGTAGAATCGTGTGGGGGATTTCTTAGTTTTGACGGCGGAGTGCGGCGAGTACACCCAGCAGGTGTAGCCCCCGAGCCCCTGGGTGATTCGGGTAGAATCGTATGGGGTTTTTTTGTGTTGATGGCGGGGGAATTTTTCATTTCGATAGTGGGTGCGCGCGAGCGCACCCGCGGGTGTAGCCCCCGAGCCCTTGGGCAATTCGGGCAGAATCGCCTGGGGGGGTTTTGTCAGCGAGCGTGTGTGTGCGCCTTGGTGGGTGTAACCTCCTCTTTCCAGTTTCTGACCCATTGTTTCCAGGAGCACTGCCCCAGGCATTTGGTCGTGGTCAAGGGACCGAGCGAGACGGAGCCATCAACCAGGACGTCGGGCGCGCCGAGGGTTCGGGTGAGTCAGAGTCGCGGATCTAGGGATCGGGCGAGTCAAAGTTGCCAAACAAGGCGTCTAGCACGCCTGGGCATCGGATGAGATGGACTCGCAGATCCAGGCATCGGGCACGCCGAGGGATCGGGTGAATCAGAGTCGAGGATCCAGTCGTTCGGGCGTGCCGAGGGATCGGGCGAGTCGGAGTAGCGGATGTCAGTTGTTGGGCACAGCCGAGGTCGTGCCGAGGTGTTGGACGTCCCGAGCCCCTGAGCCCCGTTGGGCTCGGTAGGGGTCGGTTGAGTTTCGTGCGTTACCCCATCCGTGGTTTCCGCAATAGGAGGGGCTAAGCTAACGTCGCTTGCCTCGATGGCTCAAGTGACACGCTCGGTGAGCTCGCTAACGGGTACGTTCGAGTGGAATCTAGGTCCGTCGTTCGTGATGGGGTCGGCATAGCCCTCATGTGGCATTCCACTGCTCCTTAACCCGCGTCCCGATAGATGCCCGGGTCATTCCGGAGACTGACCCAGGTGGCCTACTGGCCTGCCCTCGATGGAGATTCTATGGGCATGGCTCGAGGTTAGGATCGAACGAGAAGGTTGAGATGACCCTACCGCCCGGAGCGGATCGGCGCGAGGGCGCTAGGGCTCATCTGTGTTTTCTCCCCAGCTCTGTTTGACACGAGGCGGCCTCGAGCCCTTCGTGGGCCAGCCTTCGAACCCCGGTCGGTCGTTGCTCATGTTGAATGAGGCAACTGCCGCTTCGTGACGCAACATGGAGCGTTGTGATGCATCAATTGCATATGCGATGCTTCGGATGTATGGGATGGATGAATGACTATATGAATGAATGTGCATCAGAAGAAATAAAGTAAGAGGGATTGATAGAGTTACCTTGTTGACCTAAGTGACAGGTTTGAGGAGTTTTTATCGGATATGTCTGAACGGGATCCAAGCTCGTCGTTCATGACGAAGTCAGCATGGCCCGCATGGGGCATCCCTCTGCTCCTTACCTATTTTTCGGCGTTCACCTGAGCCATCCGATCGACTCAGGAAGCCCATTGGTCTTTCCTGGGCGGAGATCCCAGTGTTGGGCCCTTCCAAGTCTTGCCTGGGAAGGCGGAGGGCCACCTGTGCGCAGTTGTGCCTTGTTTCCCATGCCCGGCGTGCGGTAGTGGTGGCCCATACCTAGGCCACATCCCGTCTAACCAGGCACCGTCTTGTCGGGCAGGGTGCGTCCCATCGGTCAGGCCACGTCCTGTCGTATCCCATCCGCATTGAATAGGGGAAGGAAGAGGGTTTCTCACCCTAATCCTTCGCCATTCCTCAACTGCTACACCTCTTCTTAAATAGGGGAAGGGAGAGGACTTTCGTCCCATTCCTTCGTCTATTCCCCAACTGTCGCCCCTCCTCCTTCTTCCTTCTTGCCAAGAGCATTCGTGTGCCGCGGCGGTTCCTAGGAAAAAAAGGGAGAGCGAGACAGAGGAGAAACTCACAGATCCGTTCAAGAATCCAGAGTGCAATGTCGAGCTAGAGGTCATCTTGTGTGAGCGAGTGGGTGCTGGCCGCCTTCACCGAGAAGGGATGCTGCCACCGATGGAGGTGGCGCACTAGAGGGCTCATGCGGGGGAGGATTTCCCGTGACCTTGAGCCGGCGAGGTTGTCTCCTTCCTCACCTTCCATGAGCACGGGTTAGGATACCCACAGCCTTTGGTTCTGCGTGGGCTCCTTAATGAGTGGGGCCTAGAGCTGCAAAGACCTCAACCCAACTAGGGTGTTGCATATCGCCGGGCTTCACCACCGTGTGTGAGGCCTTCCTTGGGATGGAGCCACACATGGACTTCTTCCCAGCAGATCTTCTCGGGCAAGCTTTGTTGGCGGAAAGCCGCTCGGGGATCAGCGCCCGGTGGGGGCTTCATGCTCTGAGAAGAAATTGAGCACGTCGGGCGCCTACCCTGTGTACTCCCCCTACGACTCCAACCGGAGGTGGCATGGGGAGTGATTCTACATTAGGAACCCGATGGAGGCGCCATTCCCACCATTCACCGGTAGAAGGCCAGTGGGGGGGACAGCTGGTCATGGGGCCCTTCCAGCCAGCAGAACAAGCTGGAGGTTATTGGAGTGGAGCTCTAGAAGCTGGTGCAGCAGGGCCTCGATGGGCTACGGGTGTTCCACACCTTCTTTCACCATCGGGTCACCCCGCTGGTGGAGAGGACGCACCTGATGTGGATGTATACTAGCCCGATGGACCCCGACCGTGCATCACCGTAGGAGTATGTGAAGGATGAAGTCTGGAGCCGGCTAGACCGGGTGCTGTAGCTGAGGCCCAAAGAGTCCCTCGACGGAAAGCCTAGAGCTCTTCACGCTTCGAAGCTGTCCAACTTGGTACGTTCTTCTCTCCTTACTTTGTGTCCCTTTCGATCCTGCTCTCCTATAATCTTGACTTTGAGTCATCCGTTTTGTAGGGACTCGAGCGTTACAAGTCCCGCCCATCTCCCAAAGGGGCCAGAGGGTGGCTCGCCGGGTGGCCCCAAGGAGGCGGCGGATGGCCGAAAGAAGAGAGAGAGAAGGCTCGGAGGAGGCACCAGAGCGAGAGGATATCGCCCGACGTGTGCGGGCCGAGGAGAATTAGATCGACGTCGAGACGGAGCTCGAGTCGGAGGACCCCACAGAGATGGGTGATGATGTGATTTCCTCCAAGGCGGAGGGGGCGGGAGGTCGTCGTGACCTCAGTGGGGTGGGATGTGGAGAGGCACGGCGACGTTCCCGCGCTAAGGAAGCACGCCGCCAGCTCGGACGCCGTCGGTGAGCGGGAAGCGAAGCGGACGCGGTCACCGCGCCCTTCGGAGGAATCCCCAGCCTTGTCCCCACCTGCTCTGGGCACGGTGGGGTTGGCAAGGCGGTCGGAGGAGTGGGCTCGTACCCGCACGTCATCGGGACCAGTGTCGGCGCGCGACCCTGGCGTGGGGATGCCCCGCCGTTGCTTTCTGGTGGCGCGCCTCGAGCGGTGGTCATGGCGACGCGTGGCCCGGCGGGGCCGGTCGGGTCGACTCCCCCACGATCGAAGTGAGAGGGCACGGATCGTGACCTGCGGCGGCCCTCGTCCGTGGTGCAGGTTTTAGAGCCCTACCACTTGCATCCCGGTAGGCTTTCTTTATTTCTTTTCGATCTCATAGTAGTTTGAGTTTTTTGAGCGTGACTGACCTATACTTGTTTGACAGCAGCCAGATGTTGACGGGGTTGAGCATCGTCCCAACTCCCATCCAGGTGGAGTGAACACCCAGCCTTCATGACTTGGTTGATGACCAGCTCTGAGTAGCCATGAACGTAGAGTCACGTAGCGCCGAGCTCAATGGCAATACGCAGCCCGTTGATGAGGGCCTCGTATTCTATGGTGTTGTTTAAGGCTAAAAAATGGAGACGGATGGCATAGCGGAGCCTACTCCCATCCAGGGTGATTAGAACCACTCCAGCCCTCGAGCCGGGCGCCATTACAGACCCATCGAAGTACATCATCCGGTACTCATGGGTGACGTCCGGAGTCGGTAGCTGGACCTCCATCCATTCGGCGACAAAATCTGCAAAAGCCTGAGACTTGATAGCGGTATGGGGGATATATTTGATGTCGTGGGCCATTAGCTCGAGTGCCCACTTGGAGATTCGTCCTGCGGTGTCACGGTTGCGGATGATGTCTCCGAGCGGGTATGAAGTGACGACCGAGACTTCGTGGTCGATAAAGTAGTGCAAGAGCTTACGGGTGCGCCATCAAGCATGGCGTATAGGGTTTTTTGCACCTAGGGGTACCGGACCATGGGGTCGGTGAGTACCTCCCGATGAAGTATCTGGTCGTTGGACCTTAAGGTCTTTCCTGGCTCCTCCCTTTCGACGACTAGGGCGACGCTTACCACGTGGTTGCTTGCCGTGACGTAGAGGAGGAGGGGTTCTCCCCATTTGGGAGCGACGAGGATTGGGGGCGACGTCAGCGATGCTTTGAGGCTCTCCAAAGCCTGATGTGCTTCCTTAGTCTAGACGAATGTGTCTGTCTTCTTGAGTAGCTTGTAGAGAGGCATCCCTCGCTCGCCGAGTCGGGAGATGAACCGGCTTAGGGCAGCCAGACAGCCGGTGAGCCTTTCTATGCCCTTGACGTTACGTATAGGGCCCACGTTGGAGATGGCAGTGATTTTTTTGGGGTTGGCCTCGATACCGCGTTCGGACACGATGTATCCAAGCAGCTTCCCTTTCTGAACCCCGAAAACACATTTTTTGGGATTCAATTTGATGTTGAACCTTCGGAGGTTCGCGAATGTCGCGGCCAAGTTTGCGATCAGGTCGCAAGCTTGAGCCGTTTTGACCACTATGTCATCAACATAGACGACGATTGTTGGTTTCGGACGCTCGGTTTGATTAGGCTGATCGAGCGGGTCAATTTGGTCAGCGAAGCATTGTTGCATGCACCTTTGGTAGGTGGCGCCAGTGTTCTTCAGACCGAAAGGTATGGTTACATAGTAGTATGAACCATACGGGGTGATGAACGAGGTTGCGAGCTGATCAGGCTCTTTCATCATGATCTGGTGATAGCCTGAGTAAGCATCCAGAAAGGAGAGGATCTCACATCCCGAGGTGGAGTCGACTATCTGGTCTATGCGCGGCAAAGGAAAGTAATCCTTTGGACATGCTTTATTGAGGCCAGTATAATCAACGCACATTCTCCATTTCCCGGTCTTCTTTTTAACAAGAATAGGATTGGCAAGCCAGTCAGAGTGGAATACCTCTCTGTTGAAGCCGGCTGCTAGGAGTTTGGGGACCTCCTCGCCTATGGTCCTATGCCTCTCGTCATCAAAGCGACGCAGGCATTGCTTGGCAGGCTTCAAGCCTGGGATGAGGCGTAGTGCATGCTCGGCGACCTCCCACGGTATGCCTGTCATGTCAGATGGTTTCCATGCGAAGACATCGCGATTGGCGCACGGGAAGTTGATGAGCTCGCATTCCTATTTGGCTGGGAGCTGGGTCTCGACCCAAGACTTGTCTTGGTTGGGTCGGTGGGGTGATCCCCACCACCTAGTTTCCTCAAGTGGGCGGAAGGCCATCGAGGAGGTTGGCTTGTTGCAGTCTAGGACTGCTGGGGTCGACAACTCCACGAGCCATGGGAGCTTGGAAGAGTTGATGATGGCGATGGCGAGCTCAGTAATGCTCGTGGTCGCACATGAAGGCGTCTTTGAAGTTGCTACCCATAGTGATGACGCCATTCGGTCCTGGCATCTTCAGCTTTAGGTAGGTGTAGTTGGGGACTGCCATGAACTTGGTGTAACATGGCCGCCCCAAGATAGCATGGTAAGACCCCGGGAAGTCCACCACCTCAAAGGTGAGCACCTCCGAGCGGAAGTTGGCTCGGTCGCCAAACGTGATGGGCAGGTCGATCTACCCGAGCGAGTATGCCTGTGCTCCCGGGATCACACCGTGGAAGGGAGAGCTCGTCGGGCGGAGCTCCGACCGGGGGATGCGCATGACGTCGAGGGTGTCGACGTATAGGATGTTGAGGCTGCTGCCTCCGTCCATCAGCACCTTGGTGAGGCGCTTCTTGCGGACAATAGGGTCGACGACGAGCGGGTAGCGTCCCGGTCTGGCGACGTGGGATGGATGGTCCCTTTGATCAAAAGTGATCGGAAAATCTGACTAGTGGAGGAAGGTGGGGACGGCCGTCTCAGCGACGCATGCCTCTCTGTAGCGCACTTTATGCTGGCACTTGGAGTAGACGACATCAGACACCCCAAAGATCATGATGCATTCCTCGGGATCGGGAAAGCCATCCCCATCCTTGCTCGTCGTGCCCCCTTTCTTGGCTGCTGCCTCCTTGCCCTTTCCTTCCTTTGGCCCATCGGTCTGTCGTAGGAAGATCCTGAGGAGCTCACAGACCTTGTAGAGGTGTTTGATGGGGTAGGCGTGGTTGGTGCATGGGCTATCCATGAGCTTGTTGAAGTGGTCAGGCTGGCCCTGCTGGGGCTGCTTGCCCGCACAATCAGCTACAGCGAACAATGCGGTGTTGGTCGGTTGGCGCTGATCCTTCTTGTTCTTCGTGCCCGTCTGCGTGGAGGGGCCCTCGTCTTGGTCCTCGCGCTTGGCCTTGCCCTTGTCCCAGCCTCCATTGAATACTGCTCCGACCGCCTCCTCGCCGGAGGCATGGTTCGTGGCGACGTCGAGCAGGTCGCGGGTGATACGGGGCTTCAGGCAGCCAAGCTTGTGGATCAGGGACTCCTAGGTTGTCCTAGAGAGGAATACACTTATGACATATGCGTCGATGACATCAGATAGGGAGTTGCACCACTTTGAGAACCTACGCATGTAGTCCCGTAGGGACTCGTTGGGCTCCTGCTGGCAGATCTTGAGGTCCCAGGAGTTTTCAGGGCGGACATATGTCCCCTAGAAATTTCCAACGAAGATCCTCTTGAGGTCTGCCCAGTCATGGATGCTGTCGCGCGGGAGGAATTCGAGCCATGCTCGAACATGTTCCCCTACGCAGATGGGGAGGTACTGGATGATGAAGTGGTCATCATCCACTCCTCTGGCTCGGTAGACAAGCCGGAAGTCTTCGAGCCATATACCAGGATTCGTCTCCCCGGTATACTTGATGATTTTGGTAGGCGGTTGGAAATGCCGTGGGAACGGCGCTCTCTGGATGCGTCGTCCAAAAGCCCATGGTCTCGGGCCATCCGAGCTGGGACTCTAGTCGTTGGGTCGGTGACCGCGCCTAGGGTGCGTCTCACCGGTCCCCTCGATGGTCCGGCCAGAGCCCGTGCTGCCTGCTCTCACCGTCGCCCGGTGGACGTCATCATCATACCGGGCCTGACGCCGGTTGTTGATGATGATGCGAGCGTCTCGGTTCGGCCCGAGGCGTTTGTGCACAGGCGGCCGGTGTGGAGCAGGTGCTGGGTTAGGCTGTGGCGCAACTACGGCCTCCTGTTCCACGTCAGACGGCTGTAGAGGCGAGCGGATGGAGCGATGCGTTTGGTGCGTCCCCGACCCCTGGTGGGGAGAGAGACCGTGAGTCGGTGTCACGACGTGGAGCTCTCCGCCTCTTGAACGGTGGCAGTCTCCACCAGCGCCCGGAGATTTCGGTGGACCACCTGCTCCTGTGGGTCGATAGGCTTAGGAAGGCCACACAGAAGCATCGCCGCCACGGCAATGTTCTGACCAGCCCGATCGAACTGTGGGGGATCATTCCCTCCATCGATGATGTTGCACTAAACCTGGCGGGTACGACCCCAGGCACCGCTCACCGGGTTACGCGCATAGGGCACATCGTGGTGTGCTGAGTGCACTGGCGCAGGTGGTGGCTGGTTCTGCTGCCTTTGTCGTAGCTCCTCACCGTGCTCCTGGGCACATGCGAGGGCATCCGCACAAGGGTCTGGAGGGGTGTGGGTCTGTAGAGACTCCACTACTACCGGCGGCTGTCCTGGAGCGTCCGCCATAGCACACTCTCGGGACAGAGGGTGGCTAGGTGCCACGACGTCATCAATGCTAGAGCCGTCGCTCACAACATCATCATCCATGAGGGCGTGAAAAGAGGCGGGAGCATAGTGTGCCATCCCCATGAATTCGGATGTGGGAGGGGGGCAGTGCCAGCATCCTTCGGAACCCCTGGGCGTACGCGTCCATGAGGGACATGAGGTCGTAGGGGAACCGGCCGCATGGCGGTCACGGCAGGGACAACGGGGTCCCTCTGGAGAATCAATGGAAAATAGTAAATAGCGAGTAAATAACAGTACGTACATTACTCACAGTGGGGATTGAGCCTAGCGTAGGCTCAGAGCTAAGCGCATGCGCCTCATCGTTGAGGTCGCCGGGAGTTCCGGAGCCGACGGATGGCGCCCCTCTGATGGGTGCCGGAACAAGTGCCTTCTTACGAAGGTGAAGCACGCCGAGCCGATCGGCGACGAAGTCCAGGCTTCTGAAGAGAAAGGCCTGGGATGGCTCGAAGATGGGTGGAACCCACATCCCAACAGGTGGGAGTGTGGAAAACTCCAACGAACCAAAGCGAGTCGTATCGCTTGAGCCCGCCATGGCGAAGATGGCGGAAAGGTGGGCCATCCGATGACCAAAAGCATGAATGTACGTCGTCTTCCCCACGGACGGCGCCAACTGTCGGTGCAGAAAGTGACCAACACGTAAATATTTATAGTTTTACCGTACATTGTGATCGGATGTGGCCTAGCACTCAATGACACAGGATTTATACTGGTTCAGGCAACGTGTCCTACGTCCAGTTTGAGTCGGTCGGTGACTTTATTCCTGAGCCTAGGTGCTCAAAGTTTGTTGTGGGGTTACAAACAGAAGGGAGTAAGATGGGGGGCGTAAGCAGTCCGGTTGGACTCTGGACCGAAGGGCCGAGAGTGACGGGAGCTCCTACGTGCGCTAAGTATTTGAGCGTGTGCTCTGTTGGAATCCTTGGTCGTTCGGATCGTCTTGATCGTGTCGATCATGTGTGTTCGAATCGTCTGAGAGTCATCCTTATTGGGAGAGAGACCATCCCCTTTTATAAATGAAGGGACGGCTTTACAAGTGAGAGAGGAGAGTTTACGTATGCTACTAAGTCTTGTTGCCCATGCCGTCGGGTATAATAATGATTGTAGGCGCCCACAACACGCTTACGTCGGGGCGCATGTGGGAGGTTTTACCATATTCACCATGTACGGCAAATGACGGTGCCCACAACACTATTGATGCCCGAGGCATGTGGGGGGTTTTACCGTGTTCGCCTGGTATGGGAGTTGAGGACGCCCACAACACTGTAGGGCAAACGTCGGCGCCCATAACACTGCTTGGGCTTTGACATGCACGGAAGGTGGCGGGGCACCCTTCCGACATGCCTGTTGGTACTATCTTTGCGGTGTGTACAGGTACGATCCTTGGTATTGCGGTTGATTTGAGCGCCTCGCCTTACTTGCTCGCTTGTTTCCTAGGTCCTCACCAAGCGGGCGTCCCGGTCGGTTGGTCCCGATCTGCTCCATTGCGCCCGAATAAGAAGAGTCAGAAATGGAGGTTTGGTGCATCCCGGTCGAAAAAGGCGGGTCGGAGTCGGAAGCGGCGTTGACCGGTCCTTCTAGTCGGAGAGGCGGGCTGGAGTTGAAGCGGCGTTGCCTTGGCCTTCCGGTCGGAGAGCGGGCGAGTCGGAAGCGGCGCCTTCCTCCTTGGTCGAGCCTTCCAATCGGAGAGGCGAGCCACAATCGAAACGCAGCGTTATCCTTTCCTTGGCCAGCCTTTCGGTCCGGAGATTGGATCGCTTTTGTGCTGTCGTTAGGTTTTTGGGCGGCTCGGTGGTTATGCGTCGTTAGCAATGTTGTCTCATTGGGCGAGCTTTTACTAGGAAGCGGTCCATAAGGGATCCTGAATTTATGAACCCGACACTATCTATAAACTTTAGTCTTAGCAAGCTGAATAGTGCATGCTTTATTTGGCGTCAATCGAGAGAATTGTCGTACATGTTGCATGCCATCCGTACTACCCCTACCACTAGGGGCTGGGGGTTCGTTTCCTGCGAGCTGAGAGGAATGGACTACTCGAGAGGGAATTTTTCATATAATAGGATTACAGGAGTAGGATGAAAAATCACTTGTTTTCGATTTTGGAGTAATTCCACAAGAACATGGACATTTCAGTGTGAGGCCATCTTCTCTGTAGCTCCTGTTGGTTGGTTTAACCTCACACATTCTCTTAACTGTCCAGGTATTCTAGTTTTAGCCATTTACTTTTCATTAGTGCCATGTTTTTTTTCTAGGTACGATTTCTTTTATTTATTTCCTACAGTTCATTGACCGACAACAGTGTCTTATACTCTAACCCTTCATCATGATGATCGGTACTGCACACCTCGAGATACACGCTAGTTATAAGAGTCGGTATGAGATGTGTGCAGGTCAAGCTTTCTCAACTTCAACTAGATTTGTAGAAAATACATGCAAAATTTATATTTCTAAATAAATTTATTATAAAAATATATTCAATGATCTATTTAATGATACTAATTATGTATTATAAATATTAATATTTTTTACATATAATTAATTAAAGTTAAAAAAGTTGACTTCCCGTGAAGCGAGAACCGCTTATATTTTAAATAGATGCAAGTACTCTGTGCTCGAACCTTTTTGCCAAGCCTCGTCCCAAGTGCACGAAAGATTTGATAAAGATACGAGTAGGTACATGAGCCGGGATGGAGAGGATACTTTACAGGAAAAATTGAGCTGTATTTGAAGTATTTCCGTGTGTGCAACAAACAAATGCAAACACTCCTACGAGGAGGAAATGGAATGATGACGTCGTCCGTCGTACGGCGGCGCCTTTTATCACGCGGCTCCAAGCGCCGTGGTGCTGCGTGCTGACGGTGCCGGAGGGAACATCGTGCGGCGATCCAAGGTGACATGATATGCTTCCAACACACCCACCCACGCATTGTCCCCCGGGCAGCAGCGGTTTTAGGAGCTGTTTGCAGCTTTTTTTTTTTATCAACCGAGTTAAAAACCAGTGGAGGAGCCAGAAGTTTTTCGGCGCCCGAGTGATCCTCATTGTACAAAAGTATTTACCTAGCAAATTATAACATTTTTCTTTGATATATAGGATTTTTTTCATTTAAAGTTTGCCGAGGAGCCCGGCCGGCCGCCCGGGGTGGCCGGACGGTGGCTCCGTCAATGGTTAAAACAGAATAACTTCGCAATTAGAATTTCTAAAAATCTGATCTCACAAGTGATGAACAGATGGAGCTGAAAATACCAGCTAGTAGAGCCAAAGCTTTAAAAAACTAATCACCAATGAAGCAAAAGCAAAAGCACGTGTTCCTCACCTCACATCGAACGAGTTTGAACGAAGAACAGACAAAATCATGGGAGTCGTCTCCGCGAGCAGCAGTGGAAAAAGGATCACTGAGCGTGCGAACGAAGACCTTCATGTATAGTACTCTACTAATTCCAAAACGGAGAGCAAAACACCGTGATTGCTGATTTTGGCTGTTTTCCAAATGTCGTTTCAAAGAGGAGACACATGCTCCACATCTCTGTGCATGCTTCGGCAACCGTGTCGTCCCATGAATTTCACTTCCAAAACCATGCTCCCTCTGTCCAAAAAAATTTTAATTAATTAAAGTTAAACTGTTATAAGTCTGATCAAATTTATAGAAAAATATATCTGCATTTATGGTAGCAAATTAGCACATAAATATTTTTCTTGTACATCGATAAATGTCTCTGTGAATTCGATCAAACTTGTGATAATTCAACCTTTGACTCAATATGTAACATCTTTTCTTTTCTAACAAAGTGTGTACATCATAATTTATTGCCCCATAGGAATGGAGGAACTTCATAGAAATCCTGCAGAGATTTTATATCTTTTCTTTTGGAATGGTATATCATATATTTAATCATTCAATGTGAGATCTGTGGTCCGGATTTACTTCTCTCCTCCCAATCTTATCATCTTTTTTCTTTCCGAAGCCGTCTTCTCCAACATTCTGATTCCACCACCATAGCCACCTCTAGCCCCATCCTCTCAACGCGTGCAAGAGCCGCTGCTCGTCGAAGTTGCCACCTCGCTTCGTCACCGTGTCCACGCTTCTTCAACTTGCCACCTCGCTGTCCCATCTATTGCTCGTCGAAGTTGATGGAGATCGTCGGAGGTCATCAAAGGTAAAGGAGAAGTGCAACGTGAATCTCTATTCTAAATCGTGAGATGAGAAATTTAAGAGATTTTTTAGAAAAAAAAATCTCTCAACAGATAAATAGTAATTCCCTTAATTTTTTTGTGTTCTTGACACGTGAGCCAAGCCCTTCTAACTCCACGTTCACCAAATTCAATGGTTGGTTTACCCGTACCATCCTCCAATTAATTATATAAACTTGTGATTGGATCCAACAGCAAATAAAATAATAATAAATGTATCGCTCTCTTACAATGCGGCGGGTCAAGACAAAAACTAATATCCTGTAGCGCATCAATCGGATCATAGTTTACATACTGTATTCCATGCATTCACAAATAGTGAATAGTTTTGAAATATACTCCCTCCGTTCTACAGTAGAAATTTGTTATGGGATACGTGCAGGTCAAACTTTCTCAACTTTAACTATATTTATAGAAAATACGTGCAACATTTATATTTCCAAATAAGTTTATTGTGAAAGTATATTCAATGATCTATCTAATGATACTAATTATGTATTATAAATATTAATATTATTTTATATATAATTGGTCAAAGTTAAAAAGCTTGACTTCTCGAAAAACGAAAACGACTTCTATTTTAGGACAAATAGAGCAGGCTAGGAGTTTGTATTACTCCCTATGTTATTTTTACATGTTCTATTAATTTTGTCCAAGTCAAATATTTCCTCGCCTACTCTGGCTCGTCCTCGTCTGATCCCGCCGTCTCCCCACTCGATCCCGTCTCTTCCCCACCCGATCCCAGTTTCTCCTCGTCTGACACCTCCTCCTTATTGGTCGCAACCTCCACACTCGGTGTCGCCACCTCCATACTCGACTCTGGCTACTTCCCAACTGATTTCGATTTTCCTTGCGTGACCCCAGCCCCTCCCCACCCGATCCTGCCACCATCCTGCTCAACCTTAGTTTGTCTGACCCTAGCTTGTCCCTACTGGATCCTGCCGCCACCCTGCTCGACCACGGCTCGTTTCCGCCCAACCCGACTCCTTCACATGCGCCGCCGCTGCCTCTACACGCGACCTAGGCTCCTCCCCTCCTCCCTGACCGCCGCCGCCTCCTTCTCGGCTCACGGCGACACCCAACCCTACATGATGGTATTCCTATGTTATCGTGGAATTTTGGTTCTATATGTCATTGGGATTCCTATGAAAATTGATTCCTATCATTCTAAATTTTTTATACTATGTCCTTTCGAAATAGTTTGCAATGGGTTATGAAGGCACCTACACACATATGATGTCGGAAGACACTAATGTTGATTTGATTACATTATCTACTCAAACAAAGTCAATCACACTATTAAATACTGATGAAATTCCCGCCTAGAGTGGCATAAGTAAGCAAAACACAGTTCTGGTGAAACCCAAATATAGAACATCCAGATATGTACCGGTTTCAAGAGTTTCTGGTTATTTTCTAAAAATATTGAAGGTGCATTTTTCTTTTTTAATGAAAAATTATAATTTACCTATTCCAAGTGTACCGGATCATTTCCAGCGTACGATACTAACTGCTCCGTCACGAACAGCATGATCAACACCGACTAGTGGCATCTGTAAACAGTGATCCACATTGTCAGTGAGAGCGAGTTTCACAAAGCTTGGTACTGGTCAGGCGGGGCACACCAGACACGCACACGTGCCACCACTAGTGGACCTGACATTTTGATTTGACCAATGAAAAGCGTAAAGATATCTTCTAAGCAAAACTATCAAAGACTTCATTTTCTAAGAACACCCAACAGAGACTAGTTAGAAAGTGAGTTGCGTTTGTTACTTTATTGCGTTCTTTTATTTATTTTTATAATAAAGACCTTCAAAAGTTGATATTTGGCTTCAAAGGAAGTACAACTACATAGATATTTACATATGGATGGAAAAAAGTATAGTTTTGATATAACACAATTTTGACAAGCTCCATTGGGTATCCTCATCTATGTGTTGAATGTTAGGCGGGTGTCCCTTACGCCTCCGACTAAACTGTTAGACGGAGGTGACAAGGTCCTTATCGAAAACCATGGGCATAGGGCGGAAACCTAGCTCGCCCTAAGACCCGAGTGGAAAATTTGTATGCCGTCAGAAGCTAGGAGTACATCCAAGTCAAAGCCGAGAGATGAAGGCGGACAATATCCTAAACAGACTACAACACCCTCCTTGTCGGGCACATAACCCGAATCGTAACAACGTGCATATACAAACGCTAACACCATCTCACCTAACTGGTTCAGGGGACGGTGCCACACCCATCTATCTCTTGTGACGGAAGATGTTATCACCGTCCCTTCGAATATGACCGAGCAACTGAGGTTAATTGCGATACGACTGATGGAGGGGAATTGCCCCCAACAATGGCGTCCGTCGAGGAGAACGACGCCCAGAAGAATAGTAGGACTAGTGACACATGAGGCAACTAGTCGGACAAGTCCGAACCAAGCATGACGACATCACCACCAAGTCCCTGTACTTGTAAACCCCATCCCCTTGACTATATAAAGGGGCTTGTGGAGCCCTACCAAGGGGCATGAGAAGCGATCACCACACACAGTTACTCACACAACCTCTTGTAACAAATCCCTATCTAAACCTCGAGTACTCTTCCAGACTAGATGTATGGCTCGACCGCTCAAACCAGCATAATACTTGGTTTCTTCTATTCTACCCCATTGAACCTCGTGCATGACCTAACATTTTACTTGCTGATGGTACCATAAGAAACACTAAAACACCAACAACTGTCATGAAGAATCAACCCTGTTTGTATTTGAGATATATATATGTTTTTGTGGGAGTTGAAATTGATAGGTGCCCTTAGCGAAAACTGGCTGGTATATAAGAAAATCTAAAGGGGGCAGGAGGTTGTTCTTTTAGAAAAGAACATCCAATTTCTTTTTGGCGTCTTCTTGTTACTACTTGAAGTTTATATCTTACTAGGCAACAATAAGAATTATTTTTCCTATGAACCAAGTGTTTGCATTCCTAGATGATCCATGATACAATACATCAACCTCACATTCACTAATACACTCAATCAGCTCTACATATACAAGGGGAAAATAAGTATAAACATGTCTCGGTTCCTTTACTTATAAGGAGCCGAACTCACGGTGTCTCAAACAACCAAAAGGACAAGAGCTCTGCATGCCGGCCACCTCATTTGTTTTCATTTGGTTCACATCAGTGTAGCTACTAGATGTTATTGTTAGTTCCTTGCCATTATTGCATAAATGTGCTGAGATCAGGAGGGTCATTTTATGGACGCCAAGCACATGGATACGCCGGACCATATTGAAGTACCTCATCCCACCCCTCTCCCACACAACAGCTTCAAAAAAAAAAAAAGAATTAACATCCTGATCTCGCTATTAAAGCAGTTGTCTAACTCACAAAGCTTAGCTCAGACGACACCAGAGGCAAGGACCTGGAGGTGCAAATAAGCAGAAGACTAGAAGTTCACTTTGAGTCCATTTCGTTGAGGCAAGGAGCTCACATCAACGCACATAAGCAACATTGTGACATTGAGGGAAAAAAGCCCATCCGCATGGATCCACGGCCGTCGCTGTTTTTTAGTTAGTTGGTTCGGTTCTTGGTGGTAATATCTTTCTACCCAAATTTGAGTCTATAACTTTGTTAGCATAGGGGTTTACATTTATGGCTAATTATTCTTTCAATGTTAGCGACATGCTCATTGTATTGATGTGCTTATAGCAGTAAAAAATGGTGTATATATAGAGCTTGCTCCCTATAATTTTGTCCACATAGTATATTATTCCTTCAACAAGATTGTTACATCCCAAACCTATTCTCAACCCCATGGACACTTTCGCTTCTCTCACCGTGACAATGATCTCCTTTATGATGCAGCGTCATTCGGGCGTTTTCACCCCTCCAATCTTGGTGGCCTCCCATGTCGGCCATGCTCCGCGTGCTAGCATCGAGTGGTCACTGTCGATTTATATCGACGATGGGTCCTGCCTCTTAGGTCTCCGCAGAAGCACCGAGTGGTTGAGGAAAGCATACAGATGGGAGAGGGCGTGAATGGAAATGGGAGCAAAGAGATAAGGGTGGGGTCCTCATGTGTAGTGACTCTCGCCACAACCAGTGACAGTGTCTTCTCTCGCCTACTTTGTCTCTCCTAGCTAGACTCTTGTGGAGACTCCTGGCAGTAACCTCGTTGTAGGTGTTCTTATAGGCTTCGTCAATTCTAAGATCTACCGACTTATCATCTCACTAGAACAGTGTGCGGCGTTGCCGTGCTTGAAATGTGCCCGCACATTGTTTCTAGGTTTTGTAGTTAGACCATATTTTAATTTAATGAAACGACAATTGTAGGTCAGCTAAAAGTCCAGTAGCAGTTGGGCTTTTGTTTCCCGGTTGTTTCCTGTTTTTTTTATTTTCTTTTCTTTCTTTAATTTTTCTTACAACAGTCCACGTCAGGTTTGCTGAGAAAGGACGAGTGGCAGTAATAGCCTACGGGAGCATGTTATATTTATCTACATACTTCTCTATATTTTTTTCTAGAGTCCACTTAACATTTTTTAAGTAGCTGCAGCGCCGGTCACGGAGTAAGTATTTTTTATTTACTTACCCTACCGGTAACTCTCTAGAGTTTTATGTATTATGAGAAGTCCAAAATACACCGACCGCTATTAGCATCACTCATGCCGATAGATTGTTATCCAACGGTTCAGATTTGTCAGATGACATCGTGATGACGTGGCAAAATACTTTTTCGTTACCATGACGTGGTTTAAGTCATTAAAAATAAGCATTCATAGAGGTAGGACATGCATGCCTTCGTGGGTTGAATATACATATACATATGTGAACGCTTTGCGTATATATTGTGTTATGAAAAAGAGTTCTTTCGTATAGTGTCTTTTGATTATACTTCATATTTAGGTTGATTTCTGTACTTTTATATATTCCTTGCAACTTTGTTAGAGCTCACATATATTGTATTGCATGGTCCAGCAAGTGCACTCCATGGTGTCCTATGTAACGTAACACACTTCTAGAGGGAGGCAATTATCTTCCTTGCAAGCACAAAACAAACCCAAAGGGCTAAGTGGAAGCTGCTGTCACCACTAGCTACCGCCTATTAGTCTACTGGCTAGTACACTCTTCTCATTTAAAAATTGTAACTGGTACTACACTTTAACTATACATTAAGTCCCACTAATGGTACTACACTTTAACTATACATTAAGGCCCACTAATGGTACTACACTTTAACTATACATTAAGGCCCACTAATGGTACTACACTTTAACTATACATTAAGGCCCACTAATGGTACTACACTTTAACTATACATTAAGGCCCACTAATGGTACTACACTCTTCTCATTTAAAATCTAGACCTGGTTTAGATTGTAAGTTTTTTCACTCTCTCTTCATCACATTAAATCTTTGGACATATGCATAAAGTATTAAATGTAGATAAAAAAATAACTAATTACACAGTTTGATTGTAAATTACGAGACGAATCTTTTGAGCCTAGTTAGGCTATGATTGGACAATAATTGTCAAACACAAACGAAAGTGCTACAGTGTCAAATACTGATTTATAACCCCAATCTAAACAAGACCCTAGTCGTAGCATGTGAACCACTCCTGATCCCTATGACATCATCATGTGCTCCTACATCTGGTAAACAGGCTTCATGTCTTTGCATACATAGATTTGTCTTAACAAATCAAACTGTAGAAATTAGTTATTTTATCTATATTTCTACTCCATACATTCAAACAGATTTCATGTCTTTGCATGATGGTGAGAGAGTGAAAAAACTTACAATCTAAACAAGGCCATAACCTCTTCCTTTTTCTTCCTTACATTCAGCCTGTTCGCTTGGTAGTTTCAGCAAGTGCTTATCAGTCGATCAACAATATTTTTCTCTCACAATAAATCAGCACTAGTCGGGCTTATCAGCCCAGAAACCAACCAGCGAACAAACCGATTATTTTGGTTATTTCTTAAGAACCATATTTGTAACCTGTAAGCTGACACCACATAAAGTTTATTAAGTTCAAATCGAAAGGATGGAACATGAAGTTCATTCCAAGAAAAATCAAAGCACAAAAGATGCCTTTCCACCAAAAATCACCACTGCGTGTGATCACAGCATACCATGTCCTAAAAGATCTGAAAACTACGTCCACTGTGATCCCCAACCACCAATTATTCCAAATATACATTCACAAAAGAGAACCACATATATGGCCTAACAAAGCTCTAAAATTATAAATTGCTGAAAATGATAAAAATATCTTAATAATATATGTAGCTCCTACAAACAATACTGACACTAGATGATTTTGGAAATTTTTTCTCGTTAGTCGAAATACAGGACATGCTTAAATCTATAATCAGTTTACGCAATGACACTTATTGTGTAAAGTATGATAATGGATCAAAATTGGGAGAGCTAATGTAAATGTCTCAATTGTGGTTCATGTAATTAGGAAAACACTATGGCAACAAACTAACAATAATTGCCTCATATACGAAACCTCTCAAGGCCTCCCACACGGCTGTTGGTTTGGTTATCAGGTTGAAGTTCATTATCATTCTTTGGAGAAAAATTAAATAAAAAAATCTTTATTTGGCGGGTTTGTGTGAGAGAAAAATAATCTAACTTATATGTTTGAAAATTTACGATCGTTTCGACAAGGCCTAAATTGAACGCTAAACGAAATCAGTGATGATCCAAAAAAAAAACTAATCTAACCATATATGTCACAAACAACACACTCACCAGGCATATAATTGAACGACTATTTTGTCACAGACAATAAAGGAAGGTACTAGCAACGTGTTAGTGGAATGAACCTCCATCTTACTCTCTCCATTCCAAATTATATATAATTCGTTCTGAGTTTTCGAAAAATATAACTTTTATTATGTTTCTAGATATAGCTTATATCTACTATACAGAAAAAATAATATACCTAGAAAAACTAGAACGACTTATAATTTAAAACAGAGGGGGTAGAACCTAAAATGAATTATCTAAACATGCGCTATCATATTAAAATGGTTGATGTTATAGATACCCTTTTATCATACTATGAAGAGACAAGGTGAGGTGAGATAATACCCTAATCCCTATTTAAGCAAGACAGGGTGTCATTAGTTGGTGGTTTTTTAAGTCGAAAATTTTGTTGTTGCAGTTTTCAGCCGTTCACTCGTTGCTTTTAGTCAGGGCTTATCAGTCAGTCAATAATATTTTTCTCTCACAACAAACCAGTACCAACCGAGTTTATCAACCCAGAAACCAACCAGCGAATAGGGGACCAGGTCAAAACAAAAAAAAAACACTCCAAAAAGATCCCAAGTAAAGCCCGGTTTGTAACAAGTGGAGAAAGAAGAGGGCACCGCCACCGGGCGGGTGGGCCCACACATAAATAGCGACCAACCGCTGCTAAAAATAAAGCGTGGCGACTGGCGAGGCGAGCGGACCTCCCGTCGATTCTCTCCCACGCGTCGCGTCGCGTCCCGTCCCGTCCGTTCCCTCGCCGTCGCCGCCGCCGTCGGAGCGCCGCGCCGCGCAGCGCCGGATGACGCAGAGCATGAGAGGCGGAGGGAGCGGCCGCGGCCACGGGAAAGGCCAATACGGCAGCAGCCACAACCACCACCTCCACCACAGCGCGCTGTGCTGCCTCTCCGCCGCGCCGCCGCTGCCGGGGGACGCCACGCCGACGCTGACGCCGGAGCCGGAGGCCGCGGCCGCTGCGTCGGGTCCGGCCGTCGCAGTGGAGGGCGTGCTGCACAAGTGGACCAACTACGGCCGCGGGTGGCGGGAGCGCTGGTTCTCGCTCCGCGACGGCGTACTGTCCTACTCCAAGATTCGGGCCGCCGACGCGGGCGGCGTCGCCCGGGCCGAGGCCGGGGCGGGGGCGCGGGCGGGCACGGCGGCGGACGGCGACGGGGAGGTCAGGCTGATCGGCTCCAGGGTGGGAGGAGCGCGCCGCACGGAGAAGCCCGCCGGCGTCGTTTTCCTCAAGGTCCGCCTCGCTCGTCCCTGTCCCTTCCTCCTCCTCCCGTGCGGTTGGCGCGTGATCCCGGCTGGCCGGACCTCCCACTGGTGGGGCAGATTCCGTTTCGTGATTTCGTCCTCTCGTTTGCCTGTCGACGGTTTCTCCCCGCATTCCTGACTGCTCCTTCTGTGAATGCAATTCGAGACTGATTTTAACATTTTCACCGCCCTCTGAATTTGGGAGATTTTCTTCGTCTCGTAATGCCAATCTGTGTTCCCGGGGAATTTGGTTGCCTTCGCGATGCAGCCAGCGCCACTATTGGCTGGATCAAAGTGTTGCAAAATTGGAAAAAAAAAAAGAAATTCTATTTAATTGGCTTCGCCTCTGGGTTCTTTTTGAGGGGGGTGCAAGGTAGATTCTCGTGTCGAGTTCTGCTCATGATGATGGAATGGTAGGTGGGAGACATCGTCACATTGCTGGATCGAAATGACGTGACCTCTTTTCTATTTTCCTTTTGCTAGGATACTCGCATTCATTCCATCCTTCTCCTTGTCTGTGCATTGCCGTGACAAATCAACCCTGTCCATTTTGTTGCTCAGATCGCCCCCTCCCTCAAAATCCATTCAATGGTGCTAAAATTAGCATGCTTGATTAATTAATCAACTGACTAACCACCTCATTAGTGGCCCTAAGACAGTTTCCTGTCTAAATTTAGCAGAATTAGTTTAGCTTGGAGTCTAAGTGAACAAAAGGCTTCGCTTTTCTTTTTCTTTTTCTGATGGTACCAGTAGTATATGGGAGTATATATATTTCCAAAAGGGCCGTACCTTTCTCTGTCACGCGATCAGGTACATCCTTGCACGTAACCCGTTCGCTTGTCTTAAATTTGGTTTGTTCAGCTTTTTTTTTAGCCGGAACAGTGTTTCAGTCAGTTTCAGCCAATGTTCAGACCAGCGAACGTGGCCAAAACCTGATCTTTTCGCAGATTTTGTCTAAATTCCAGGCCTCGTTGTTATTTCTGAAAAGGATGGGGGGCTCTGTTGCCATTCTGTTGATACAAATCGATTAGGACAAGCCAAGTTTATCAGTTAGTCGCTGTCTTGTTACTGTGCACGCTTTTTTAACCCAAAACATGATGTATGATAGGATTCATCCAAATGGATGAGTACAGGACAGGTGCTGTGTGATAAGTTTAATAATTTAATGTGATTACGAGATAGGATATGCTCTGGGGATGTTTTTAAAATTTGCATTATTGATTTGTACTGCTCCAGGGGTTGCTTTTCCACGAGGCTTTTACTAGCTGTTGAACTCCCAGTGTAGTACTATCACCGGGTCTTTTCAAGGTCTTTGCCCATGGGTCCCAAGAATTAAAGCATGCACAGTCCATCCAAGTGGCCGCATAGAAGAGAGAGGTTGCCTAGGGGAGGGAATAAAATGGAGGACCTGTGGTCTATGTCAGATTGAATCAGGGGGGTTTTGTGGATCTTCAGGAACTGCCTAGGTTGTTTGGTTGAGGTAGATTGTAGCTTGGATTTGTTTTCTTGGTTTTGTTTTCTTGGTTTCTTGAGATCCTTGTTTCCCCCCTCATTTTTTTTGCGTTGGATTTTCATTTTGTTTCCCTTCCCCCCTAACCAAAGATTGAATTTGAAGGGAGAGGGGTCCGATTTATATTTTTTTCTTCTGGGGAATACCGTTCCTTGTTCCTTAAATCAGTTCGTGTTCTCTTTGCCGTTTCTTAATAGAAGGTTTAGAGCTTGTCTATAAGATATTATGGATGCTGGTCTGTGTATGTATACGCTTTTCCTAGGCCTGAATGCCTGATGCATAGTATTGCATAAGGCCAAGGGAAGTTGTACACATTTTTCATGTGCAAGGCTACCCAGTTACAAACATATGGGAGCTAATAAGTTACTATGTTTCTAGGTGTCAGCATTTCGGGAGAGTAAGTCGGACGATAGGAGATTCTACATATTTTCCCCCACCAAGACGCTTCACTTGAAGACGGACTTGAAAGATGACCGTGCTGCCTGGATTGAGGCCTTGATCCTGGCAAGGAGTGTTTATTCTCTCGGGTCACTCAGTGGGAGAGTAGCTTTCGTGCAGAGCGATGTTTCGATTTCAACTGCAAGGCTTAGAGATCGGATGCATCAGGAGGGTCTGAATGAGAGTCTTATACAGGACTGTGAACAGATTGTGCTTTCTGAGTTCTCAAGTTACCGGAAGCAACTGAAGCGACGTTACGAGGATTACTTAAGCTTGTTTGGGTCCTGCAGACATCAGTTTGAGGTAAGAAGAGCTGCATACATTCTTTGTAGGTGTTCATGACTTTGCACAACGGTGTTCAGTAGCGGCAACCAGTGATTACTTTGCGCAACAGTGATAAGTAGCAGCAACCGACTTGATGCCTGAAAGTAATAGTGTGTCTATATATACTTGTGGCTTCTTAAATTCCTGCCAATCAGCGTATCTCATGTTGAAATAGTTATATAAGTTTGCAAAGGTTGAAGGGCAGGCCTGGTGCAGTGGCGAGAGCTGTCTCACTGAGTCACCAGGTCGCGGGTTCGAAGCAGCCTCTTCGCAGATTTTGCGGGGGGAAGGCTTGCCTCGGTTTTTCCCTTCCCCAGACCCCACTCATGTGGGAGCCTCCGGCACTGGGTCTGCCCCTTAAGTTTGCAAAGGTTACTCCTTGAATGGTTACTCTCCTCTTTTTCCTGCAGGAATTTTACATAGTGTATTACACACATATTTGTGCAGGAAGGTAAAGATGGAAGTATAACACAGGAGGCATTGACAAGAAATGACTTCTCTAGTTCTCGGCATGGAAATTTTAGTGGTACGATTTTAACACATACTGGGCTATTTTCAGGACTAGACCAGCTACATGATCTACTTATCTGTTTCTTGTGTCTTTCACTCCTTTCATGTTTGTGTTTCAAGTAGCCCGAGTAATTTTGAACTCCCACATTTGTTTCCTAAGAATTAACATCTTGCTAATGGTACAATTGTTGTTCTTGCCCAGAATATAGCACAACAGAATCTGATGAGCATGAGTTTGAGAAGCAAGATGGAGGTGAATTGATTTGTGAAGATGAATCTACATTCTTTGATTCTGTAGACTACTTCACAGAGTCAGACAACAGATCTTCAACCATGTTAACTGGTCAAGAAGTTGTGAATTCCCAAACGCATGATTCCAGTAACAACAGGTTACCACAAATCACACGACGGAGTAGGCTGCCTGAGCCTACTGAGAAAGAGAAAGGGATCAGCCTCTGGTCCATTATTAAAGATAGCGTTGGAAAGGATTTGACACGAGTTTGTCTTCCAGTTTACTTCAATGAACCACTGTCATCCCTTCAGAAGTGCTTTGAAGATTTGGAGTATTCATACCTCTTGGATCAGGCATATCAACATGGAAAAGTGGTAAGATCGCTTTCACATCTTTTGGTATTGCACATGTCTAGGAATTTCGTCTGCTTTCCATGAGTGGCAGAGATCAACGAAATTATTTCCAATCCCTTTTCTTGTTCAACACTGCATCAGAGTTCAAATCAGCAAACTCAATCTTCAAATGTGATTGTGAGGCAAGTTGAAACTAGATGTGTCATATCTGCTGATCAGATTACATATTAGTACCTGTTGTCATGTTGGGAACTCATCAGTATTGTTCAAGCAGTATACTCCGCTAATAAGCGTGGCAGTTTACTCATTCTTAAAAAAGTGAAAGGTGTTTTCAGAGTACTATAGTTGTATCTGTTAGTTTTGCTCAGCTATGCTGTACAATATCACTTGTTAGGGAAAAGGGCAATGCTGCAGTTGTATGTATCAACATATAGCATGTTTCTAATACCATGCATGTTGCTATGTTATATGAACTTTTGCTCATTCTTATATTTGAAATCTACTAGGGGGACAGCCTCATGAGAATTCTCAAAGTAGCTGCTTTTGCAGTCTCTGGCTATGCTTCATCTGTTGCAAGACCTTGCAAACCATTCAATCCATTGCTAGGAGAGACCTATGAAGCTGATTACCCTGACAAAGGAGTTCGTTTTTTTGCAGAAAAGGTTAGTTCAATATGCTTTGTTCGTCTTGTGCAAGAGATGCTGTCTGGGTCTCTGGGGGAAGGATTTATGAGAAATGTTATACATTTACTAAGAAAATGAAGCTTATTTTTTTCGATTATGTTCATATAATGCAAAACTACTGTTATATGTCCATTCCAAAGTCATTTAATTTCTGATAGAGCTATGCCCCTTTGTCTACCTTTTTACTAATCATCCATATCTTACTTTGTGGTACTTTGAATTGGAGACTTCAATTTCATTACATTGCTGTTCAACATTTCCACCAATAGGTTAGTCATCATCCAATGCTGATTGCCTGCCACTGTGAAGGCAAGGGATGGAAATTCTGGGGCGACAGCAATCTCAAATCCAAGTTTTGGGGGCAGTCAATTCAAGTTGAACCAGTTGGCACTTTGACTCTGGAATTTGAGGATGGTGAAATCTTCCAATGGAATAAGGTGTCCAGCACAACTGGAGATACTAATGTTGCTGATTGATATTATAAGTTTCTTCTCATCATAACTAAATTCTTATCATATTGCCTTTTCAGGTCACAACAACCATTCACAATCTCATTCTTGGGAAGTTGTACTGCAGCCACCATGGAACAATGCACATAAAAGGGAATCGTCAGTATTCATGTAAACTGAAGTTCAAAGAGCCATCACTTCTTGACCGGAATCCTCATCTAGTATGTTTCGCTTACTTCCTTTCTTTGTACTGTTAAGTGTCAACTCAAACATTACAACTGTGAACAAGGGATGTAGAGCCCACATGTGTTTTCCTCTTTGAGTACATTACCTTCTGACCAATCTGTGGTGAACTCATTATCTTCTTCTGTGCTGTTGGCATTTACATATGAAGAGTTTTGCATGATTATCATGCTCTTAGCATCTGACAAATAAACTGTGGGAGAGATGTAAACCACTTTTCATTGCAAGATTTCAAACTCTTGACCTGGGGTCTCAATATGAGTGGCTAGACTTAGCATCCATTTGACCTTTGATCACTTGGGGCAAGTGGTTCTCCTTGTGCTGATGATATAATTTGGACTGAGTTAGCAGTGATTTACAAATTTCGTTATATACTTACTGACCCTAGGTTACAGAACTTATATTTCCCGTCTTTTATGTGTGACATCTGAGTTGTAATTTAATTCAAGTGCTACCATAAGTTATTCACTGTTTAAATTAGTGGTGCATACTTGTTTTTAGCTGTATGTTTGCCTCTTTCATACACTGCATTATGTTTATCTGTTGCATGAACTTTGTCCACAGGTACAAGGCTTTGTAGAGGACAATAATGGGAACAAAGCTTCGTTTTTGATAGGGAAGTGGGACGAAAGCATGTATTGTAGTAATTCTGATACTTTCAAGGTGAAGAGCGCCGATCAACTGAAAGGTGCCTCGCTGCTGTGGGAAAAGAACAAACCTGCTCCTAACCCAACACGATACAATTTTTCTTCATTTGCGATCACACTGAATGAGTTGACCCCAGGGCTGCAGGTATGGATTTACATGTGATTGCCACATAAGTGTTTCGTAATCAAGATTTTGTCCTTAATTGCTTGGCCATGCCTGGATTCAGGAGAAACTTCCACCTACTGATTCACGGCTCAGACCAGACCAGCACCACCTAGAGAATGGCGAATACGAGAAGGCGAATGCAGAGAAGTTGAGATTGGAGCGCCGGCAAAGAATGGTATCCTCTCTCGCTTCCTATGTGAAATTTAGAACTGACCTAGAGGATCTTGCCGAATAATTTTGGAAGAAGTTGAGCCTTTCATAGATCACATTCCCAACATGATGTTTCATCCTATTCTGTCTCATTGCAGTCAACGAAACTTCAAGACAATGGCTGGAAACCCAGGTGGTTCGAGCAGGACACCGAGGACGGGACGTATCGCTACAAAGGCGGATACTGGGAAACAAGAGAGAAGTGCTGCTGGGATGGGTGCCTCGACATATTTGGGGAATTTGTGGAAACATGAGCACCTTGTTCTTGCAGCAGCAGAGGTTCAAGTAGCCAACACATGTCAGGTAACGCCATTCAGAAACGCTGGAGCACTGCCATCTCCAATGGAGCATCCTCTTGCTGAAGAAGAAAAGGGAGGAGCCTTGTGCGAGGAGTAGAACATTGGAGACGAAGGCATTGCCATCATGAACTGAATGGTAGCATAGTATATGATTGACCACGAAGAGGCATCGCCAGCGTGTTAGTATAGTATAGTTCCAATGCAAATAAGAATGCTGGTATTCATTCTTTGGTTCCTTGTGTTGAACATGGATCTGTTGTTGCTGAGTAGGCTACCTGGCCTACGTTACACTGTGGAAGAGATTTGCTTGCTCGGCTAGGCAAAAGTCTGCCTGCCCATGTAATGTGTTTTTGCCGATTGCAGCCGGGGCTGGAAAAGCACCTTCTGTAGAGAAGAAGAGGCAGTAAACTTACATGGTCCTGACATAATTCAGCAAACAATTACTTCCTTCTTGATCTCCGGTGGATATCTCTTCATCTTCAAAAATCAACAGCACAGGTCTCAACACTATGATCCTAGCAGGACATACTACCATCATCTCTTTTTTTTAGTGAAAGATCTTTCCCTGCTTTTATAGAAGGCATTAAGCATATAATGGCTTACAGACTCCAGAAACAGTTGAGAACAGAGGGAAGCAGAAACACTAGACATGCACTCTGGGCTGGGCCCCCAAAAGCAGACTGCTACGTACAGCACCACCGAAAACAGTACACACTTGAGAAGATGAGAACCAAAGCGAGTCTTCATCCTTTTCTTGACTCTTCACTTCAATGAGACTGTCAGTTCGTCATCCATCCAGAAAGCCACCTTTGATTTCAGAGTCGATTTCTAACAGAAGCCCTCAGCAACAACTGCCATTTCTGCAAAAAGAAAAATAAAATAAAATAATTTTTGAGCAAGACTTGAGCAGACAATCTTGGGAACTTAAGGGACACCTTCAAGTTATAGTTATCGCACCCTGTCATTCATTCATGTGTTTATTTCTTTGCTTGCATTGCATCTTGTTTCGTCGTCGCCACTGTTATTCTCTACTGTTTTCGGCAAAGGCAAATCAGGTTCAGGTGGAAGGATTCGGTGTTTCAGCCTTGGGTGACCACCGACTACTACAGTCTCTGGTGAGGTGGTGACCGACTTGGGGCTGTTTGACACAGCTCACAGCTGCTTCTTAGCTGTTGTGAGCTGTTTTTATTTTTTTTGCTAAACATTTATTTCCAAAATAGCTTGATGGGTGAAGCTATTTTTCTCCTCCTCTCACAAAGACATGAGTCGGGATTAAGCTGAAAAAAATAGCTTATCCCGTTTCGCGCCCGCGCGTAGCCTGTGGAACGCGCTCCCCTTTATGTGCGTGACAACTTCCTTCCTTTTTGTAACAACTTATGTGTATGACAGACATATTGTTTTGTGGCAACTCATGTGTATGATAGCTTCTGACTTTGGTGTAGAGTTGACAACAAATTATGTTTTTATGACAACTTATATGCGTGACGATTTTTCTCTTTTTCGACAACCTATAGCATCTTTTCTTTTGTGCCAACTTATATGTGTGACAACTTATACAAAAGCTTATGTGTGTGATGACTTCCATTTTTGTGACAACTGTGTATAATAACTTGTGTTTTCTGACAACATATGTGTACGACAGATTTTTCTTTGTGTCAAATTTATGTTTTATTATATGTGTGGCAACCTTTTTTTTACAACTTATACATAAACTTATACAACTTATACATAAACTTATACATAAAAGGACGTACCTAGTGCAGAGAGCTCCCGCTCTGTACGGGGTCTGGGAAAGGGTGTCAGTGGCAAGCCTTATCCTCGTCTTGTGCAATGCGAGGAGACCGCGACTCAAACCCGGAACCGGTCACAGGCAGTAAGACTCTACCGCTTGCACCAAGCCCGCCCTTCATACATAAACTTATACATAAGCACGCAATAATGGAATTTTGTTAGAGTTTACTTAGCCACAGTTACTGGTTCCTGTTTCCCTTATTTCAGTTCAGAATAAGTTGCTGTAAAATATATAGAGTAGAGCTGATGGGTAATGGTGTCTCGTGAGAGTGGGTCTTTCATGTCTTGGATACATTTGTAATTGTATGTACATGTGTACTTTGTGATGACTTGATTTTTGGCACTGAATGTTACATGTAGAATGATAGTCTAAGTATGTTTTCTAGCGATCTGCTTATTGAAATCTTTGTGAGACATGTGCTAACCTCTTTCTTTCTCACTTGCATGTGCAGGTAATAACACCATAAAAGTTGTCAGATTTGGTAAAGTCTAGCTTTTTGTTTGACTTTGGTGAGCGTTTGAATAGTAATGGACTTGGGATGTGAGACTTCGGTTGTATTTAAGATGTGCATCTTTTGCCGCTGCTGCTGCTGCTGCTTGCATTTTGTCGCTGTTGCTACTGCATGTATGCATTTTGCCACTGCGGCATGGATTAAGATGTTTGAGTTGTATGTATTTTCGGAATCTCTATTTGTTGTAAACTGCAAGGTTGAATGGGATGTTGGATGGAAATTTATGTAATCTGACGTTGAATGAAAATTTATGTGATATGTTGGATGGAAGCATAAGATTATTTATTTGATGTGCTATTACAATCATTAGCTTTTATGGGCTATGTATATGTGCTGTATATATGGGCTATATATGGGCTGTATGTGTGAAATGGGCTGTGTATATGGGCCGTATGTGCTGTAGTAGTAGGCTGAACAGTGCGCTAAAAATTGATGACAAAATTGGGCTGCCAAAATGGCTGAAACTGGGCTGCCAAAATGGCTGAAAAGAGCTGCGAAAATAGCTAAAATTGGGCCAAAAATTGATCCATCTTAGATTTTGGCCTGTTAATAAATGGGCATCCATGATGACGTGGCAGTTCATCCGTGACGTTTATTTTTCGTCACAAGAAATGGACTTGGGCCGGTCTAACTAGGCCTCGGGCTCTATCGTGACGATTTAAGATCGTCACCGATTCCGTTAATCCGTGATGATTTTCGACAAAACATCACGGAGGTTAATCCATAGCGCTCAATCCATGATGATATCTGAAATCATCACAGATACTGTTTGGTGATTTTTTTTTGTGAACCGTGACGAACATGGATTAACAGGATTCTTGTACCGCTCTCTGCCCATGGGCCCGTTTCTTCCCATTCAATTCGGCCTGCTCCTCTTTGTCACTCGGGCTGAGCCCCCAACTCCCGCGTGGGCCTCAGCCTGCTAGCTTTTCGCATTTCCCGTCGGCTGCTTCTGCGCGCACAGAACTGACGAGGGCAGGGCCTCCGGAACTGCGATACTGCTCGCTGCTCCTTCGTCTACATCGCGTGTACGACTACTTCCTCGAGAGGCTGTTCACGGGATCTTCACGGCGAACATCTGCTCTCCACCAACTCTGAACGACCAACTCTGACTCAGGCGAGTCTAATGTAGAAGAGCAGAACCGGTCGGATTCCCAATTTGATCCCGGTTCCGGATACCGAAACGGCGAGGCCGACCCTGCATCCTGGCCGCCTGCCTGCAGGCTTCAGGTGCTGACTGCAGAGCTTCATGCAAAACTTGAAATTTTGAACCGTCATCTAACAGCTTGCCCACGCGTGATCCTACCATCATCTACAAAATCCACCAATACAAAGCAACCTGTGGCTCAACGTTCAGTTTTTTTTATGTTAACAGATTCAGTGCAACCATTTTGCTTCCCATTTTCAGAAGAAACAAGAAGAGGATCGGTCAGGCATTTCCTTCTTTTGAAACGAATCGGTCAGGCATTTCTGGTCAGAGCTATATGATCTAGTCCTCGACCAAGCTGAACATGTTGGTGTACTTGTTACTTTATTGATAGGTTTGATTTGCATAATCACACGCTGCACCGGAATTCCGCTGCTCCCCCTCACCTGATTGCTAACATTTTTTTTTTGAAACGACTGCTAACAGTTTTAACTGCTTCCATCATCGTATACCAGCGCACTTATCATCTTTTGCTTGCACACAATGCACGCCATCAGATTACATTGTACACACCAGCGGCCGACGTACAGCAGTTTCAATACACGCTAAAATATCCACATAAGAGATTCATCAGGTGCACAAAATAAAATAGGTTATTTACAATGAAAGCACAAAGCTTGTCTGAAATGTTGTTCAGTAAATACATATAGAAAGCACAGAAAATAATTCAAATACAAACTTAGTAGTCTTGTGCAAGTTCAGTGAAGAGGCCTGAATGTCATGTGGCCCTTGGTAATGGAACAAGACTCTCTGTGTAGGGAGTTATGAAAATGAAATAACGATCCTTCCCAACAAAATCCAAGTTTGTCCTGGGATTCTTGTACCTCAACTGATCCACAGAAGCCACTTCCTCTGTTGCCTTGTCGTGGCGGTAGATACGCGTACCGCTTTGAAGAAATACTACACAATCACCAAAATGCTCTGCACAGCTTTGGTAAATTATTAATTAATTACATAAACACGATGCCACTGATGATGATTGCCACCGGATGGTGACGTCCAAAATACTATTTCTGCTGGCAGACGTTGAACTTGGCCTAATTTCCCGCCTAGTTCAATAAACTGAAGGGGCTGCTCATCTGATGGCAACACAGGATGAGATACGAAATAAAATGTTTCCTCTTCTAATCCGAAGCGTAGGAAGCCTTGTAGTGGGTTTTGAAGGAGCTCCCTCTCGATGTGCCAGTACAGAGACCCCTTGAAGTAGGGCAGGCAGGCTCCTGTGGCATAATTACGGGGTACGGTGGATCCCTCCACTATCCCCCGATAGTAAACACTTCCATCCCAGCATTGTAAGTCCGCTCAGAATAATCTACCGATCGGTAAAAGAAGTGAGCAACCTTGTAAGTGTTGGAACCGAGATCCAGGCCTAGACCAGCATGTCCCCTGCTGTTTTGGCCCTCGGGCAGGTTGAGGACATCACCTGTGCCTGGGTTGAAAACACATAGCTTGGTGTCCGTGGGAAGCAGAACAAGACCGTCGCAGTGCAATGGGCAGTAAGCGAACCCGGAGTCCCCGTGGAGGTCCATTGTGTGCACAGGGCACGCATTGCCCTGGCCAGCCTCCACCTGCCAATGGTAGAAGGGGACAAGGTCGTCGGCAAGTCGTTGTCGTCCGTCATGTCGCAGAAGGTGTGCGGGGCGATAAGGAAGGACGGCTCCCACTCGTTTCTGGGGAGAAGGATCTCCCAGACGAGCTCGTCCGGCATCACCACCCGGCGCACCCTTCTCTCGTATGTCCTCAAGAAATTCCTCTCTTCTGAATCTGAGTTGTTCCAATCTAGATTATTCTTATTCCTCGCGGCAATCAAGTCCATGGCCAGAGGCAGGCAGAGCTATGTATTGCGCTTGTGCGTGCATAAGAATTTATAGACAGGTAGGGTGGCAATCAACATGAAAATTGGAAACGAATCCGACTCGCTGATCTCGCACGAGTTTGGAGACCATAAGGCCGAACCCGTTCGTCTCCAATTCGGAGAGACATTCTTTAATGGAAGGTAATCGGATTTGCCGTGGAAAAAACTGCGAGGGATGAAATTCGAAACGACTGACGAATGTATGTGTTCTGTAAAGGAATGAATGAATGGGAAAACACCTGTCACCTAAAACCATCTTGCCCACGGTAGGCCCTGTTTGTTTTTCATGGCAAAACTTTTACCCTGCACTTTTAGTCTATTTTTTTTGCCAAATGGATCCAAACAGGTAGACTAAAAGTGAGCAAAAGAGGAGGTTAAAGTTTAGTCCATGTGCACAAAACTGAGCTAAAAGCATTGGGGAGTGCGGAGGACACCTCATTTTGTACTTTTAGCCCTTTTTTTTTCTATGGGTCCAAACACCAAGCAAGGATTAAAGTTTAGCAGCAAAAGTTTATGGGCTAAACTTTTGTCATGGCAAATGGATCAAACAGGGTCTAGATCTCCTCCCTTTGATGTACATCTAACGCATCTGATTAAGCGTTAATTGTTGGCCCGGAGCGTTTTCTGACATCCTGACATATGAAACACGTGTTTGTGTGGAGAAACCATCCTCCAAAGTTTTTACACCCAAACCTTTCTTATCCGCCCGCAAGTACCCGCTCCTCTGACGCCGCCAAAGGTGCGCTTCCTCGCTCCCTGCCTACCCACCCCCATATCCACACCCGTCGCCTCCGCGAGATTAAACTTTTTACTATTATAGTGGTGGGCACCTCCTCATATAACACTTTAACGATTGTCAATACAACTTTATCAACAGAGAGAAAAAAATCATACGAAAATACCATGTCTGCTCACGTGGCACACTAGCGCCACACTCCAGATGGGATCTGAGTCAGCAGGGTAAGGCAAATGACCACGGCTGCCCCCGCCCCCATCACAAAGAGCCGCGACGGCGGCGCGCCCTCGCCGTCCAGGTCCCGCACCTCTCGGTCTCGGAGGTACTCCCCGTGCAGCGACACGTTGCACTCGTCCATGGTCACCATGCCTGCCGCCGCGGCGCACGCCTCCTCCACCTCTCGCGTGGGCTCGCAGCTCGTCGTGCATGTTCGCCGGGGACAGGGCGGGCGTCACCATGGCCATGAGACTCTGTTCCACGTCCCCGCGCGTATTCGCGCGCAATCTTCGGGACCGCGAGGTGCGTGGCTTTGGTTGGCAACCTCGGACAGCAGCTGCCGCGACGAGGCCGTCGAGGTCGGCGGCGAACTGGACGCTAACGACGAAGCCATACACGAGGAGTTCGACGGAGACGTGCAGCAGCAGTACCTCCTGCTGTGTCGATGCCACCTTCGTCCGTGCCGTCCGTGGTGCCGTCCATCCCGGCGACGTCTTCCTCCGTCGCCTCGTCCTCGCCGGCGCTGGCCACGCCGGAGTCGCTTGGCATGGTCCGCAGGGGGGGTGCTTGAGCCTTGGCGCGGTCGCCGAGGGACAGCGACGGGCACGGGACGCACACGTCGAGGGACAGCGACGGGCATGGAGCTGCTCGGGTACGCTGCTCGACAAGGGTGTGCTGGGTCAGCGGGTGCTTTAGCTCCGACATCCTCAAGGTCATGACGACGAGGGCCACGTCGTCGGCTGCTCCGTGTCTGTGGACTACGCCGTATAGGGCGTGCGCGCCCGGTCGTTCTACCTGCGCAAGCTAGAAGGGGTGCGCACCGTTCCGCTGCTGTCCGCGGAGCACGCACCGAAGCTTGGCGGCGTGCAGGAGAGCCTACGGGAGCTGGTGGTCTACTCGTCCGACGTCAAGGAGATCGTGTGTTGCCGCGGGGGAGTGCGCGTTCCTGGAGCGCGCAGGCAGCAGTGTACCGTGCATCGGCTGCTCGGGCTAGTGCGGCAGTGCGAGCTACAGCCCGATGGTACAGCGTGCTGATCAGGGCCTGCTCCAAACGAGAGCGCGCGGTGCTCGCCCTAAGGGTGTTCGACGAAATGCGCGTCGCGTGGTGGAGAGGAAGAGGATGGAGGAGAGAGCAGGGGCAGGAGGGACATTTCCCATGCCGCGCTGACTCCATGCTGGTGTGAGGGGTTGGTGTGCCACATAAACAAAAATGGTATTTTGTATCTGTTTTCACTTGAAATTATATCGGCAATTGTTAAAATGCTATGTATCAATCTTGTAACGATAAAAAGTTAAATCTCCAACCGCCTCCACTCTGCTTCCGCAAAAAAGCCTACCCACAACCGCCGCCCCCCTCCGCCTCCACAAAAGTTGCCCAGAGTCCACCCCGATTTGTCGTCCCCGTCTCGCGGAGCGCCAACTGCTCACCTCGCCGTTCCGCTTCCGGCGCCCGTGGAGCATGCCACGGCCGGAGCCGTCGCACCTGTGCCTGCGCACGTGGGGCGTCCAGTGTGAGGACGGTGCTTCCGGTCTAGAACACCACCATGCGAACTGCCACTTCTTCTTTCTGAGTTCTCCGATTCTTGCATCTTCGATCTCAAGGTAAAGTCGTCATGAATTTTTGGGCGTCCGAGCATCACTGCCGCCGTGCGCGGGCGTCACCGTCGGCCTTGCGCGTGTGCGCCGCATCTAGCAGGATGTGGGGGCGCTGTCGCCGACCTTGCATGCGGGCCCGCAGCCACAGCCGTCGATCCAACCAAAGAGACGCTGTCCGCCGCCTCCAGCCTGCCAGCGGCCGCGGCCCCTCCCGTGCGCTGGCCTAGGCCGGCCGCCGGCCGCCGGCCGCCGGCCCTCCATGTAGCGCCCCAGGTGTCGTGTCCAGTTTCTTCTTGAACGCTTCAACCTTGGAAGGTAATTATTGCACCTCTGTTCGTTTATCCAACTTTACTTTGTTCCACTCAGTCATCGGAATCTTTGGTTTGCAACAATTGATTTTGTGACAGCTGGTTTATAGATGCATCCACATTTATAGTCCAAAAAAAATTGTTAATTTTGGGGCGATGGTTTGGGACAATGGATCAAACAAAGAGTATACAAACAAGTCTATATATTTATATATGTATAGATTAGCCCAAGTGAGAACGATAGGCATAAAAAAATTAGTGGATAGTATTTGCTACATTGACATTTCATAAAAAAAGATAGGATTTTCCTTTGCACATGAGTCAAGATTTTAGGATTTCCAAAGAAAATGCTGGATGTCTGTTCCTGCGTCCATGAACGAACAAAGATTTAACTAATGTGCTTGCCTGAGATAGCCATGCTTTATGAAACCTCAAACATGTTCAAGGAATGGTTTTTACTGTGTTGCATGCTCCGGCTTTGATGAATTGGTATTATACAATTATTTATTTTTGTGATGAGTATTTGGGGATCTGAGTTGGAGAGAAAGATTATAGGGTTTACTATTGTTTAATCAGTTTCATCATGTGAGAAAAAAACAAAGGAAACAATGGGCCTGTTCGCTGGTTGGTTTCTGAGCTGATAAGCCCAGCTGGTGCTGGTTTGTTATGAGAGGAAAACACTGTTGGCTGGCTGATAAGCCCTCGCTGAAACCAACAAGCGAACAGACTGAATACTACCATCTCAGAAGATTGACTAATACAGCTATACAATTATTTATTTTTGTGATGAGCTGAAGATGATAGGGTTTAATACAGATTGATTACTACTGTTATTTATTTCACCCTTGAGGTGGATGCTCTTAATATGTGATGAGCTGGCCTCAAATGTGTGAAGGATTTATAGTGTCTTTGAACTGCATGTTTCTAAAAAGTATTCTATTCTTTGCCAACTAGCAGCTAAACCTCTCTTGGAACTGCATGTTTTGAAAAAGTATTCTACTCTTTGCCAACTAGCAGCTAAACCTCAATTGCTTAAAAGTTTATCGCTTGACTAGAATATATTTCCAGTTTGTTCATGCATGCTTGTGCTTTGTATAAAATATGGATAACTCACCCTTATTACCTAATATGTAAGCAGTGTGCTGTTGTTGCCTCTTTTTTTTTGTGCCAAATTGTAGTCTTCGAGATTTAATTTGGATTTCACTTTGAATGCCAATTTTCATGCTTCTATTAAGAAGTTTTACCATTAGATTAGCATTTGATTAATTACCCAAAATATGCATAACCATTTGTTTTTGTAAATGCTCGATAGGCCATCTTGGGTACTTCCAGGATTCATGCTCAAGAGGATTGTGCATTGATCACTATTGTTTGGCTTAACAAAGTGATGTTCACCAATGGTAAGGTTTGGTTCCATCTATATCTTTCTTATTTCTACAATTCAAATATTTATGAATGAACCCTGAAAATATACCTTAATATTCTGATCTTGATTGCATTCAACACAATATTAACCACCTAGCAGTATGGACAAGATTATGCAGTAGTTCAAATTAGTAGGAGATAATACATTTTTTACCTAAATAATCTTTGTTTGAAGGGAACAGGTTTTTTAGTCATATTACAACATGAGCCTAAAGCCCTAAACCATGTCACCTCCATTCTACCTTTCACTTCAATTTTAATCCAAAAATCTCCTGTTGGTGATTTAGTTTTGGCACATTCTTTGCATCCTTCTGATTTGGGATCACCAATGTTTTGATGAAATTCTCCTATGAAACTGTGATGCGGACTGAGACTATAATCATGGTCCACTAACACTTGGTGCTAGGTTGGCTAGGTTGCTGATATTTCACAAGGTTTGCCGATGTACCGGGGTGGAAGTGTGGAAATATGCGATGCTCTGACCTACACGTGGATTGAGCTAATGTGGTCAAAAATAATGTGCTTGATACTCTTTTGCTTATTTTTCCAATGTTCTTTTAGCTAATAGAATCATATTTATCATGGCTTTAATTGGTCAGTCATTTTCATGTTACCAGTGCCAAGGTTGAATCTCATCAGTCTGTTCGTTTCGGCTGAAGCGATCGTGGATTATAAGCCAGAAGTACTGCTGGCTGGTTTGGTGTGAGAGAAAAATATTGTTCCAGCTTATAATCCACGATCGTATAAGCCGAAACGAACATGCTGCATGTTGATTGCCTGGAAGCCATAAAGAAACATCTCTTGCTTACTGACCCAGGTAGTCATGCAAAGGTTTCTCAAGAAATTGCACTTCTGAAGTTTGTTAAGTGTTCACTCTAAAACACATAAGTATGTGCTTCATTCAGAAGCATTTAAGAAGAAAGATAATACAAAAAATTACTCATGGCATCTGAAAATCCTGGACATATTTTGCAAGCATTCATATTGCTACATTGGATCCCTAAAGTTCACATTTGTCGTCTCTCTGCCACTATGGCAGATGTTGTTTTCCCTTCATTTTTTTACTTTTCTACTCTAGAGCTTTCAAATTAGAATGTGATTCAAATTAATTGGCTGGGTGATATGGTGTTTTTTTCCCTCAGAGCTGAGTTAATAATAGTCTACTACTACTACTGATTCATTTTCCAGTTGAATCTATTGATTATGATACCTTTTGTTTTTTTTTTACTTTTCTAGATCCAAATTAATTTGCTGGGTATGAGCCATCTCAACCCTTCACTCATGGTGAAGACCTTGTGGGACAGGAGGAGACGGCGTCGGGGCTCCATGCACATGGCGGCGCTGGTGTTTGGCGCTGATTATTTTCAGCTTACAAGGTTGATAATGTTGTTCTTACAACAAATATTTTTAAGATATATGTAGTAGAGTTCACTCTCAAGCAATCATATGTATGTTTTTTTTTCACAAAACTGATTCTAAAAATCTATTGCTGCTAATTCAATTTTCAGTTGATTTTATTGATCTGCGAAACAAGGTTAGCCTTAAATATGTACATACTCTCCATTGGTCCTAGTGTCTATTTTTGAAAAGCTTGTATCAAATCCAAACCAGAATTTCTACCTAATTTCTATCTATATATTTATTGATCAAAACAACTTTTGTACAAGAATTATGTCTTTCACAAATTTGATGTATTTTCTTTTCTCATTTGCTTTGAGAATGTAGAGTAGGCCAGCCATCCTTTCATGTATGAGGGGAAAAGGAGAAAGGGAATTAGGGATTGACATTTCACTTGTTAGTTTTTTTTGGATATAATTAAGATGATCTTGTAATATCTCAGTAACTATTTGCTACTTTGCTCCTGTATCTTTCCATGAACAATATTAGTGGTCAAGTGAGTAATATGACTTTTGTGGAACTACTTCAGATCACTGGTTGTTTTTATTATTCAGTTTGTTTTTGGTTGGAGGTCCTAATGTTCAATCCTCTATATTCTTTCAACCTGCAGCCTTGTGCACTTGGGGATATTCCTTCTGTCAGTGACTGGATCGGTGCTCCGGCTTTGGGACCTAACAACCTATGTTTTGGTATAATCAAACCTCCACCCCTCTCACTTTAGTAGAGTGTGCGTGGGTGATGATTTTTCAGTTACTCTTGTATCTGCAGAAAATAATGCATATTTGGGTTATTTTAGAGACTGGAACACAGATGAGTATGCTCCACTCAATTAATTTTTCTATATAAAATGGAGAACATGTTTGATCATAAGCCTAATGCGCTCTTATATCCTTTGGATGGAAAAGGGTGTATGCTACACTCACTAAATGTATCTGTATAAAATATTCCATTTATTTCCTGGTTATGTACCTGATTATTTACAATCTTCCATGTACTGGTTATGTACCTGATTATTTACAATCTTCCGTGTACTCCCTGGTTATGTCGCAGCTTATTTACATAAGCTTTATATTCTCTAGAAGTGTCATATAATTGAAGAAAAAACTCAAGACGCCCTACAAGTAACATGAAGAATATTGTATTCCTCAAGAAGCCTATTTAAACTTGGTCCTTTGTCCGGTCTTTCGGACCTTCCTACATATAAATTTCTTTCCTTCCTTAATTGAGAGGCAGAGCTCCTGCCAGGTTTTTTGAAAAAAAAACTTGTCCTTTGTGTTTGTCCTTGTAAGATGCAACAGAAATACTCATTTTGTTTGTCTCCAATAATAGTAAGTTCACATGTGATCCTGTATGCATATGTTCTACTTTAAATAATAATAATCCCTTCTCTATAATAGGGAAGCTAGCTTGGTCACTTGATTGCATGAAATTTGAGATGTGTAAAGAACTATACCAAGAGAATGTCAGGGGATCCTATCTTCGACAATAATAATATCTATTCAGGATTATTCCTCCAGTTCTTTGTATGTGTGGTTTCTGAAAATGAAAATTAATTATTCATTTGAGTATGTAGTAGTTGTCACACGAAGGACTGTAGCCGTAGGTGACTTTGGAACGACCTCTGGCCATTCCAGATGGCTAAAAGACTAAAACGTGAACTTTGTTTAAAGCCATATTGTTATGGAGCTCTGAAGCTATTCAACATTGGATTCATTGGGTAAAAAACCTTTGGTGTCAATTTAGTGATAGTTGTATCAGAACCAATCTAAGTTTGTTCTACAACATCTAATATATATTATTTGAAAATTCTGTTTTCAAGAACAGGTAATATATATTATTTGAAAATTCTGTTTTCAAACTTTGGGAATCAAGGTATGAACAAGTGCTAGAATTTTGAACCAAGGTTAAAATTTTTGTCAAGAATTCACTAAATTCACTAACCCTGTTAATTTTGGGTGTGGCTGAAAGAAAAATCCAAAATTTCATATTACACTAATACATGTGCTTCATTGTAAATATATAACTCTAGACTCGTATTTTTTATTGTTTAAGTTACATATTTTTCTACTCAATAGATGTGTGCAGTCATAAATTAAAAAAGAAAAAAAAATCGTCTAAATTTTGTCCAAATGTCTCGAATTTTGATTATTTTAAGGGTATCCAAAAAAATCTAAAACTACTTTAACCTTTGCCCATAATAGCCTAAGCTGTTATCTCTGAATCTTCATTTTAGTCTCTTAAATACTATATAATGGGTAACCAAGAGGACTGGTGGAATAACCGATCTGAAACGGTGATACAAGAGAATTAGATGCATTTCTAGAATACTTAATAAATCAATTATTTGGCTATGTACTTTAACCTTTGCCCATAATAGTCAAAAATATATTTCCTTTTATTATAAGATAAGTTTGGGATACAATTTTATTGAAAAATCCTGGAAAATTATCGAAACATCCTTAAAACTTACACAACTGGCTAGTAAATATTTTTATAGCCACGTTCGTGCCGCACGTGCATTTATACTAGTATATATAACTAATGGGGAAAATCCGCTTTTTTAAAAACTGGAGAGCGAGAGAGAACCTTAGGTGTTGTTTGGCACTACTCCACAAACTCTGCTTCGTAAATTTCACCGTGAAGCAGCTCCACAAAAACTGGAGTTTCTGGAGTGTGGGGGGGGCATAACCCTAGGTACCCAAGGCAAGGGACATGGGCCGCACGGCCAGGGACGGTCCAAACCACAAGATTCAGGACTTGCGACGCATGGCACTGCTCGGCGTACACCGCAAGGCATCTAGAAGATCTGATCGGATACTATAGATATTGTAATCTTATCATATTACCGACTAGAAAACTTTCCTTATAACCCTACCCCTCCATAGTATATAAGGAGGGGGCAGGGGTCCCCTAGTCGGCATCCCCATCACACATCTCATCTCGTAAGCAATACAAACCAACAGAGCACAAGACGTAGAGTTTTACGTCACATTGACGGCCTGAACCTATATAAATCTTGTCTTGTGTCTCTGTTACCATCTAGTTCCTGATCACACGCACCTCTACCAATCGATCTACCATCGTGGGCATATCCCTCGGTGCACTATCGATCATCTTTTGTCGACAGTTGACGCGCCAGGTAGGAATATGCGTGCTGATCCTCTGGCAAGCCAGATGGCATACCTCAAAATCAACAACACCTTCTCGGCGACGGTCCCGTGCGTCGAACTAGTACGGGCTGCTGCTGGGGAGGTGCAGCAACACGGCAAGCTCGCCGCTTGATCCGATCTCGAGACGTCGTTCATAAGCTCCACCACGTTTGCATGCCGGATCGTGCTTGAGATCTCCACCTACGATCGAGTCAACATCAAGATCAATCTACTGGGCAATTTCGTTCGTACCGTGCGGTCAGCAACTCGGCGGAAAGTACGCCGCCAAGTGACATCAATACCTCCGCAATCGCGTCGACGGATCGTTACTCGGCGCCAATCGACATGCTCAGCGCTACACCGAATTATACGGAGGAGGACCCGTCAACGGCAGTGGTGCACGAGCACATGCAGTACTGCGTCTGAGACATGCCATGCCATCTACAGCTTCATGCATGCTTGATGACGCAAGCAAGCGATCTATTGAAAGAACCGATCTACATGCAAGCCAATGACAAACAAGCAAGCTAGATCATCATGCAAGCCACAGATACTTCCATGTATACATGCATCTACGCTCGACGTTCTCACGAACAATTTCGCCGCGCTCGTGTTCTCATCTTGGTGCATAAGCCCGACTATGGCCTAGGCGGACACGCCCAAGGACTTCGCCTCTTCACGTGGATCGACTCCGTCCGGCTCTCACTAAGCCCGTTCGATTACAACTCCACGTACTCGTTTGACTGCATCAAGCTGCCCGAGCCACTGAGTGAGCCGCCTGAGCCGCCAAGCGGGCCGCTAGCGAGCCGCCCGAGCCGCCAAGCGAGCCGCCCGAGTCATTGAATGCGGCCACGTCACCGATCTCTCCGAATCTGATGTGCCTAACGCCGACCAGCACCACAGGGATGACATCGCCCGAACTTCTCGGTCCGATCGCCTACCGTGTCGCAATAATAATCGCTGCGAAGAACGGCGCTACGACGACCGTGACCGCCACCATGACGACAGGCCGGAAAGCTCGAGGGCCGGGCAATTTCGTCGACGCTGACCAAATAACATCGTACGCTGCCGACCAGATGATCTGACTAAAGCTATGTACCCTTCATATATTTGTTTTTAATACAATCTTCTCCACGGCATTTCTCCAATTGATTTTTTCTCTGGTTAATCTCCATGTTTAATATCTTTAAGATACTCCATTTATTCTCCGTGTTTAAGATGCTCCACTCGTTCTCCATATTGCAGTATCTTAAAGATATTCTGCGTCAATTCGCCGACCAGTCACGTTATTATTTGTGTCACCCAGAGACGGCCATGTCCTCGACTTCGCTCCTACACGTGCACGGGCCATGCTCTGCGTTATGGGCAGTCAACAGCGACTCCTTGGCAACGCTCTTTCTCTTACGCGTACACTGGTGCCGGTCACTCCGCGCTATGGGGTCTGGGCTAGTCGAGGCTGGTGATACAATACAGAACCAACTAGAAGGAAATTACTCATATTTTAAATATGAACACTTCAAACAAACATAATGTTTATCTACTCTGCTCTGCTGCTTTCATCGCCGAGTTCATACGTTTTATTTGTACATTATGTACCCCATTCTACATCTTTGTTTTTTAGGGGCCCGGTTCGGTCACCGAGCTTATTTTTTACGCTCGGGGACTGGATCAGTCAGGAAGGACAAGAGGATCATCGTCCGGGTGGTCGCACCACCTGGCACTCGGACTTCTCCGCCGATCAACTGGTCGGACCGCTAGGTTCATGGACTTCGTCGCCGACCAGTTGGTCGGACTGTTCGGCGCTCACTTCTACTCGGCGTTCACTTCGCTGCCGACCAGTTGGTTGGACTGCTCGGTGCTTGCTTCTTCGCCGACCAGCTGGTCGGATTGCTCGTCGCTTGGGCTTCATCGTTAGCTACGCTGGGAGCTTGCCAGCTAAGCTAGGGACTCCTCGGCGTTCGAATTCTTCGTGCAAGCGTCACCAGCCAAGCTGGGGACTCATCAGTATTCGGATTCTTCGCACAAGCATCGCCAGCTAAGCTGGGGACTCCTTGGCGCTCGAATTCTTTGTGCAAGAGTAGCGAGCTAAGTTAGGGACTCTCTTGGTGGTCGGATCTTGCTACGTCTCATCGGTGTGCTATCAAGTTGCTCCATGTTGTTCGGATCAGGGTGCTGATCTTGGGCAGCACGAATGGGGTCTTGATATGAACATGTCAGATGACGTCGGTAAGCTTTCAGACTTATTTTCTTTGACCCTGCTACAAAATTCATTCCTTATCTTCTAACAGGCTCGGGGACTAAGTGTGTACACTTCACCTTACGGTGAATGTGCTGTTATACATTCTCAGCGATGCTGGGACTGGATGCATTCTCGGCGACACCGGGGACTGCTTATTTTTCTTCAAGACCCTGACACTAGGTGTATCCTACACCTAATCTCAGGCTCTGGGGACTACAGTGTGTAAACTGTACCTTGCGGTGAATGTACTGGTTCTTATTCATGATGTTTTGACTATGTCAAACTTGTCGCTTAATGCCTCTGCTCTGCTCTGCTCTGATGACCACATCATCAGCGCTGTCACAATTGGCACTTAAGTGTGTAAACTGCACCGATCAAGAATTTTTAAAATTAATCTTAAGCCCCTTATATGCTTTTGGCAAGCCTTACTTGGCAAAGTCTGAGCTCTGCTAACCAGTTAAGCTGGTCGGCCTCGACTTTCACCGCTCAGGTCACAAGTTAAGCTGGTCGGCTTCGACTTTCACCGTCTAGGTCACCAGTTAAACTGGTCGGCTTCAATTTTTACCGCTCAGGTCACCAGTTAAACTGGTCGGCTTCGACTTTCAGTTAAACTGGTCGGCTTCACGTCAAACTGCTCGGACTTGTTCAAGACGGCGCTGCTCAAAGGATACAAGGCGCTCGAGGACTAGCTGTGGGGAGTATAACCTAGGTACCCACGGCAAGGGACATAAATTTTGCACGGTCAAGGACAGTCCAGCCCAGAAGATTTAGGACTTGCGGCGCATGGCATTGCTCGGCGTACACCGCAAGACATGTAGAAGATTTGATCGGATACTATAGATATTGTTATTTTACCATATCACCGACCAGGAAACTTTTCTTATAACCCCACCCCTCCAGAGTATATAAGGAGAGGCATGGATCCCCTGGTAGGAATTCCTATTACACATCTCATCTCGTATTCCAGCAATATAAATCAACATAGCAGACACTACAGGAAAACGCCTCTTTGCCGACTGCTTGCCCCGGTCGGCAAAGGCATAAACCCAGTCGGCAAAGGCTTTGCCGACCGCAAAACTCACGTGTGGCGATCGGCAAAAGCGCGTCGGCAAAGCACTGGGTCGGCAAAGGCGGATTTGCCGATCGCCACGTGGCACTACCACAAAAAGCCTTTTGCCAACCGCCACGCCAAAGATCGGCATATAGCCACGTGGCGCCGTCGACCTGACGGCGGAGCTTTGCCGATCGCTTGGTTCCTCGGCGATCGGCAAAGAATTTTTTTTCAAAATTGTTTGCCGATCGGCGCCAAATTCGGCGATCGGCAAAGAAAGAAAATATTTTTTTGAAATGTTCTTTGCCGATTTGCTTTGAGAGTTGCAAAATCGGCAAAGGTTTGACCTCTTTGCCGATCGCCTCCCATTGCGATCGGCAAAGACTCATCTGGGGTTTTTTTGCCCGACTTAAAGTTGGAATTTTTTTTTGCTTTGTTTTCTGTTTTCTCGCATCAAAACCCGCAAAATCACAAATTATAATCCAATTTCACCGTAAGCACCGGTAGCACCATTTATATCACAATTTCATCACATTTGTCGCCAACATCACCACATATATCACAATAACGCACAACATCACATATATCTCATATATATGTCACAATAACAACCACACAAGTGCATTACAACCATCACATGAAGTCCAACACGTCCGAACACCACAAGTCGACGTCCATCACACGAAGTTCAACATAACAAGTCTAGGTCCATAACGAAGAAAAGAAATACATGACAACAACTTCGGACGATACGGTGGATACATGATAACAGAATCGACAAATACCTAGCTCGTCGCGCCGTCCCCTGGTCTCGTCGTCCCGCTCCGCCCCAGAGCCCCTGTGGTTTGCCCACGGAAACCCCTTGGACCAAAGCGAGGCGCTGCAGACGCCACCACCACCCTCCGCGCACCGCGTGCCACGAAATCGTCGGAGGAGGGCCACACGGAGGTGGATACGGTGGATAGGGTGCGGTGGTGGATACGACATCATCGATGGCCGGGACCTCCGGAGACGGGTTCGAACCCGCCGCATTCGTACTTCGCATGAAGTGAAACGCCAAGTGATGTCATTAGTATCTCTGCAGCATGGACGCACAAGTTAAAGCAAGAGTCAATATACTCACCGGGGTCCCTCCAGAGCGGCGAGGAGCGCAGCGCAGGAAAAAACTCTGGAGGAGGAGGCGGTGGAGTGAACATTGGAAGAGGCGGCGGTGTAGACGCCCGAGCGTCTGCATGGACCGGAAGAAGCTGGCCATGTTCTACATCTCGAGTGTTGTAGTCTTTCTGCTGCAGCTTTCTTTGGTAAGCCATCTGTTGCGCCATCATCTGCGCGTGCAACGTGGCGATCCTCTCCTCCATCTTGGCCTCCATCTGGGCCTGCAATATTACATCCGCAGTGTTGATTGTATGTACAAAAGCGAAACGCAGTGAACGACGAACGAAACGGCACTTACATCGTGACGCCGATCGCCGGGGCCTCACTACGGGATGTCGCCGGAGCTCGTGGGCGTGGATCGAACTCAGGTCGGCGAGGGAACTCGGGACGGGTCGAGGGCGCCAGGGCCATGTAGTAGCGTAAGTCTTGCTTCCTCGGTCCCAACCTCTGCAGGAGGTCTGTGTCCGTGGGCTCGGCGGTGGGGTCGAACGTCTCCCGTGAAGCGCCGGCGAGAGCCGCGACGGTGTACTCGGTGGCCTTCTCGTAGGCGGTGGGGTTGGTGTACGAATCGGGCCCGTCCTCCGGGTTGTAGACGTTGTTCGGATCCGTCGCCTTGCCCTTGTGAGAGAGGAGGAGTACGCGGTGTACTCGTTGATTTCCACCCACCGCAATGCGTCTGCGTCGCATTGAAAACACAAACATGGTTACAAGTATTGACAATTGAGCGCAAGGATTAAGACATGAACGGACGCATACCCATCTTGTCGCGAATCGGGAGGGGCTGATTCCCTTGGTGGTGTGACACCCCTACGCATCTGCTGCTTGGCGTTCCCCGACGACGATCGGCGCGCGCCTCGCGTCGCGCCTCATCCGTCGCGCCACATGCGCACAATCTCCGTCCAAATTCCCTCGTGGTTGTCGCACCACGACGGACACACCCGCATGACATCAAGTATTTGACATGCGAGAAGATTAGTGTAATGTTTCACTTTGAAGGAATCGAACGAATGTTGTCATATAATTACCTCGCTCAGTGTTGCGCTTGGGTGAGGTCGGCCTCCCTCGAGTTCATTCTCTCCGTGGATTTGGGGCTTCTTGATGTTCTCTCAAAGCACGTTGGCGTGGAAGTCGCGGATGGCTTCATCTTGCGCCTCATGGTAAAGGTCCTTGAGACGATCTTTGCGCACCGCCTCCTGCACTCGCGCCGCCTGGGCCGCTTTACCCTCCTCGCACGTGAAGAAGTCCTGCACACAGACACATCATGTAGCATTTCCTTTTTGCAAGAAGTCCGACGAATGCGTACTATTTAGCAATGCGGTGCGATGAAAGACTCACCCAAAACTCCCTCTTTATCTTTGCCGCGATGGTCTCGCCACCCTCCTCGACGAGGTAGAAGTGGGACCACTTGGTGGGCACCTTCATCTCGCCGTTGACGTTGACAAGGCCAGGGTAGTACTCCTTAATCAGGAGGCCAGGGTAGCACCACCTCGTCCCTAATAGGATGGTATTCACCATGGTGGCGCCAACGGGTATAGTTTGGAACGAACCCGTGCTTGAACAGATCTCTCAACACCTGAGCCTTTACTTTCTTCTTCTTGTTCCTCGCACTGTTTGTAGGGACACGGCATCCGAATCGACCCTTTAGCAAATGGGCCAAATGCATGCTCCAGAACTCGGTCGTCCCCTCATCCATTCGTGGCTCTTACTTGCGGCCCGAGTACATCCACTCACGGTCACCCATGCTCATCATGCGGCAATGTTAACATGTGATAAAACCAGCAAGTGCATCTACAACGCGCTCCTACCATCTAATAGGTGAAGGATAGGTCCTAATCCCACCCGAAGATCATCAGCAGACGAGGTTAGCTTCCATGCTTACTCCCGTCCGAGACGCGATTTCAGCAAGACCTCCCATTGTTCTCCGATACACGTCCCAAGGGAGAGTGTGTATCCAGAACAACGGGAGGTCCTGCCAAAACTCGACTTTGGGACGGGCGGAACATGGGAGCTAACCTCGTCTGCACATCCTCAAACTGTCCAAATAATATGGACAATCCGAAGCGGATACGGTTATACATATCGAAGAACGCATACTTCCAACCGTATCCGTTTGGACGAGACGCCTAACCGGGTAACGCGACCTATGACTACATGTGGCGGAAAGAGGGGTCATACCGCAGTGCCGGTGAAGAAAGGCTAGCGGGCGGTCTTAGTCGTGTTCTCCTCCGGCTAGCCTCCAATGGGAGCCCTCTCACGAAAAAGAAAAACAATTAGTGAGAACGAAAATTTTAACAACACCTCCCTGCAGGAAGGTTACCAAACTCCGAAGAAAAGACGGCACGATGGCCGACAAACACATATACATGTCGAGCACGATGGCGACAACCACAAATGTATTTCCAATCCATGCGAAAGAATATAAGCGGTATTAACAAAGTAAACTACTACTACTAGTAGTACTACTACCTCGTCGTCACGGACGGGCGTCACCGTCTTGTGGAGCGAGGCGCCAGCGAGGACGGCAGGCGGGACGGCGCTGGGCGAGGCGAGGACGGCGCGCGCGAGCGAGGCGAGGACGGCGAGGCGAGGACGGCGCCAGGCGAGGCGAGGACGGCGAGGCGAGGATTTGCGGCGGCGGATGGCCGAGGCGGACGGCCGGAGCGGGCACGCCGGATCGGGCGGCAGCGCCAGCCCGGGTGGGTCGGGCGAGGCCATGCAGCTGCAGGTCGACGCCGAGTCGAGCCTGTGCCGCTGGCCGGCCGGGCCGGATCAGGCGGGCAATGGTGAGGGTCTGGGCGGGCGGCCGGCGGAGGGGCCCAGCAGGGGCCAATGGGGGGCACACGGGGTGGCCAATGGGGGGAGCGCTGGGGGGGGGCAGCGGATGGGATGGCCACGGGGGAGGGACCAACATGGGGGGCCCACGGGGAGGGCCACGCCACATGGGAGGGCGCCCGGGCCCGGGGGAGGAGGAGGAGGATCCACGACGCTGGAGAGAGGGAGGAGGGGCGCGGGGGGGAGGGCTGGGATGGGCTGCCGTGGCGCCACGGCGTGCGGACAATGGGCGGCCTGGTGGCGGCAAGCAGCGGCCAGGTTATTTGGGGCAAAGGGATTTTTGGGGAGGGAGGCGGGCCGAGCCCGGATAAGGCAACGTTTTTTTTTTTTTATTTTTTTCCTTTTGATGCCACATGACAGTGACGCAATCGGCAAGGTCTATTATTTTTTTTTTCAAAAATTATTTTTTTAATTTTTAAAAAAATACTTTGCCGATCGCTTCTGCTCCCGGACAATCGGCAAAGGTTATTTTTGATTTTTTCTCGAAATTCTTTGCCGATTGCCATCCTCCCCGGCGATCGGCAAAGGCTCTTCGCTAACCGCCACTTGATGGCGATCGGCAAAAAATTAATTTTTTTTTTTTTTTCGATCCAGTTTTTTGTGTTGCCTTGCTACATGTAGTACATGATATATTCCAAGTTTGGGGTCATTTTGATTTATTTTGCTATATTAGTAGATTTTTCTGTTTCTTTGATTTTTTTCGTGACTCCAGATTTGAACTGCGGTACATGAAATAATGGAATCCGGCGATTGAGAAAATGATATTCATGATGTTTGGAGCATGTTGAGGCCGTGTCACGAGGGCCTCGCGTGAAATTCGACCGTGTTGGTGTCGGAACACGCCGAAACCACGCGCCAGTGAAAAGTGTTTTTAAATTTTATAAAATCAAACGAGTCCAAAATGACGAAACTTGACGACGTGTCTTGTCATCGCATGCGGAGGCTGTGGTAAAATTTGAGAAAGTTTTCGAGCAAGTGGCGCGTCGTCGTGGCTAAAACACGGACATCTCCACATGTGATAACAAGACACGTCGTCAAGTTTCGTCATTTTGGACTCGCTTTCGATTTTATAAAATTTAAAAACACTTTTCACGCAGCGTGGCTCGGCGTGTTCCGACACCAACACGGTCAAAATTTCACGCGAGGCCCCAAGACACGGCCTCAACATGCTCCAAACATCATGAATATCATTTTCGAATCACGGATTCCATTATTTCATGTACCGCAGCTCAAATCTGAGCCGCACGGAAAAATCAAAGAAATGTAAAAATCTACTAATATAGCAAAATAAATCAAAATGATCCCAAACTTGGAATATATCATGTACTTATCAGATCAAGGCAACACAAAAACTGGGATCGAAAATAAAAAAAAAAAATTCTTTTGCCGATCGCCAGGAGGATGGCGGCTGGCAAAGCTCGCGCGCTTTGCCGATCGCAATTCTTTTGCCAACTGCACAGCGTCGGGCAAAGCCAGCGATCGGCAAATCCTGCTTTGCCGATTGCAGAAATTCCGGTTGGCAAAGGGACCTCTTTGCCGAGTGTCGAAAAAAAACAGTTGGCAAAGAAAATTGCAGTCGGCAAAGAGCCAGTTTCCTGTAGTGAGATGATGTAGGGTTTTACGTCACATTGACGACATGAACCAGTATAAATCTTATCTTCTGTTATCGTCTAGTTCCTGATCACGCGTACCTCTACAATTAATGTATCATCATGGGCATACCTCTTAGTGAGCGGCTTTTGTCGACATGTAGCACCTCTCACACCCTGTCATTCGTTCGTGTGTTTATTTCTTTGGTTGCTTTGCAATCCTGTTTCGTCGTTGTCAGTTGTCACTGTTATTATCTACTGCAGCGAAGGCAAATCTCCGGTGACCACCGACTACCAGTCTCCAAGTATCCGGTGACCTGGCGACCGACTTATTGGTCTCCAAGTCTCCGTTCCGGCGACTGACTCCGGTCGTCTCCAAGTCTCCGCTCCGGCGACTGACTCCGGTCGTCTCTGATGAGTCTCCGGTGGTTGTTAGAAAGATGGATTATTATATCATGGCCTGAAAATGAGCCAGCTGAAAGCACCACCCCTTTCCCTACCTCCTCCGGTAGGCGAGGCGGAGCTCCTCCTCCAGATGAAGCGCGCGTGGGGCGACCCGCCCGTGCTCTCGGCATGGAGCGCCGCGACATCGGCTACGGGTGCGCACTGCCGCTGGCCATACGTGCGGTGCGACTCGGCCGGCCGCGTCACCAGTCTCGCCCTCACCAGCATCAGCATCAGCATCACGGGGCCTCTTCCAGACGCCATTGGCGGTCTCTCCAGCCTCACAGGCCTCGACCTCTCCAACAATAGCATCATCGGCGCGTTCCCGAAGGCGTTGTACCGCTGCACATCTCTCCGGTACCTCAACCTATCCGAGAACTTCCTTGCAGGAGCACTTCCCCGTGACATCGGCCACGGCCTTGCGGCAAACTTGAGCAGGCTGGACCTCAGCTTCAATTTTTTCAATGGCACCATCCCTGAGTCTTTGTCTTGGCTTGAGAACCTCAGGTATCTTGCGTTGGATAGCAACGGCATCGTCGGTGTTATCCTAACATCTTTGTCTAGGCTCAGGAACCTTGGACATCTAACACTACGTTTCAACTACCTCACGGGAGCTATCCCGGCAGAGCTTGGTGAGCTAGCAAGCCTTCAGACTTTGTGGCTGGCGGTGAACCCGTTCGACCCAGGCGAGCTGCCGGCATCATTCAAGACCTTGACCCAGTTAATCAGCCTTGCCGTAGAGAGCTGCAACCTCGTAGGTGGCTAGGTGCCTTCCCGAGTTATGCGTTGGAAAAAATCTCTGGCATCTCAACGTCTCGAGCAATAACATGAACGCCTCCATCCCAATTGACCTCGCCGACTGTGCCACTCTGGAAATGCTTGACCTAAACAATAACCAGCTCTCTGGTGAGATACCAGCAAATTTTGGCTATAGTACGCCACTGCTACATACTCTGAACCTGGCAAATAACAAACTTTCTGGACGGACCAGTTAAGTTAATATGCTTGACTAAACCTGCAGCGAAACGGCGACTTTTGGCGCGATGATGCACGCTGCAACATGCCAGCAACTAAATGGGCAGGCCGCCCAGCACAAATGTTTTTAAGTGTCTGCCATAGCCCAAGCATAAATAATTCTATCTAGAGCAAGGCAAGGGCGCAATTGGTGTTGTGCTTCGAAACTCCGCTGGGCCTTCTGTGGAGGGCGAGCGCAGTGGTACGGGTATACCCATGGCCTTGATGCGTTAACTATGGAGGCCTTGGCGGTGAGAGATGGCCTGGCCTTCGCAAGAGACAGGGGAGTGCAATGCCTACACCTGGAAACTGACAGACAAGAGTTTGTGAAGCTATGGGAGGCAGGGGTCAATCAACGATCGAGAATCGCCCCGATCATCAGGTTTCCTTTAAATTGATGTACTCTGGTAGATCTTGTAACCGAGTGGCTCATACTCTAGCTAAGCAGGTTTCAGGCGACAATAGGATGGAAGAGTGGTAGATAGCTCCATCCTGTGTCGGACACCCTGATCATAGCTGATTGCAACCCCTAAGGGCAGTCCCAACAGTGTATTGATGATGGTTTCTATCCTCATTAAATGACTTGCCACGTAGGCAAAACGCTGACATGACAACGTAATTAATGAAGAAAGAGAGCAAAAATCATAGAAATGGTTTCCTCATGAAGAAATCAGGTCTACTCTTGACCCAATGCACCAAGAAACCATGAAATCGCCATTGGGGAGAAACCACCAATTTATAGGGAGCTCGTGTCGCACTCCCATTAGAGGAAGAAGATAGAGTTGGGAGAGAGAAAGAGAAAATAATTATTACTTATAGAAACCATGGGTTGGAAAGCAGTACTTTTTTTGTGCGGTATCCTATGTTATAGAAACTACTAGTTTCTTTCATTGCGACTGCCCTAATTGATCCAAATGAATGAAAGTCCAAGTCGCAAAAAAATAATAATAACTTTCAAGAGGAAACTCAGAATCATGAGAGCATTAGTTTACATTCCTCATCTTAATGTCTCGAAGCATATTAGGATAAACTTCACTGCAGCATATGATTGCCTTTGAGTAAGCCCGGGGTCCAAAATTGGAGTAAGATTTAAGAATTAAGATGTACACAAAGATGACACTGGCTAATCACCACGTATTTAGTTGAGCGCTGGTCTCCATAAGCATGCTACGAGAACCAAAGTATCGATAATGGGAGAGATCAGAAATTAAAACTTTTCTTGGTATGCGCACAGAAGAGAGTTGCACCTTCTATCCCGAGACGGAGGGAGTATATGATTGCCTTTGAGGAACCCGGGGACCAAAATTGAAGTAAGATTTAAGAATCAAGATCACACAAAGATGACACAGACCTAATCACCATGCATGTGCATTAATGGCACTACTATAGTTACAAACGTTGAAGAACCAAAAATTCAAAAATGTTGTACTGCAGTGCAGGTCATCAACCGAAGTTCTTTCAAATCAATTCACAACCCAACATTCTTTTGCTTCTTGGCAGTATTGATGCAGGGCTGCGATATAAACTTGCTTTGTGCTTTAGTTTTGTTCCATGGTTCCTATTTTGGTCTGTCAGACAAAAGCAACATGTTCGTACCAGCAACATTATTATGTTGACAGATTTGTGGCCCCTTGGTTTTCCATAGACGTGATGTGTTGCATACACGTAAGGTAAGTAGTGCTCTGCATCAATCAATCACGAAAGGAACTGCATCAGTTTAAATGTGTGACTGGTGTAGTGGACTCTGTTAACAAAAGTGTTTATGCGCTTCGAATTCTGCTTTAGCACAGTAAAATCTGCAATAAAATATTTTGGAAGCTCTAGGAGTACTGAACTACTCGCTTTCACACACACAGTGTCGCTCTCGTTAAGTCAGTCAGGGGACGCAGGGTGCTTCTTCCGCCGGTTGCTCGGTTCCATCTCCATCGCCCTCTCCGGGGCCGGGCCAGGAACAGGGATGCGAATCGCCGTCCGGGCCAGTTTCTTTTGTATTTTCAGTCTCCGGTGAGTCGGTGACAGGTGCAGAGTTTATCACTACAAGCCCAAATTTCTGGCCATACGTCGAGACAAGGACAGAGATTTTTTATTTTTCAGTGATCTGCTCCTCTTCCTCACTCATTAAGTCCGAACTGAACACCGTCTCCACTATCCACCACAGCAGCGGCAAAGGCATGGCAACACCTCGCCGCGACCTACCGACCGTGCTTGCTGCCTCGTGCTTGTGCTAGTAGTAGGCATGCCTCCTACACCACCGCGTGGCCACGCAGTCCCAACAGGTCGATGAGAGGCGGAGCTGCTGCTCCGGATGAAGCACGCATGGGTGACCCGCCCGCGCTCGTGGCATGGACTGCTGCCACCTCGGCCGCTGGGGCGAACTGCCACTGGCCATACGTGGGGTGCGACTCGGCCGGCCGCGTCGCCAGCATCAACATCACGGGCCATGTCTCCCATGCTGCTGGCGGCCTCTCCAGCCTCACACACCTTGATCTTTCCAACAACAGCATCGCCGGTATGTTCCCGACGGCACTCTACCGCTGCCGATCACTCCGATACCTCAACTTGTCCAAGAACTTCATCAGTGGGGAGCTCCCTAATGACATAGGCCACGGCCTCCCAGTGAGCTTGGGCACGCTGGACCTCAGTTCCGACACTTCCAACGGTAGCATCTATCCCGGTGTCTGTGTCCAGGCTTCGGAACCTCTGTTATCTAGGACTAAATTGGAACAGCCTCACCGGCGCTATCCCGGCGGAGCTTGGCGAGCTAACAAGCCTTCAGACGTTGTGGCTGTCGTTCAACTCGTTTGACCCAGGTGAGCTGCCAGCGTCCTTCGAGAACCTAACACACATAGTCAACCACAGAGTGTCAAGATGAAACCTCATCGGTGACTTCCCAAGCTACTTGGCAAAGATGCTGGACATGGAAAATTTGTTCCTCGGGAGCAACTCGTTGACCGGAACCGTACCTCCAAGGATTTGGGGCCTCAAGAAGCTGAAGATCTTGTAAGTGATGAACAACAGCCTCACTGGCAACGTGGTGATTGATGACTTTGCTGCAATCAGCTTAACCGTAATCAAATTGTCAGAGAACAAGCTTACTGGAGCCATCCCCGAAGTCTTTGGGCGCTTGGTGAACCTCACTGACTTGAGCCTCTTCAACAACTTCTTCTCCGGTGAGATACCATTGAGCATCGGGCGGTTGCCGTCACTGACGATGTTGTGGCTAGGGCATAACATGCTTACTGGTGTGCTACCACAAGAACTCGGGAAGCATGCGCCGGGCTTAATTGTTGTTGGGGGTTTAGGACAACGGGCTCACCGGCAAGATTCCGGAGGAGTTATGTGCCGGAGGCCAATTACAGGACCTCTTCGCCTCAAGCAACAGCTTGAACGGCTCCATCCCGGTTGGCCTCGGTAATTGTTCCACCCTATTGAATTTGGACCTTGCCGATAACCAACTTTCTAGAGAAATCCCAGAGGGGTTATGCGTTGGAAATGATCTCGAGTATTTCGATGGCTCGAGCAATAGCTTGAGCGGCTTCCATCCCGGTAGACCTCACCCGATGCTCCACTTTGGAAACACTTGACCTAAGTAGTAACCATCTCTCTGATGAGATACCAGCAAATTTAGGCCACGGCATGCCACAACTACATATACTAAAACTGGTTAATAATGCCCCGTTCACTTTGCTGAAAAAATAAGGCGAAACACTGTTCCGGCTGATTTGTTGTGAAAGAAAAATACTATTCTAACTGAAAAAACAAGCTGAAAAATACGGATTATAAAAGAAATGACAGGGCCAATAAACTCTCTGGAAGGATCGTTTAAGTTACTCTACAGGACTTGTCGGATACCATAAAAAGGGGTATCCTAAGCCAGAATCGAAAAAATTGCTTAGACCTGGTAAATATCGAAGCCAAGAGACAACCACGAGACCTCGGCCGATTCTCCGATTCGCCCGAGGCCCACGCCGCAAGGCCTTGGACGAGGTACCAACTCTCCGCCTCGCCCGAGGCCCTGCCCGAAAGGCCTCGAACGAGGTACCGATTCTCCGTCTCGCTCGAGGCCGGCTCGGCATCAGCCCCGTCGTAGCTTTGACCGACCTCCCTGACGGAGCGTCACATCCAACTGAAGCACTCAACCACTCCCACAACGTCAGCCGCACGACGGCACAGTACAACGGAGTAACCGACGAGACGGATGTCGCATCAGCGCCCTGCCATCCGGGACAGGACGGGGCGGGGGTTACCGGGCGCTGTGCTCGGCACTGTGCCCACGACTGACACGGCACTTGTAACAGAACCGACCAATTATACGAAATTAAGTAAGAAAAACATCCGCCAGAGCAGACGATTTAGCAAACTTAAGCTCGTATAACCCGGTAGTCCGTGAAATCACGAAGGATTTCAAACCAACTCACATACCAGCCAAGATCGTAATAAGTTTAGCGGTCACCATCACATATTACATAAAAGTTCGCATCTCAGATACATCAGAGTTTAAACATAGTTATTAGAAAACGAGTTCAAAATAAAAGTAGCGGAAACCATTTGTTCAAAACCACACACACTCACACGGAGTTCAATTACAGTGCCAGCTAATGATCATCTCCAACAAAAGCATCAGACGAAACGTAAGGAATGACCATGCCCATGGTCCTAAGCATCACCCATCGCAGGATAAAGGCAGTTGATACAGTAGCCGTAATACATCTGCTCATCTGCAACAAGTGGGAATAAAACCCTGAGTACGAGAAGGTACTCAGCTAGACTTACCCGACATAACCGAAAATAAAGTGACACCAAGGATTATGAAGGGCTTTATAGTAGGGTAGCTGACTCATTTGCAAAAGGAGGCATTTTTAGCATTTCAAGAACCTTTCCAAAAACATTATTGTCAAGTTAATTATTATTAACCTATCGACTAGATTTGCACCTATACTAGAGCAAACATGTGATTAAGCAATTAATGATAACCCATGATGATCAACAACTTCCATAATGTTATATTCATTATAACTGTCCAAATGTTCCATTAACATTACTACGATGAAGTAACTCAAGTCAAGTGCTCACTATCCAGGAGCGATGGCGATTCGAATCGATTCCTAACCAGCTGGTGATTTATTCCTTATACAAACCTCACTCACTCGCTAAAGTGAGGTATCGGTCACCGAGTCAACTATCTAGGAATCTCGAGTTTGTCAGGAACCACATGTACCCGGGGGCTGACCGACCGCACTTTGGTCTTATCATCTCTCCCCCGTGTCCTACCACACCTGCTCCGGTACAGTGCGCTGCGGGCAATCTACTCGGCCCGAATAATCTCCCGCGGTCGAAAGGTACTTTATTCGGCCAGCTAAATATAAGGCATGCGTTCAACATGACTCGAGGCCCAACAACGGTCTGTCCTTAATCGACACAGACGAAAAGCACTACAGTCCAAAACTCTGTAAGTCTTCGTCCGGTCGCAACTTCATTTAACACTTAGTTATACCATGACTACATAGTTCTCCAAGCAGATCCAGGTAACCACCTATAGCTCACAGGTGACAGGAAATCACCCGACTTCTACCGGTCTAAGCTAGCTAAGCATTGACTCGACTGCGGATACCAGGGTAACAAGGATATAGTATAACAAAGGTAGACAAGGTATAATGCAGCAACGGTTGCAAACAACTCCTGAACGTAATGCATCAATTAAAGTAAAACATTTAATTAATAATTGCAAACCGGGGAGAAAAATGCTCCGGGGCTTGCCTCTCTCGAAGGAGCTCGGGCGGTGATCGGGGCACTACGGAAGTTCCTCAATGTCCTTCTTGTCTGCTTCGGTCACTTCCTGCGGCTACACCTCGAGCTGCTCCTCGGGCTCCTCGGGTATGACGACTGGGCTCTCGGTTTGCGATCCTGTATGATGCATGTGCGTAAGTGCTTATGTAAAAGTGCATCGGATGAAATGAACACAATGGATATGCTTGAATGCAAGGTAGTCAACGTCATCCAAGAACATATACTACAAGCACATGTCATCTACTGCATTCTCTTCTACTACTAATATGTTGAGTCAACACATCTCATTAAATGCTTCAAAGATACACCAAAGCTTCACTAATTTCTTAATCACACATAAGGCAACATTTGATTAAACCCAAATTAATAATAGTTTTGAATAGCAACATCTATTTTTATATCTTAAAAATTTATCATAGCACAGTACTACCCTAATTAGTCTACCATTAAATTTTTATGGCATTTGGATAAGTGGAGTAGCCTACACAAAAATGACAAGCTATGGCATAATTATAAATAGGAAAATACTTTGTATTATGAAAAGTGTCAAACAACAGATGTAATATTTTTCCTATGTTCTACACAGCAAATAATCACTGTACAAAAATTATCACATGCATGTTTTATACAAATTTTGCTCTCTAGCAAAAATAACAAAAATCAGCCATTAAAGGCACTTGAACTACATCTCCTAATTTTTCTACAGGACATGTATGGCATATATTTTCCTAGGAAGTACATTACACAAGAAGAATAACACACTTGGAAGCATATTTTTCTGAAACATATAGGTTTTACTACACATTTTACAAGATATCAGCAATATCAAGGATTAAATAAAGCTCTACATAAAAGTATCTCAAAAATGACATGCAATATTTTTATCATGTAGATCTGGTGGCTAGGAACCTAGAAAATTTTGTTTCACCATTTTTGGAGTAATATAACTAGAGATATACATTTTACAAGCTTTGTAAATCAATTTCTGAAATCATTTTCTTTAATACCGAAATGCCACCGACCCAAAACCGCTAGGTGCACCCGGTGCAGTGCACCCAGAGGGGCTGCCAGGCGGACCCGTGGTCAAACCGGACCCACGCGTCAGCCGGAGCCGAGGCAGGGCCGTCGTTGACCGGCCGGCTCTCGCCGCCGGTGAGCTTGCTGGCGGTGAGGTCACCACTAGGGGCTCTCCGCGACGAGGCGGACCCGATGCGCCAAGAACGGGCACGGGAGAAACTCGGAAGGAAGCTCGGTGGCGCGCATGGCGGGTCGAAGGCGCGGCTCATCGACGGCCGACCATCTCCGGCCGAGAAGGGGCGCGAGAGGTGGTGTGGGAGCTTCACCGAGCTCGTGCGGTGTTCGTGCGCGCGAAGGGAGAGCGAGAAGGAGGACGGAGGGGCGAGGTCCACGGAGCGGAGTGCTCCGGCGAGCTCGACCACAACTCCAGCGAGAGATTCCCAGGGAGAGGGAGCTTCTCACGGCTTACCGAGGCGAGCACGAGGTGCGCGAGGAGGAGGTGGAGCTACGGGCGAGATGGAGGGTTCAACGGCGAGCTAGGACGGCCGGGCGAGCGGGTTCCGGTGAGGCGCGGCGCGCGGTGACGAGGGCGGGCGTGCGCTGCGGCTATTGCTGCTGCTGGGTGAGCGAGAGAGTGGAGCGGGAAGTGAGAAGGAGCGCTGCGCGGCCGGGAAGGTGAAGGCGCGACAGGAGGGCGCGGGGCAGGCCGGGGCTGCCGCGCGGCGTGCGTCGCCGGCGCATGGCGGCCACGCGGCGAGCGCGTCCTGACGCAGTTGGGCGCGGCGCGCAGGAACGAGCGCGGCGAGCGGACGGCGGCGCGGAGGCAGGCCGGGCCGGCCTGTGCGGCTGGGCCGAAAAGGAGGCGGCGGCCCAGTAAGGTGAAAAATCATTTTTCAATTTCTATTTTCAAGGAATTTTCAATTATCTGTTTTCAAATACCCTTTTGAGCAAGAAAATGGCTTCTTTTGAAAATGGTCCAAAAATAAAAGTTGCTTAGAATTTAATCCTCTACAACTTTGCTTTAGGGACCAACTAAAAATTTTGCATAGATTTTGAATTGGGAAGCAAAAGCTAAATAGAGGGGATTTTTGACCTTTTCCAATAATAATTTCAAAAGCATATTTTGTCAAAAGTTTGAATACAAACTTTGCTCCAAAAATTATGCTAAATAATTCTATATGATTTATAATTTTAGCCAAACATGTTTTACTAACCTAGCAAGCATAATTAGGGCAAAATAACTCTAAACTAGTGTTTGCAACATTCATGTTTCACGAGCATATTTCATATGTTTCGAAGCACTGTTTCAGTTATTGTTTACATGATTAGGCATGTATGATTAGGATGCTTGATGATGCACAATATGCATGATTTGCAGTGCCTAAATGCTTGCATAACACCGGGGTGTTACAGCACTATGCTACCTAACCCCACCTGCTCCGACGACAGTGCGGCGTGGAGAATCATGTCCGGGCCCCTGTAGCCTCGGAATCAGCATAAAAACCAACTACTCCTTCCGAGCCTCGGCTATTCGCTTCTAGGCTCCTGTAGCCTCGGGACTTGCGCCCGCCGAGCCCCCCACGATGGCACAGCCTCTGCATCGACGGGGCCTCGGCTCTCTACGTTATCAGCACTCTGGGACCGGCACGTCGACCGCAGAACACGCCGTACCCTGCGTCAGGCTATAGGAGCCTCCACGTCATGTACAAGGCCTAGCTCTTATAACCTCAGAATCAGCGTGCCCGCGCCATCGCATCAACCCGGCCTCGGCACTCCGCACGGGTCAAACCTACAGTAACCAGCTCGCCTCCGACAGAAGAAGGCGCGTCTGACACCACAGGAACGAGCGTGACCGGCGCGTCACTCCAGTGCACCAAGGACAAGACCGCTCCACCGACCATACCGCCACAGTGACAAGCGCAGGACTCGGACATGCCGCCTCCACCCACGAAGCGCCACGTAACAAACACATGTACCGCCCCTGTGCCTCCCTTCGACTATAAAAGGGAGTAACCGGGGCCGCTCCTAAGGAAGAACACGAACTCCACGGGGGGGGGCGAACACACACACACACCCGACACACTCACAGAGACATGGCTCAGATAGACACACACGCGCTAGCAACGAGCAACACTCTGTAATACGCACGCTCCCTCATCCCAAGAAATCAACGTCTCAAGCAACCCACGCCGCTCCACGCAGAGACCTGGGACTAACTCCCTCTCTCGCCCTGCTCGTAAACCCCTACTACGAGCACCTCGGTGCAAGGAATAAAAGATCGCTCTCCCAGACTGGACGTAGGGCACCTATTGTCTGAACCAGTATAAACCTTGTGTCTCTTTGTATCACCATCCGGAATAGGGACACGCAATATATTTTCACTCGTTGGTTGAGGACCCGCCGGTTCAAAACACAGACTAAACCAGTTGCTTGCTACCCGACGACTTTCCATGTGAGGGTGGGCGCTGGGGCAACCGAATGGGCGGGCCCGTACGTCCAGCACCAATGTTTTCCATTCCTCTCACAGTGCTAGCATAATAATGACTCGTTTTCAAGGAAGAAAAAAAACTCCAAATTCTGAAAGCATTTGAGCCCTTTGGTGGAGCTCTGACTGGCTTGCCTGCTTCGTGCATTAATTGCAGTAAGGAACGATTTGTATTTGCCCTCTTAAAATGAACTAGGAGCCAGTGAAGCTACCTTGGGCTTCGCTAGCTCTTGCTCCTTCGCGTACTGTATAGCAAGGATCCAAAGCTGTTTGTAGCCATGTCAAATACTCCCTCAGTTCCCTTTTACCAGGCGTGCAAGCGTTTTTCAGTTTGGCCACGATAGCACGCGCCGGCTGGAGTTTCAAGGGTACTAGTCATTACTGCACCTACTCAAAACACGGAGAGTAGCTTAGTATTTTAATGGAGTAAAAACGGCTGCACATGCTAATCACAAGGAAGAGTAAATAATAAGGTAGCTCAAGTTTCTATGAGGGTCTTGGTATCTGTAAATACTCCTCTCACGACTGGTAAAAGGGAACGAAGGGAGTAGGACCTAGTTTATATTCTCATTGTAATGTCTTGAAGGATACAAATATAAACTTCACTGTATTCTATGATTTGCATTCAGTGGACGTTCAAAGGCTCATGGGAAGCCATGCGGGTACTCTTTCCTGAGAGGCGCCGACATCATCGTGGTCTGTTGACGGACGTCGAGTAGGCCAAGCAGTCCCAACGCTTTGCCGTGTTGTACCCATAGTCGCAGATTATACTTTCGTACAGTCCCTTGAATGTGTTGTAGCTGCTAGGATCTAGCTCTAACTTATGGACATTCTTTGGTTGGTCCTGAACACTAGCGTCTTGACAGCGGGTTTGGAATAGGCAGAACTTGTCGATGTCGTATAACTTTAAAACTTTTCTATTCTCTTAATGAAAACAGGCTACGGCCAGATCGGGGGAAAAAAAGATTTGCATTCGGGAGCCCAGGGCTCCTAAGCGGGGTAAGATTTAAGTTGCATATATAAAAAGTCGACATGGATCTAATCACCATGCCATTAATACTACTGTATAATCCGTGAAGAACCAAAAAAAAAATGCTGTACTGCAGTGGAAGGTCATCAGCCAATTCATTCATTCAAATCAATTCACGTCCCCAACAGTGTTTTGCTTCTTGGCAGTATTGATGTAGAGCCGCAGTACAAACTTGCTTTGCGCTTCATTTTGTTCCATGGTTCCTAGTTTGCTTTGGATTCTGCTTTGGCACAGGAAAGTGGTGCTTCGAATAGTACCATTCCTACGCCAATCTGCAACTACGTACTGTCGCTTTCGCTAAGTCGGTCAAGGGACACAGCCGCGTGCTTGTTTCTTCCATCTCCATCGTCCATTGCCCTCTCCGGGCCAGGAACAGGGATGCGAATTGCCCGTGTCTTGACCGGGCCAGTTTTATTGTGTTTCAGTCTGCGTGACAGCTGCAGAATTTATCACGGCTCGGAAGAGACTCCAAAGCCTAAGGTGATGTTTGGTTGCCTCTTCTAAATTTTTATCCTATCAAATATTTAGACATATGTATGGAGTATTAAATATAGATTAATTATAAAATTAATTACATAGTTTGTGACTAATTTACGAGACGAATCTTTTAAACCTAATTAGTTCATGATTTGACACCGTGGTGCTACAGTAAAACATATGCTAATGATGGATTAATTAGGTTTAAAAAAATCGTCTCGTGGAGTACTGGCGGATTATGTAATTTGTTTTTTTATTAGTATCCGAACACCCATGCAATGCCCTCCCGATACACCTTCTAAATTTTAGTCACCGGATCCAACACCACCTAAATTTGTGTCCATACGTCGAGTCAAGCACAGAGATTTTTCGGTGCCCTGCTCTGCTCATTCATTCAAGTACGAACCCAGCACCCGCCGTCTCCACTGTCCACAACGGCAGCGGCCAAGACATGGCAACACCTCACCGCCAACGTGCTTGCTGCCTCAGCACTGTGCTACTAGTAGCATGCCTCCTGCACCACCGCGTGGCCGCGAAGCCCCGACCACTGGACGAGGCGGAGCTGCTCCTCCGGATGAAGCACGCGTGGGGCGATCCGCCTGCGCTCGCCGCATGGACCGCCTCCACCTCGGCCACGGGGGTACATTGCAGCTGGGCATACGTGGGGTGCGACACGGCCAGACACGTCACCAGGCTCGCCCTAGCCAGCATCAACCTCACGGGCCATGTCCCTGATGCCATTGGCGGCCTCTCCGGCCTCATCCACCTCGACCTCTCCGACAACAGCATCGCTGGCGTGTTCCCGATGGTGCTGTACCGCTGCAGCTCACTCCGGTACCTCAACCTGTCCTGCAACTACATCGGAGGGGAGCTTCCTGATGACATCGGCCACAGACTTCCAGTGAACTTGAGCACGCTGGACCTCAGCTCCAACGAGTTCAATGGAAGCATCCCGGTGTCTCTGTCCAGGCTCCAGAACCGGCCTCCAGTACCTCGCGCTGAACAACAACAGCCTTAGCGGCACTATCCCAACGGAGCTTGGCGAGCTAACAAACCTTCAACTGTTGTGGTTGTCGTGCAACCCGTTTGACCCAGGCGACTTCCCAAGCTATGTGGTAAAGATGCAGAAGTTGGAGGCACTAATCCTAGAGAACAACTCGTTGACCGGAACCATACCTCCAGGGATTTGGGACCTCAAGAAGCTGCGATTCTTCTTTGTGTCTAACAACAACCTCACTGGCAACGTGGTGGTTGATAGTTTTGGCGCGATGAGCTTGGTCAAAATCCATTTACATGAAAACAAGCTCACTGGAACCATCCCAGAAGTATTCGGTTGCTTGGATAGCCTCAAAAGTTTGGTACTTGAATACAACTACTTCTCCGGCGAGATACCAACGAGCATCAGTCGCTTGCCATCACTGAGGCTATTATACTTGGGCGCTAACAGGCTTACTGGCACACTTCGCCCGAGCTAGGAAAGCACTCGCCCAACTTAACTACTGTTGATGTTGCTGACAACGAGCTTACGGGTAGGATCCCAGAGGGGGTTTGCGCGGGAGGCAATCTGGAGCTTTTCAGTGCCTCAACAAACCACTTGAATGGCTCTATCCCCGAAGGTCTTGTGCGATGTGCCACTATGCAAATTCTGGACCTAAGCAATAACCAACTCTCTGGTGAGATACCGACAACTTTGGGCTATGGCATGCCGCTGCTGCAGAGACTATACCTGGCCAACAACAAACTCACTGGGAGGATTTGTTAAGTCTAAGGCCTCGTTTAGATTAGGGTTAGGAATCAGTATTTGGCACTGTAGCACTTTCGTTTGTATTTGACAATTATTGTCTAATCATGGCCTAACTAGACTCAAAAGATTCGTCTCGTAATTTACAATCAAACTGTGTAATTAGTTATTTTTTTATCTACATTTAATACTCCATACATGTGTCTAAAAATTTGATGTGACGGAGAGAGAGTGAAAAAACTTGCAATCTAAACAAGGCCTAATTTGCAAGGACTAAACCTGCAACGACTGTCAATTGTACACAGAGTCTATCCCACACGACGTCAAGATCGAAGCAACGACACAAAAATATTTTACGAATCGCAAAAAAAAGGGAGGACACAAAAATATTTTACATGCCTCTCAAAGGACAAGCATAAATAATGGCTTCCTCTTGACCAAGAAAAACTTATTAGATCTCCAAATATATTAGTTTGCATTCCTCATCCTAAAGTCCCAAGCATCTTGTAAACTTCATTGCATGCTATAATAGCTTTTCAGAGTTGTCTAGTGTTAGCCAAAGCTTTTATGTTGATTCTATCAGAGTCCTAGTCTGTTAGAGCATGTATATTGCTCAAGTATACCCTAAAAAATGTATATTATTGCTCAAGTAATAAGCAATAAGAATGAACCATATATAGAGAAGCAAGCTCTATTAGTTGTTAAATTTTCTACGAAAATTATAATATATTGAGAGGTGGTAGTAATCTGGGGCCCATGAAAATAAAAATTTACCGCACAATGCCCCGAATCAGCCTTGTGAAGCTAAAGTTAGCCATACTCGCTTTTTGGGGAGATGTGTTAACTATAAAGCTTTTGTCCGTCTGTTCTACTCCCTCCATCCGTCCCTGTATAACTATCGGGTTTTTTTTTCGTGTCTTAAAACTAGATTTATAGAAAATACGTACAATATTTATATTTTCAAATAAATTTATTATGAAAATAGATTTAATGATCTATCTAATGATATTAATTTTGTACCATAAATATTAATATTTTTTATATATTTAATCAAAGTTGTTTTTCAAGAAGCAAAAATAACGGTTATTTAGGTACGGATGGAGGGAGTATTAGTTAGTTTGAGTCCGTTTCGGTCGGTTGAGTCATGGACCCACGCACGAGCTCTGACATGTGGACGCCATGCGCGCATTAGTTCAGTTGTTGGCCACAGCGAGAATAAGAATAGCTTAGGGCGAGCCGAGTCGTCGTGCTCTGATCAAGGCGCACGTACGTCCTGTGCCTGTGGACTGTGGACTGGAGAATAGCACGCGTCGGGTAACGCCATTCAGAAACGATGGAGGATATATCTAAACACTTGAGAAGCTCGATCAGAACCAGAGCAAGTCTTCTCCTTCTCTTGAGTCTTCTCTTCAGTGATATAGTTGGCCATCCATCTAGATAGCCTGGACTGGATAGCCACCCTTTGATTTCAGAGTCGATTTATACCTTCAGTCAAGCTATAGCTATCACACCCTGCCATTCATTCGTGTGTGGTTGCATTGCATCTTGTTTCGTCGTACGTTGTTCTCTACTGTTTTCAGCAAAGGGAAATAAGGCACAGCAGGGAGGATTCAAGGATTCGTGTGTCAGCCGTCGGCGACCGACTGCCAGTCTCCGAGTCTCCTGTGACTGACTCCGGTGCAACTAATGGACGCCATGCGTTGAGGCGCGCGGTGACCGACTTAGCAGTCTCCAAGTCTCCTGTGACTGACTTAACTCCGGTGTCTCCATACGTGAGGTGCAACTCGGCCGGACGCGTCACCAGACTCACCCTCTCCAGCATCAACATTACGGTACCTGTTCCAGACGCCGTTGGCGGTCTCTCCAGCCTCACAGGCCTCGACCTCTCCAACAACATCTTCGGCACGTTCCCGACGGCGCTCTACCGCTGTAGCTCGCTCCGGTACCTCAACCTGTCCCGGAACAACATCGGTGGAGGGCTCCCCGATGACATCGGCCATGCCCTTGCAGCAAACTTGGTCCTCAGTTTCAACAGGTTTAATGGCAGCATCCCGGCATCTCTGTCTAGGCTCCGAAACCTCCGGTGTCTCAGCTAGACAACAACGGCCTCACAGGCATGATCCCGACAGGGGTTGGCGAGCTGAGGAGTCTCGAGACATTGTGGTTGGCATTCAACTCGTTCGACACAGGGAAGCTACCAACATCGTTCAAGAATATGACCAAGCTGATGTTAGTGTAAACCTGTCAGTGTCGATGCTCAAAGCCTAATTCAGTCGAAGGCAAGGTGGAGAAGGCGGGAGAATTCAAGTTTGAATTGTGCCAAATCAAGCGGGAACGGCAGTTCGCGGTCACCGCGTCCACTGACATTCTGTTGTCTGAAGAGTGTGTTTTGGAGCGTCTTGTATCGTGTCTAGCAGTTTTTATTCTCTGTGTGGGTGTGTGAGTTAGGAGCTGATGTATGCTCCCTGATGTAAGAGGTCTCGGTGAGAGTCTCAGACACTTGTATCTGTGTGTGGTACTCGTCGTGGTTGAGAGCGAAAAGGGGCGCAGTCACCCTGTTGTCCTGGTGGCGGTTACCACATGTTCTTGCTGTTCTTCCACCCGATTTGATCTGTGCTCGATTCATTAGGCTAGCCACTTATATTCTTGTGTGTTTGTGATCGATTCCTGCCATCATTTGGTATCAGAGCCGGTAAAACACGCAAGATCCACCGAGAGCTTCGCCATGTCACTGACGGTTGCTGATGGAGGTCGGGGGAGCGGCGATGGTGGGCACCGGCAGGTGTTCCCAACACTGACGGCGACCAACTACACCTGCTGGAGTATTCGGGTGCAGGCGATCATGGAGGAGCAGGGGTGGTGGGAAGTGATGGAGCCGCCGGAGGGGAATTCGGCGGGAGCCCTAACGGAGGCGCAGACGGCGAAGGATAAGAAGGTGCGAGCGCATCTCTTCCAGTGCCTGTCGGATGAGCTGCTGATGCAAGTGGCGAAGAAGAAGACGGGGAAGGAAGTGTGGGACTCTCTGAAGGCGAGGTTTGTGGGCGCTGAGCGTGTCAAGGACGCGCGCCTGCAGACCCTCAAGACAGAGTTTGATGCGCTGAAGATGAAGGAGGAGGAGACTGTCGATGAGTTCGCCGGAAAACTGACGGCTATGTCAGTCAAGTACGGGAATCTAGGTGGGACATTGGAGGACTCGGCCATGGTGAAGATGTTGTTCGACACCTTGCCTGACAGATTCATCCATGTCATAGCCGGGATCGAACAGTTCTATGATCTCAAAACTTTGGTGTTTGACGAAGCTGTTGGCCGACTGAAGGCGTTCGAGGAGCGAACCAGGCGGGGAGCTGGTGGGTTGCGCTCTGGTGATGGGCAGGCATTACTCACTCAAGCTGAGTGGGAGGCACGCCAAAAGAAGTCGAGTGGAGAAGGTTCTGGAGGCGGGAGGTCTCCGGGCAATGGCGGCCGAGGTCGTGGACGCGGTCGTGGTGGCAGCCGGGGAGGTCATGGTGGACGCGGCGATGCGGGGAAGGAAAGCACTGAGAAACGTGACAAAAGTCATATCAAGTGCTTTAAGTGCCACTGCTATGGGCACTATGCCAACCGCTGTCCCGGTGAGAAGAAGGACGAGGAGGCGCACCATGCGAGGACGGTGGCGATGGAGTCGGCAGTGCTGCTCGCGGAAACTGAGGGGCAGGGACCGCTCGAGCCTGCACTGTGCACTAACCTACATACAGAAGTGATGCTGGAGGAGAAGAAGGTGTTGCCGGAGCTGTACTTTGTCGGCGAGGGGGAGGTCATGAACGATGTCTGGTACCTAGACAATGGTGCCAGCAATCACATGACTGGAGATCGCCACAAGTTCAGGGACATGGACCAGACTGCTACTGGCAAGGTACGGTTTGGTGATGGCTCATCAGTAGAGATAATGGGAAAGGGCTCAATTTTGTTTCAAGGGAGGACAGGTGATCAATGGGTGCTTAGAGATGTTTACTACATTCCTAAGTTAAAAAGCAATTTGATTAGTTTGGGTCAACTAACTGAAATTGGGCACCAGGTAGTGATGGATGAGGATGTCATTGAGGTGTCAGAGAAAAACCCATGGAGATTGATCATGAAAGTTTAGAGAACAGGAAACAGATTGTATAAAATTGAGTTAGTGTCAGTAGAGCCAACCTGTTTTTTGAGTCATACTAGTGATGATGCTTGGTTATGGCATGGTCGTCTTGGTCATGTTAATTTTCATGCATTGAAGCAAATTGTTGACAAGGATATGGTTGGGGGTGTGCCACTGATTCAACATCCAGATCAGGTCTGTCAGTCTTGTCTAACAGCCAAACAAACCAGGAAGCCTTTTCCAAGGTCAGTGCCATGGAAAACAGATGAACCACTTCAGCTTGTGCATGTAGATCTTTGTGGGCCCATTACTCCATCCACATTAGCAGGCAACAAATATTTCATGCTTCTAGTGGATGACTGCACTAGATGGACTACATTAGTACATGTTTGAAGTCAAAGGATCAGTCATTGATGCTTTCATCAAGTTTAGAGCAGAGGTAGAGAAGAACTCTGGCCATGAGATCAAGATTCTTAGATCAGATAGAGGTGGAGAATTTCTAGCTAGTTCCTTCCAAAATGTGTGTGAGCAGGCTGGGATCAAACATCAGTTTACAACACCTTACACTCCACAGCAAAATGGAGTGGTTGAGAGGAAGAACAGGTCTGTGATGGAGATGGCTAGATCCCTGTTGAAGAGCATGGAAATCCCTGGGATATTTTGGGCAGAAGTTGTTAGGCATACAGTGTACCTGCTAAACAGGCTTCCAACAAAGTCCATGGGGTACAGAACACCATATGAGGGTTGGAATGGAAGAAAACCTCATCTGGGGCATGTAAGAATTTTTGGTTGCAAAGGACATGTGAAAGTTGTGGGGACACATCTAAAAAAACTTGATGATAGAAGCATACCAATGGTCTATTTTGGTATAGAAGAAGGCAGCAAAGCTCATAGAATGTTCAATCCAAAAACAAACAAGATTGTGGTTAGCAGGGATGTTGTGTTTGAGGAGACAGTGAAGTGGAGCTGGGAAGCTGTTAATGATGAAAATTTTTCTAAAAACAGAGATGAGAAGGATGGTCAATTCTTCTCTGGTGATTATAAGTGTCTTGATGGTGGTGTTGGTGATGGACATGATGCTCAGGATGTCAGTGAGACAGGGGGAGCAAGTAGTGGTGGAGAGGAATCTGCAGTTGGAGGAAATGGAAATGCTGATGACATTGACAGTCAGTCAGCGTCTGAAGAAAATCCGACAACAGAGCAGGAGCTAGTGACTTCACAGAATTCACCACATCTGTCAGACCTTGGCTCTAACAGCATGGATGTAGATGACACCATTGACTTGGACAGTGGCCCAATCAGGTTTAGGAATCTAAATGAAGTTTATAATGATTCCTATGAGGTGGAGCTGATGGATGAAAATGTTGAAGCACTTCTAGTTGAAATGGAAGAGCCAACTTGTTTCAAAGATGCAGCTGACAATCAAGATTGGGTTGATGCAATGGATAGGGAGATGCAGTCCATAGAAAAGAACAATACCTGGAAGCTAGTCAAGCTACATGCAGGGAAAAAGCCCATTGGTTTGAAATGGGTGTTCAAATTGAAAAAAAATTCTGATGGGGAAGTGGTGAAACATAAAGCCAGATTGGTTGCTAAAGGCTATGTGCAAAAATTTGGTGTGGATTATGAAGAAGTATTTGCACCTGTGGCCAGATTATATACAGTAAGGGTACTATTGGCTCTAGCAGCTAATCAAGGATGGAAGGTTCATCATTTAGATGTGAAGTCAGCCTTTTACATGGTGAGTTGGAGGAGGAAGTCTATGTTTCACAACCTGAAGGATACATTGTGAAAGGGAAGGAACAGTGTGTACTCAAACTGAGCAAAGCACTGTATGGACTTAAACAAGCACCAAGGGCTTGGAATGTCAGGTTAGACAGAAGCCTGAAAAAGCTGAACTTCAGGAGATGTTTTAGTGAACAAGCAGTTTACACTAGAGGGCATGGGACAGATGCAGTGTTGTTGGGTGTATATGTTGATGACTTGATAGTCACAGGGGGGAATCCAGAAAATATCAAGTTATTCAAGCAACAAATGATGAGTGAGTTTGAGATGTCTGATCTTGGTCTTCTTTCATTCTATTTTGGTATAGAAGTTGATCAGAAAGATGACCATATCACTCTGAAACAGACATGCTATGCTAGAAAGGTGTTGGGGCAGTTTGGCATGGCAGAATGCAATGCTAGTAAATTCCCAATGGAACCTAGAAACAAACTGAATGCAGACAAGGGAGGAAAGATGGTTGATGCAACAGATTACAGAAAGATGATTGGTTGTCTTAGGTATTTGCTGCATACTAGGCCTGACCTGTCATACTCAGTTGGGCTAGCTAGCAGGTTTATGGAAAAAACAACAGTGTTGCATGCTGGGGCAGTCAAACAGATCATGAGATACCTGAGAGGAACCATTGAGTTTGGACTGGTGTATGTTCAAGGTGGTGGAACAGGGATGTTGGTGGGATACACTGACAGTGATCATGGAGCTGACCAAGTGGAGAGAACTAGCACTGGTGGAATGGCTTTCTACCTAGGTGAGAATTTGGTGAGCTGGTGTTCCCAGAAGCAGAAGACTGTTGCTCTGTCATCCTATGAAGCCGAATTCATGGCAGCCACTGCTGCAGCAAGGCAAGCACTATGGCTGAGAAATCTGCTGAGTGAAATCACTGAAGAAAAACCAAGTGCAGTAACTCTCTATGTTGACAACAATTCAGCAAGGGCTCTAATGAACAATCCAGTGTTTCATGGAAGGAGTAACCACATTGATATCAAATATCATTTCATCAGACAGTGTGTGGAGAGGGGTTAGATCATTGTGAAGAGAGTTAGTACTGATGAACAAAAAGCTGATGCTTTGACCAAGGCATTGCCGGTGGGGAAACTGGTGGTGATGAGGCACTTGTTAGGTGTCAGAGATCTTGGTGCTACTGCTTGACAGGTTTAAGGGGGAGAATGTTAGTGTAAACCTATCAGTGTCGATGCTCAAAGCCTAATTCAGTCGAAGGCAAGGTGAGAAGGCGGGAGAATTCAAGTTTGAATTGTGCCAAGTCAAGCGGGAACGGCAGTTCGTGGTCACCGCGTCCACTGACATGCAGTTGTCTGAAGAGTGTGTTTTGGAGCGTCTTGTATCGTGTCTAGCAGTTTTTATTCTCTGTGTGGGTGTGTGAGTTAGGAGCTGATGTATGCTCCCTGATGTAAGAGGTCTCGGTGAGAGTCTTAGACACTTGTATCTGTGTGTGGTACTCGTCGTGGTTGAGAGCGAAAAGGGGCGCAATCACCCTGTTGTCCTGGTGGCGGATACCACATGTTCTTGCTGTTCTTCCACCCGATTTGATCTGTGCTCGATTCATTAGGCTAGCCACTGATATTCTTGTGTGTTTGTGATCGATTCCTGCCATCAACTGATAGGATATAGTACCTCTAAAAACATAGATCAGGGGATAATCTCGACTTAGATGGGGAAACTTGTTCCTGTACCTCGCCCTAGCACAGTTGGGTCCATGGCGCCACAGCAACGTGGACACCGGTGTCGTGGCAGCGTAGGCGCGGTGGTGGCGATGCAGAGGCGACGGTGAAGTCGGTGGTGGCTTCCCGTCGCTGGCAGCACCGTCTCTCTTGATCGGTTAGCGTTAGGGTTTCTCTGTAGGAGGGTTGCGGCGGCTCAGGTCAACCTCGTACCTCGTGCCCTGGCCCTAACTTCCCTTTTGTGGTGCTGTGCGATAGGGGCCCACCAATCAGAGTGGTTGGACGCCTCCGATCAGGGCGTTGATCCAAGGGCCCAATTGGTCATTGGGCCAATTGGTGGAGATCAAACTAACATTCTCCCCCTTGATCTCACCCTATCCCTGAAACTTAACTTACTTACTTTATCTTGTTCCCATTCCATCACAGATCAGTGCATAGAGCGTGCCTCATCGTCACGGTCTGTTGCCATTAGATTAAACAGCTACAACGCAGCTCTCTGTTTTGAAACAGATACTCAACTAGGCCCTTAGTATCCAGAAATCATAGGCTTTCCCATAAACCCATGTCGATTGTATGTTCTCTGAACGCACTGGGTGGTTAGCCTTTGGTATGCGGATCCGCAAGTACTTGCTTGATACTTATGTGCTCAATGCTTTCAAAATGACTCTGAATTTTCTCATTTACAACATGTACCTTAGTGTCAATGTGTTTGGCAGCACACTTGACTTGTTGTCTTAGGAGTTAACTTACTTTAAATGTTTATTGCTGTTGCCTACCATTGTTAAATTTGGGTACAAATTTCCTTAACCTCCTTTTGCCTGTTCCTTAAGCCTCATGACAAGCTATACTATGGTATGCATCACTGATGACACCACAACTGTTTCTTTGGAGCTTTTCCACAATAATACTCCAACTACGAGTGTTAGCAATTGTTGTGGATTTCACTACACATCTCGTCAAGACTTAACATTTGTACCCTCAACTATTTGAGAGTACTTGTTCTTTCTTACTCAGCATGAGGCCCGTGATACTTTGCAAAATTGCAAGACATTTTCAACTCCATTTCAGTGGTCCATATCTGAACTGGACTTCTGCCAAAATATCCCGAAAACGTAAACTACGTCCGGGTAAGTTCTTACTTGTACTTGTACACTCATCAAGCTTCCAACAGCTGAAGCGTATGGAACCATGTTCATTTGATCGATCTCATATCGGTTACTGGAACACTTAGGGTTCCCAAATCTATTACCCTTGACTATAAGAGCAGGCGTAGGTTTACTCATATGCATACTTTACTTCTTTAGAATTTTTTCTAAGTATGCCTTTGCGATAGTTCTAATACCCCATTTTTCTTCTATCTTAGTGAATTTTGATTCCTAGAACCAATGACGCTTCACCAAGATCATTCACATTGAAACTTGGGGACAAAACTTCTTCTTCTCCAATGACAGATTAACATCACTACTAGTGAATAGAATATCATCTATTCACGGGATGTGGAAAATAAATTTTCCATTCTTGAACTTCGTATGAATGCTATTGTCCTTCTCATTTTCTTTAAAGCCCAAACTTTCTTATCATTGTTTCATCAACTTCAAATACTACTGTATAGAGACTTACCTTTGACTCATAAATGGATTTCTACAGGCGGCATCCCATATGTTCTTTTCTTCCATGACAAAAACCTTTTGGGTTATGCCATGTAAACGTTTTCATATAAATCCCCATTTAGAAATGTCGTCTTTACATCCATCTGATGTATTTCTAAATCGTAATGTGCCATGAACACCATTATGATTCTAAAAGAGTCTTTGCATGAGACTAGAGAGAAAACTCTCATTGTAATCTTTTCATTCTCTTTGCGTAAAGCATATTGCTACAAGTCGTGCTTTATATCTTTCTACATTCCCTTTGGAGTCATAATTTGTCTTGTAGACTCATTCGCAGCCTACTGTTTTGGCTCTATTAGGAATTACTTGTAAGTCCCAAACATCGTTGGTACTCATCGAATACATTTCAACTTTATATCTTTCTATATTCCCTTTGGAGTCACATTTTGTCTTGTAGACCCATTAATAGCCTACTGTTTTTGCTCCATTAGGAATTACTTTTAAGTCCCAAACATCGTTGGTATTCATCGAATTCATTTTAGCTTCTATAGCTTCTTGCCATTTAAACGAGTAAACGTTTCTCATGGCTTCTTCAAATAAGGTGGGATCACCCTCCATTTGAATTTCAACACTAACATAAACTTCATAGTCATCAGAAAACTGGTTTACTAATTTTTTAAGACCTTCTAGGGCCTCAGCAACTAGCACTTTCATATGGGGCTGTTGTTGCTCTTCATTGCCAAGAGACAATTGATTCTACATGCTCCTATATAACAAGATCCTCATTATTCATCTTCTTCGAAGAGCTAACAACATATGTTGTATTGGTCATACAACATCAACAGGTATTGAGAAACTTGTTGTTCCTGAGTCACTGGAGTGGGTACACAGTCTCTCTTCTCTTCAAGTCTTAGGTCTCTACATACCTCTACATACCATGCTCCCTCAGATCTTTCCATCTTTTCTAAAGATAGTGTATCTTCAAATATCTTATTTTGGGTTTAATCCGTTAACCTCTTATATGGCACTTTAAGCACCACCTTAACATCTTTGACGCTGACTACGCTATCTTTATGTCGGAACTTTAAAAGGTCCAGGAATTTAGCTATTTCTCTGCTTAGGGATATCATTATTATGACCGTTGTACTCCTCCGACGGTCGCATACATCTTAATTAATCTTTATCTCACTCTTAATGAAGAGTACCTTTCTTAATTGAACTTGATATTCTCCCCCTCAAAATATGGCATGGACTTTACTGCCATAATTTCCATAATTATTCAGAAAGCCTATAAACGAGGAGACACTTTTATCTTACTTTATTCACATGATTGTGTCATATAAACAAAGTTATTTCTTGATCCATTTAGGAGTACACTTTACTTAATTCACTTTAAGAACTCAACGAGATCTTTCATTAGCAGTGCTTTTGCAAGTCGCACTTGCATCTTTTCTCATCTTTTGGTTAGTATTGACCATGACAATGCATTTCTATTGTGCCAAGGTCAATACTAGGACAGCATAAGAGCTACCCAAACTTCTCTCATTATGCGGGATACAAAAATATGTGAACCATCAGAAAACTTCTCCTACCATGCAGGATTGACTAGCATAAGTACTATACCAAAACTTCTCCCCATGTGGGATACATCTATGCAAAAACTTAGTCATGACGACTAAAACTTCACTTATACTTCATTTTCCAATTAAATATTTCCATTGGTTTTAATTTAATCAGAAAATTAGTAAACTAACAAAAAATTATCCTGAACTGGCTTGACTCAAGCCTTTCCATTCACATACCCCAGTATTGCAGCCCGTTGGCATGCAGCCGAGTGATCTTGTCAGTTAAAATAAAACATACAATATGCTTCTGCATCAATTCTACATCACCGTTTGGCAGAAAATAGAATTAATGCATAAAAACTCATAAATCAACTTGAAATACATACAACTACTCTTCAAAATTAAATTCTCCCATTGATTCGAATTTAATTGAAAGATAATCAACATCATTGCAGCGAAAACTTAATGAAATACATTCTTCTAGTTCAGGAGCATTTTTTGGTCCTTATCTACTCTCTGAAAAATTGACCACATTGATGTAAAATTTATCAGAGATTTAAACTTCAACCTTAAATTGATTATAATATTGTCATCATCAACGTTGGTCAGAAAATGACAATACCATAATCTTACTTAAACAAAACAGACTACTCCTCTAATTAAATTTTTCTGTTGGTTCGAATTTAATTAGAAGGTAATCAATATTAAACCTTGCAGCGGAAACTTAATTCGTGAATTTTACCCACAAGATAAACTCCTCAAAACTAATGAGCCAATAATCAATTTCTAGAAAAAAAACTAAATTCACTGGAAAAAGAAAAAGGAAAAAACCCAATTCTTCACTGTTTACTCAGCCCGACCGGGGAGACAGTCTGGCCCAGCTCGCGCGCTCACCTGCGTCTCCCTCCCAGGCCACAACCTGGGCCTGGGCCGGGAAAGCGGCCTGCCGCTCGCGCCCGCCTGGGCCAAAACTCGGCCCGGCGTTTCCTGGCCGTTCATCTCGATGGACGGCTCCGCGTCGATCTCGCGCGAGTAAAAACCGGTGTTGGCAGGCTCCCTTTGCTAAACCCTAATTTCATTTCTCTCCCTCCCATTTTCTCACTTCAGCGCCACAGAAACGACGGCGCGACGGCAGCGCGTGGCGGCCGGAGAGAAGGAAGAAGGCAGCACGGCTGCGGGGCCCCTCGCCGGCGCGCACACTCGCCCTAGGCGGAGTGTGCCGCCGTTGAGCGGCCTTGCGGTTGCGCCTTGGATCCCGATCCCGCACGTCAGAAACCGCGCGGCGGCGCGGCGAGATCTTGGTGAACATCCCTCGTGGTGGCGGTAGTGACAACGGCGAGGTCCAGGTAGGTCCCTTTCTTCACGTCGTCCTCTTGTCAGTTAGGGTTAGAGTTATGTATTTGTGGGGATTCTTGCGGTGTGCTTCCCGGAGCTAATCCGGTGAGTTAATCTCCCAAAACCCCTTCTTCTATCTTCCTGGAGTGGGTCGAGTCTAGGGTTAGGGTTTGGATTTGGCCGAACCCACTGTTCATCCCACTGTTCATCTTCCCCGCCTGCTTTTCGCGAGTTAGGGTTGGGGTTCATGTCTGAGTCGATCCGAATCGGGCCGAATCGAGCCCTCTTTGTTCTGTTGTTCTTCCCCTTCTAGGGTTAGGGTTAGGAACCCTCTGTCTCGATCCGAATTGGATCTTTCTCATCTCCTTCTAAATTGCTACCCCTAATTTAAATCTACACTAGAACCTGGCTCTGGTACCATTGATAGGATATAGTACCTCTAAAATCGTAGATCAGGGGATAATCTCGACTTAGATGGAGAAACTTGTTCCTGTACCTCGCCCCAGCACAGTTGGGTCCATGGCGCCGCAGCAACGTGGACACCGATGTCGTGGCAGCGTAGGCACGGTGGTGGCGATGTAGAGGCAATGGTGAAGTCGGTGGCGACTTCCCGTCGCTGGCAGCACCGTCTCTCTTGATCGGTTAGCGTTGGGGTTTCTCTGTAGGAGGGTTGCGGCGGCTCAGGTCAACCTCGTACCTCGTGCCCCGGCCCCAACTTCCTTTTTATGGTGCTATGCGACGGGGTCCACCAACCATAGAGTGGTTGGACGTCCTCAATCAGGGTGTTGATCCAAGGGTCCAATTGGCCGTTGGTGGAGATCAAACTAACACAAGCTAGTCAGCCTATGGGCTAAACGATGTGGCCTCATCGGCAACTTCCCGAGCTACGTGGTGAATTTGACAGAGTTGTGGCATCTGAACCTTGGAAGTAACTCGTTGACTGGACGCTTACCTCCTGAGATTTGGAGCCTCAAGAAGCTTCAATTCTTAATTGTTTCCACGAACAACCTCACCGGACACATGGTGGTTGATGGTTTTGCTGCGAGGGGGTTGAAAGTCATCGCCTTATCCAACAACAAGCTTGCTGGAGCCATCCCTGAAGTCTTTGGGCAATTGGAGAACCTCACAGAATTAATGCTCGATAACAACAGTTTCTCTGGTGAAATACCAGCAAGTATCAGCCAGTTGCCATCGCTTACGATGTTGTCCTTGGACAGCAACAGGCTTACTGGCACACTCCCGCCAGAGCTCGGGAAGCACTCACCAGGCTTATCTGTTGTTTCAGTTGATGACAACAAGCTCACCGGTGGTTGTGTGCTCAAGGCAGGCTTCGGTATTTCAGTGCCTCAAACAATCGCTTGAATGGCTCCATCTCAGAAGGTGTCGTGCGATGTGCCACTCTCGTGAATCTGTACCTGAATAGTGACCAAATCTCTGGCGAGATACCAGCAAATTTGGGCTACGGTACGCCACGACTGCAAGATCTGGACCTAAGCAGTAACCAACGCTCAGGTGAGATACCACCAAATTTGATCTATGGCGCGCCACTGCTGTGGAGACTGAACCTGGGAAACAACAAACTCTCCGGAAGAATATGTTAAGTTAATCTACAGGGACTAAACGTACATTTTACATGCATTTCAGAGGTCAACCATAAGCAATGCCTTCCTTTCTAGAGAAACTCAGGTTTCCTAAAACATTAGTTTTCATTCCTCGTCTCAAAAGTCTCAAGCATATTGTATACAACACCGCATGGTGCGTGCTGTAATCAGCTTTTACAGGAGTTCAGAGCCAGTAATTGGAGGAAGGTTGAAGATACATCCGCCAAGACATGGCACTAATCATGCTGTTAATTAGTGTTACTACTACAGTATAAATGGTGACAAACCAATAATTCTAAAATGCTGTGCTGCCGTGCATGTCATCAACTAATTCAAATCAGTTCAACTAGTCTTTTGCTTCTTGGCAGTATTATTAATGTAGGGCCACAGCACAAACTCGTTTTGAGCTTCATTTTGTTCCGCAGTTCCTAGTTTAATCTGTCGGGCAAGAGCATGCAACATGTTAAGACCTATTTAGATTCACTAGTGTTAAAAGTTAGCTGCTGAAAATTAGCCTGTTAGTATAGTCTAATCCCAATGCAAATAAAATGGTAGTATTCATTCTTTTTTTGAATGGTTGAGTATTCATTCTCTCTTTCTTTTAGTGAAAGGACTTTCCCTGCTTTTTTATAGAAGGTGAGAGTTAAATACACCGTGTTGCGCCACCTAGGTCCACGAACTCTCAAAATCGAAATTCGACATCACCTGGACTTGTTAAGTGGTACACCACATGTGCAATACCCCTGAAATCCGACTTATGATGGCAAGGACGACCTGTTGGGCTGGTTGAACCTCTGTGAGAAGTTTTTTCGGGCCCAGCGCACCGCGACGGCGACAAGGTTTGGCTAGCCTCCTTGCACCTGACCAGCTCCGCCCAACAATGGTACTATGTCCAGCGCGACACCGGTGTGCCGAGCTGGGAAGGCTTCAAATGGCTGTGCCACCAGCGGTTCGGGCCGCCGCTCCGCACCAACCACCTAGCCGAACTCGCTCACCTGCCGTTCACGACATCTATTGACTCATATCACGGGCGTTCTAGGCTCGGATGGCGCACGCGGGTCGGCTGACACTAGCACACCAGCTGGCGCAGCTCTTCACCGAGGGGGGTTAGACGTCGAGCTTCACGACCCCCAGGACCTACAACACGCCATGACTTTGTTGCGCTCCTTCGAGCGGCGCAATATGGCGCCCACGGTGATTTCATCGGGTCAGGCAGTTCGGCCGCCTCGCCCCAACACTCGATCAGCGGGCCTGCCAGTCACTCCTGCCGCCACCATGGGCATAAAATGTATGTTTTACCCTCTAGTCTATCTTCTTCCTCCTCTGTCTTGCCTTTACCCATGCTCTGCTTCTTTCTTCTGCCACCGTGGCTTAAGTCGATGTGTGCCTCTGCATCCGTGGGTTTGGCTTGTCCACCAATCTGCTGCCATCCGGTGCTCACGGTGGCCCACTCCCTCCGCTCGCACACCGCGCGGCCCTGCCACCTCGTCTCCCACCGCCACCGGCGCAACCACCACCTCAGCGGGAGAGGATGGTGGCAAGCCCGGCCCTAGGCATCACGTGGCCCCCCCCCCAAGTGCAGTAGCGTAGGCGAGTGCCATTGTCGAGCGTGAGCAGCCGACATCATGACGGTGGCCATGGACGGCGAGGTGGGAGATGGACCGGGTGAAGTGTGCCGAAGCGGCGGCGGCGAGGAGGCAGAAGTGGAGGAGGAGGAGGGCGAGGAGCGGGAGGGAGCGCCGGGTGTCACCACGGAGCAGGCACGACTGGGTGGAGGCGTGATTTGCCGGAGGTGGGGTAGTAGAAGAGGATCTAGCCACCGGACTTTTTTTTTGACATCAATGCCACCGAACTTGAGGAAGAGAGAGAGGGAAGAAAACCTGTTAGGTGAGACATGGGCAAAATCGTCTATTACCCCTCCTTTCCCGTCCCAGATTTGATAAATTAATATTTTAATGGATGTTGTGTCTTCTAGCAAACAACCACGATTTTATATTGGTGTCCGGCAACTATTGAAGTTGGCGGTGTGAAATAGGCAATTTCATTGAAGTTAGATGTCCTACAACAAAATTTGCCTATAAATATTAACATTACGATCCTAACAAAATTCACTGCCATTTTGTTTTTCTTTTATAGAAGACATTGAGCATATAACGAGCCTGTTCACTGATTGGTTTCTAGGCTGATAAACGTGGCTGATGCTGGTTTATTGTGTTGTGAGAGAAAAACACTGTTGACTGATTGATAAACTCTGACTGAAACCAACAAACGAACAGGTTGAACGGTTTTACATACTCGAGAAACAGTTCAGAACAGAGTGAAGCAGAAACGTATAACCCCAAAAGCAAACTGCTTCGTACAGCACCACCACTAACAGTACACACTTAGAGAAGATCAGAACCAAAGCGAGTTTTCATCCTTCTGTGGACTGCTATCTTCTACTGCTGACACATGGACGACAGGGTGAATTGAAGATGTGGCTGGCAGTTGAAGGGCATGTTCGGCTGGTATTAAAGCCGGCTAAAGCTGTCTTGTTGTGAGAAAAAATACTGTAGATTTTATCTGATAAACCGACTGATAAGTTTAAGCTTATATGTGACGGAGCCAATCTTCTCAGTAATCAGAAATAGAAGATGCGTCTGAGTCACAAATTTCTGCCCATGCGTCGAGTCAAGGACAGATTTTTCAGTGCTCTATCACTCATTCAAGTACGAACTGAAGACCCACCGTCACCAGTACAGCCGCGACCTAGATATGGCAACACCACGTCGCCACGACCGTGCTTGTGCTAGTAGCATGCCTTCTGCACCACCGCGTGGCTATAGATGTTCAAATGGGCCAAGCACTATGGGCAAGCATGGGCTCGGCCCAGAAAAGCATGGCATGGCCCGAGCACGGCCCATAGTGCTAGTGCTGGCATGGGCACAATTTAAGGCCGTGCCTGGCCCACTACCGCAGAAACAGGCACAAATCCTAGTTCCCAACCCCCTTCGGGATTACACAATCGGGACTAAGGCCAGTCTTAGTGGAGAGTTTCGTGGCGTTGTTTCTAAGACAGCCATGTCATGTATAATTAAATAAAACATGATTGGAACACCCATTTTCAATAGAGAGTTTCATTCTATAGTTTCATAGACATTTAATTCCATGACTCATAGAGGGTTGGTAAATGTGTCAAGAGTTTCATCCCCACGAAACTCACTTCTTCTCCCTCTTTTTAAAAACCAAAACACTTATATGGTATCTCATTAAATGCAAATGAAACTCCTACTGAGAATGGCCTAAAGGTCTCGATTTTTAGTCCCGGTTTCCTACAACCGAGGTGTTTATTAAGGAAAGAAAGGAGGGGGTACGTAGATTTGAACTCAAGACCTCCCACTTCAGCCCATACATGTGTTACCATCTCAACTCCACCACATATCTGACACAGATAAGATATGTTTACCTTTTACATTCACTGGGTCCGTGCCCGTGCGTTGCTACGGGACAACTAAACTTTTGTAATAAAAATACACGAATCGCACAATAAGATAACAATACTGTGAAATTAAATACCGATGTTAAAGTGATATTTAATTCAAAAAGTAAAGTTCATGAAATTAACATAGTCACGGAGAACGCAGACCTTTCCATGATGCGTCTAAGATATTTTATATCGGCAGGAAGAAATCTCCGATATCCTTTTCTTTCATGCGCCAATAAATCCACGAATAATGTCTTATATTTTGAGTTTGAAAGTGTGTTACATCGAAGAAAAATCAATAATGAGTGTGATATTTGCATCATTTCATTTGTAGGCAATCATTAATATTACATGGGTTTTCAGTTCACATGTACATCTAGTTTGGAGCAAAAAAAATCTTAGATGCACAAACAAAAATACACATCAATCTTCTTCTATTTGTATCATTCCATTTGTTTGTGGTACTACTTCAATTTTCTCCGAGCTTCTATCATGTACTCATGTTGTTTCACTCCTTCCTGGTAGTCTTGCCAATCTACAAGAAATCAAAATTAGAAAAACAAAACACACCATCGACACTATCTAAATAGAAAATTATCACCTAACACATTATTATTCTCTAACAGTGTGGCATGCCTCTGTTGCGAGGGTCCTTGTCTTCAAACAGATAGGAAAAAGTTGAAATGTATAACTTAGCCCAAACATGGGATCAAATAACCATGATTTCAATCAATTATTATGCCACTGTGCACATCTTCATTAGAGTGGTCAGAGATCATGATCAAGTAAATAATCTATGCACGAGATCAGTTTCTTGGTCCAATGTCCTTCAGCACACAAATCTGCTCCTCCCCTGTCATAGCGTGCAATCAGTTTCGTAGTCAATTGTGGCTACATCAATGTATTTACTTACTCAAGAATTTCTAGCATTAGTGATCTCGCCCTCAAGAATTCAACCAATAAACTGGGAGGCATCGAGAAGCAAATACTTGAATGCACACAAAATATACAATAACACAAAGACACTCTTGGGTTCACATAGTGGACATGCCAAAATCCCATGGTGACAGTGGGTGAGCGGAGTCAACCACACAGGCTGGGACAAAATCAAATGAGGGCCTTTGAGATGGTGAGGCCAGGGGCGGATCCAAAGGGGGGGGCTGGGGGGCTCCAGCCCCCCCTAATGGCTTGATTTCACCACTAATCACTGTAGCAAAAGCTTGATTTCACCATTAAATCTTCATGCAAATCAAAATCTCCATTGTTTTAGCCCCCCCTTATCCCGCATCGTGCATCCGCCACTGGGTGAGGCTAAGAACAAATGATCATTATTCTGTTGTTCCTGCCAGTATATGAGCTACAATCAATTCCAACTTTAGATTACACAAGAAGTTGTAGAGAAGCTAAATAAATAGAAGAAAAGTGGCTTGGGATTTTATTCCCCGAGAAGTTCTAGAGAACCACATATTGACATTCTAATCTAGTGCAGCTTATATTCTTGATCATAGAGCATTTACAGCTAAAAAGACCTTGTATACTATCCCTATTCATGCAAAGACCAAGCAGATTGCTCCAAGACCGTCAAAAAAATCTGTTTCCAATAACATCAAATCATCATAGTTCACGAAATTGGTTAGAATACAAATCAAGCCAATGAAATAAAAAGTAAAAGGAGCTCCAAAAATGACAGTCAAACCCCAATTTGATCAGAAAGCATCAGTAGCAGTGTCATCATCTGGCAAAACAGTGGTAGTGATATCACATAGAAATGAAGAACTAATGAAAGAGCTGGATACAAATAGTCTCAATTTGTATGAAGTTGGCTTCTGCATATCAGACCTCATCTTACTCTGCAGGATGATCCACTTGTGCCATGAAAGACTAATAGACCAAGCATCACCTGAGAAAGTAAACTATTTTGTCACTTCAGGCAAAAAGAAAAACCATAACTATCTTAGGGCCAACTCAGCAATAATTTATTCAGATCTGATCCATCCACTGACCCTTGCTCTAAATTAGTATCTCCTTGAAAATGGAACATAAAAGAAGGATCTTAATTTTGCCTGCATACATGTCAAGCTAGCACTATAATCTGTCGCATAATTGATATGTGCATGTGAGAGCTAAACCAAACCTTTGATAAATCTATGACATGACAGAGACATGGCAAAGATCTGTTAATATAGAAGTAATTTCAAAACAAAAGCAGGCAAAGACCTTTTAGATGACAGAAGCAGTTTGAAACAGTTTGAAATCACCTACCAAGGCAGGTGGTGACTTGATGGCAGGTGGCGATTTGATTGTGCGAGGGATGCAGGGACACCAACAGGTGTGCACGACCACCATCCTCTGCTTCCGCTCTCGCTGTCCTCTGCTTCTGCTCCATCATCGTCGTGCCATATGCACGAGGCACGACATCCCGTGAGGAGTTGGGGTGCCCGGTGTCCGTCGTGAGGAGCTGGGGAGGCCAGCACACGGCCAAGCGAGGATGAAGGAGGGCAGCACAGAGGAAGAGCTCTAGTGCTTGGATCTAGAGGAGGAAGCGCCGCACCTGCATATTACAGAGGCAAAATTTAGTACAACAAATTGGAAGTGACATGTGAGCATCCTTTAAAATAGATATACTTCTGAATGAATATTCACCATCACATTAAATAAGAACTAAAATTGTTTTTTCTGTACAGACAAACAGGTAATGGAAATTGAAAATAGTTTTTTTATGACCGAGAGGCCAAAATTCAGCTTTGGTTAAAAAAACTACCATAAATGCTGACTGACAAGAGTAGACTGAAAGATTGGTGCTCAGTTTAATTTCAACAATGTCAATTGGCAGTTTCAGTCATGATGCATGGAAGTTCAGAAAGATCCAGCAAAATTATAGTTGACAAATTGTTTCCTGGTGTGCTCAGTCATTAGATAACGGAATATTGCAGAGCATATTTGAACAAATAAGTTTACAACTAAGATAACGGATTATGGGTGTGCCGGATCATGAACAATAAGGCATGCTGGATGCTGAACGGCAGGGAGGAAAACCTGGATTGTTGCTAGGGCGGTCTGCAGCAGTGCGGTAGCCACACGATGGACAATGAAAGCTACAGCAGTCAGCACCAGCAGAGAAGTCAGAGCAGAACCTTGCTATTTAGAAAAAAGCTCACTGAAAAAGAAATCTATATGGCCCAAAAAATTCGATACAAACCTGAATACATGCATGTCAAAGCTAAATTTTCAATGACCGAACAATTCAGATACATGGACAAACTGAGCCTAAAAAATAATCTAATTTGTTAGGGACTGAACCACATGCATGTCAAAGCTAAATTTCTAGTGACTGAACAATGCGCATTTAAGTAAATTCTTCGGGAAGCTCCATTCATCATTTGCAAACATAGAGACCTGAGAAATTCATACCTGATCTTCACGAACAATTCCAACAAAACCAGCATTGCAAGAATTTACCAATACAGATGACACATAGATAAAATTTATTTTTTTACTGCCATGACTGCATCCGACCACATAATATGAAAAACATAAAAAAAAAAATCAGTTGCACGCAATAGAACGGATCATGGAATAAAATAAATCTCTTCTCTATCATTGAAATAGACACAGATGGATGAGAGATCAATATATATTCAGACTGAATAAGAACACAGATGGATGACTAAAAACATCAGAGACGAAACATGGATGGGTTATAATTTAATCAACCTAGATTCTTGTGTTGATCGCTGGGCCGTTCCAAGCAAACTAACTTGACCAATGGAAATAGAAGCATCTCAGTCCATCAGGTGATACAAATGAGCCGCATCAACCAAGGGAATGTCAGAATGTGCGATGCCCAAGGTGCGGGTTTTTTTATGAAGTTGTCAATTTGTTCAAGTGCTTCCTAGGGGCATCTGCCGATTTTAATTTAGAAACAAGTTGAACCTGCCCAAAATTAGGTGTGGCCTTTCATTGTTGTGTATTCAGCTTTGTAACCAATCCATGTTGTTTGGCTGCAACCTATCTGACATATATGATGCTTCCTCTCCAAGGAGTTTAATAAAGCTAATTCTGGGACGCAATATATCCCTTTCATTCTGAAGAAAAGAAACTTCCACCCAATGCATTGTAGAATTCTACCCAAAAAAAATCTACAAACATAGTTCAGCAAGATTAAGTTTGAAACAGTGTTCCTAATAACCATTTGTATATAAACTCAAACAAATCCGAGCATTTTCAGTTCTAGTGTATTTCTAATATTTCAACCAGAAACCCCAATATATTTCATGTAACAGTAGGTGGCTCCTCACTCCTCACTCTCCCTTTGCACATATTGCTATCCTGACGCTGCCCTATTACAATGAGAATTTATGTTTAAAATATGCATAGCCATTGCAGCGCAATCTAGTTAAAAGTGGGCACCTATAAATAAATAAGAATAAAAGGATAAGAACAATGGAATTTCAGGCGCGGATCGGGGATGGGTGAGGCACCGGCACAGGTCGGGGATGGCCTTGCGACGGCGGAGCAGCATCACGGGCACGGCGGGGTCGGCGACGTGTGGCGGCGCGGATAGGCGCCCCTGCCCAATCACCCGCGGCGAGGACGACGGCGTGGTGCGCTCCTTGCACCGAGGAGATAGGGTTAGGGTTCGTCGCTGGCGCCCCGGCCCAATTTCTCGCGGCGAGGACAATGGCGCGGGCGACAGCGCGGACCCGACGAGCGCGAGGGCAGAGCGAGGACGGAGGGAAGATGGATCCCGGTGAGGGCGGCGGCGCGGTCGTCGTGGATCCCGGCGACGCGGCCTTCGCCGGCGCGTGGGCGCGGCCGCTGTGGACGCAGCGGCTGCGGCGCGTGCACGGCGGCGCAGTATCAGGCGCGCGGGCAGGTGGCCGGGTGAGCGTGCCGGAGACGCAATCGCTGGGCGCCAGGGCGATGACGGCGAGGACTGCCCGCGACGGTGATGACTGGGGAGGTGGATGAGGATGACGCGCGTGGAGAGAAACTGTCTGCGAACAAATCGCAGGAGAGCGACGCGGATGGCGGTTTCCTTTTCTAAAGCGCGGTGAAAGCGGGCGGAGATGGCTGGGATGGTGGTTTCCTTTTCTACCGAGCGATGAAAGCGGTTGAGGATCGCAGGGGTAGACCGACGAGGTGAGGCGATGATTGTCGCGCCAAGGGTGTTCATCTTTTACTCTTTTTAATTGTGAGATAGTCTAGAGGCACTTTTAGTCTAGATTCATGTATTAAACTACTTTTAGTCCAAGTTCGTGTCTCAAAACGGGATTAAAGCCTCTGCACTGATACATTTTGGTAACCGTTACAACCAGGACTAAAGGGTGGAATTAGTCCCGGTTTGTATTACAAATCGAGACTATAGGCCCCAGACCTCCTTTAGTCTCGGTTTGTAATTTTAAATGGGACTAAATATTTTTTGGTCATCGACGAAAGGTCGTTTTTCTACTAGTGGCCGTAGGTTCATCCCACAGTGTCGGCACGGGCACAGGCACAGCACGGTTAATGGACCGACACGGTGTGGTCTGATCTTTCCTAGCCATTGGATGATCTATGTGGTATGCGGTTTGTTGCGTGATATGTTTTCATGTTTCATAAGCTATTAAAATAATATTTATCCTAGGTATACATGTTAACTTGGCCGATATGATGGAACACAGTATTATGCTTACTTTTAACTTCATGGCTATAGAATGTGTCATTTTTTAAAATATATATACGTAATTTATGGATGTGAAATTATTTTTCGTAAAAAGATATATTAGTATTTCTTAGAGATATTTTATTTATTTATTTATTTATTTATAGCAGCTGAGGTAGAAACAAATATAAAGGTATTAGTTTATGTTTTCTTTCATAATAGCATATATGGTTAGATTGAATGCAAACTTAGGGGTACTTTGCATTATCTTTCATAATGACAGAGGTAGGTAATTTATAAAACTATTAGGCATTATTTTATATTATCTTTCATAATGGCAGGGGTGGATAATTTTGATACAAGTTTAGAGAGTTATTTTTTAGTTATCTTCATAATGACAAATGTGGGTAATTCAGATGAAATGTTAGGAGTTTATTGTGAATTATCTTTAATAATCTCAAATGTTGATAGTTTAGATGCAAATTTAGGGGGTTGGTTTGAATTAATTTTCATAATAGAAGAGTTTGGAAATTTATATACAAATTTAGGAGATTATTTTACACTATTTTTCATAATGACATACGTGGGTAATTTAGATGTAAGATTAAGAAGTTAATTTTTTATAAATTATAATAGCGCTAATGGCTATTATTAGCAATGATGATTAGAGTCTATCAAATTAAAGGCTAGATGTTTTGTGATTATTGTGAGAATTTTTAGAATTTATCTTTTTCCTACCGTGTCTGGTTAGAATTAACGTGGTGCCTCTATTGAAGCCTCTGATTAATAAAAGTAAGATAAGATAGTTCCAATGCAAATAAGACTAAGAATGCTCGTATTCATTGTTTGGTTCCTGGTTTTGAACATGGATCTATACGTTGTTGCTGAGTAGGCTAATTGGCCTTCATTAGCCAAAGGGTCCGTAGCCAATATTTTAGGATTTCCATCGACAGCGAAACGTCTGTTGTGACTTCGTCAATCTCGTCTTGAGAATTTGTTGGTCCAGTCTTCGAAGGTGCTCTGTGTGTTCATAGGGTAAGTGTATGTGCTTTATGAGCGTCTACGTTGTACTATGTAATTAAAAATAACGGCCTTCGTTACATTGTGGAAGACATTTGCTTGCCTGCCCATGTAATGTGTTTTTGCCGATTGCAGCCGGGACTGGAAAGCACCTTGTGTAGAGAAGAGGCAGTAAACTTACATGATCCTGACATAATTCAGCAGACAATTATTACTACCTTCTTTCCGATCTCTGGTCTCTTTATCTTCGAAATCATCCGCATAGATGTTAACATTATGATCCTAGCAAAACCCACAGTCGTTATCTTCTTCTTTAGTGAAAGGTCTTTCCCTGCTTTTATAGAAGGCACTAAGCATATAATGGCTTACAGACTCCAAAAACAGAAACAGTTCAAAACAGAGGTAAGCAGAAACACTAGACAGACGCTGTGGGCTGGGCCCCCAAAAAGCAAACTCGTACGTACAGCACCACCAAAAACAGTAAACGAAGCTCCATCAGAATTTAGAAGCAAATCAAGTCTTCATCCTTCTCTTGACTCTTCATTTCAGTGAGACTGACAATTGGTCATCCATCCAGATAGCCTAGATAGCCGCCCTTTGATTTCAGAGAGTCGATTTATGCCTTGAGCAACAATTGCCGTATCTGTAAAAAGGATGGAATTTTGAACAAACCCAAGTTCTCTAGGAGTCCAAAGCGCCCAGGTGACAATGCAAGAGCCGAAAAGAGACAAGTCAAGTTATATAGCTCTCACACATTCGTCACACCCTATCGTCCATTCGTGTGTTTATCTCTTTGGTTGCATTGCATTACAGCGCACTACATCAGATATGGTTTTTAGGGGCGGCTAATAAGTATTTGTAGGGGCGATTCGGCCAGCCGCCCCTACCATACCATCTCTACAAATCATGTATTTGTAGGGGCGGTTTCCAGATCGCCCCTACAAATCGATTTGTAGGGGCGATTGGTATTGTAGCCGCCCCTACAAATCGATTTATAGGGACGGTCTGGGAACACCAAACATAATACAATCGATTTGTAGGGCGGCTACAATATCAACCGCCTACAAATCATTTTTCCGCCAAAAAATTTTAATTTACAATTCAAATTCGACGTAAACATATATTTTCATGCACAACTCCATCATGACTTATCTTCTTCTACGATTGTACTGAAACTCAATGACAATACACGAGCATGGAATGGAATTCACTTGGAAGATAATCAAAAGTCTAAGACATGCCTAAGAACAATAAAAGCCATCTGAAAGTGTTTGCCGATGCCTATCCACTTCCTTAAAAGGCACACATGAAGCATGGCTGATTCACATATCATTGCTCAGTAAAATATGTGTCTTGAATCTTGAGAGTGTAGTGCTTAACAATGGACTATATACTAAAAATCCCACCTGTTCTAGAGATCTCCTCTTGGCAATTCTGATACCCAAACAGAAAGTACGAGAGTCATTTCTCGATAGAGAAATCTTGTTAGGTCCCTCCTTAAGGTAATCTGTTAACCGGGAACATAGAAATGTTCAAGGTCAAAAGGAGATATACAATAGAAAACTGTAGCTGATGAATGCAGGAAGATGATGTAAAAAAATGTCCACTGCCTTAGCAAAAAAGTAAACAGAATAGCAAATTTCGGAACCAAAAATACTTACTAGTGGTGTCTCTACCATTGGCCCCTAACTTTTGGGTGGGTTGCCTGTTAACCACCCTAACATAAATACCTGACAAAGTAAGAATTACCAACATGAATAGTTCAGATATAGTATAATTGAACTTACTGTCATAATAGCTGCCAGAGCCTATATCATAACTACAGCTAGAAGGATGTAAAATACTATTTTTGCTAAACTGCAGGTATAAATACAAGTACAAGCACAAGTCATAAAGCATAGACTGAGGTGCATATACAAATCAACCCATAATAAGCCCCCCAAGAAAAGGAGAAAAGCATCACTGACTATGCAACAAAAGATGAATCTTCCATTTTTTCTTGTACACATTGTGAAAAATCAAACAGGTGGCACTTAACTAAGTTTTTTAACTCAATAAACATGTACCAAAATCCTATGAGAAAATATGACTCATTATACATAATAAGCCACTGCATATACAAGTAACTTGCATGTCAGAGTGTAAAGGCCAGTGCATCCTAAAAGGTACTTTGTTACTGAGAAGGATACACCAAACCTGCTTAAGAAAAAAATCGATTCAAAGTCTAAGTAAATAACGGATACGTATAGGTTGAACATAGTGGCTGCAAATGAAACTCAAGATAGGAAATCAATACACGCAGGTAGTACAATAGTAACTAAAAAGGAGCACGTGTTGATTATTCCATGATGATCCTAAACAAACCTAATGGTTCAAGGAGAATGAAAAAAAAAGGAAATGGAATTGACCTGAATATCGCATTCAGCTTGCTGTAGCATTTCTCTATTAGCTCTTGAAAGCTGAAAGCTTTTTGCGGTATACCGTACAGTATATGACCTGGACATAAGCAAGAATCACAAAAGGCTATGCATATTCCTACTTAACTTTTATAACAAAATGAAGCAATTTGTTCAACCATTTTGTTGCTCAGGACTCATATATCAACATTGTCATCCAAAGTACAATTATCTCATGTTTCTTCCTATAAATAACATAAGGAGTAAAGATGACTGCAGAAATCATTTAAGCTACAGCAGCAACACATAATGGAGGAGGCTGTTCATTATATGCCATCCAGCAAACAAAAGTAAAGCTCACATCATTCACATGTATTCATGCATTTAGGTCTGGCTTGTTGGGGAAAGAGTACTCAGAGGTCAGAGCAAAGAATATTGCCACCAAAAACAGAAGATAAAGCAAATGATTAACAGATAAGATCTGATGATGACTCGATAAAAGATGTTTTCTAAAAATATTCAATGATTTTCTTAGCATTGCCATCCTGACTAGAATATGGATATCCATTTCTAAAATTCTTAAAAGAATTAAGTTGCAATTATAGAAAAATGTCCAATCATGATACAATACCTTTTTCATGCTGTATCAAAGTAAATTTATCCAAGGAAGTTATTTTACTTATTAGAAAATTAGACAACATGGGGGTCTAGCAGAGATGTTAACGATCAAAAAGGTTTCAACAGATAATTCAGAGGACACAAGACAGAACTGATTTGTACCATCCAAAAACATCAATAAGTGTGCTTTGTACCATCCAAAGATACAGAAGAAGCTGGGTTACCTTGCTGCCCTGGATGGAGTAGCCTCCGATCCTTTGCGTTGCTGGTACAGAAGGCGGCCTGGAAAGGAGAAAGGATATGTCAGTCGAGGAGGATCTGGGCGGCCGGCGGGGAAAACAAACAAAGTAGCGGCAAGGCGGCGTAGATCCGGCCATAAGATTCAAAACCACATCCGTCGATTGACTGGCGTGCGACCAAAATCGATGGCGGATCCGGCCGGCCAAAACCACATCAGCGGCAAGGCGGCGTAGATCCGGACTTGTTTCAAGTGGTGAAATGATACAGATAAAATAAAGGTAAAAACAGAAATGTTTTAACATGACAATAGTTTGGCAAATTGAAACTGATGCTGCTGCACCACGCTGCCGACCTCTCGACTAGCTGCTACTGCTGCTCCAGTGAGGGATCAAATCGAGAAATCGAGGGAGAGAGTAAGTAGGACGAAATCACCATTACCGAGGGAGAGAAAGAGACGGAACCTCAACATATCCCGAGCGCTCCTTGACCTCGCCGAGGGGACGGTGGTGGCCGCCATGGAGGCACGGGATGGACCAACCTCGCTAGATCTGTCGGCCACTCGCTGGGGCGTGGGTGGACGCTAGGGCGCCATCGACAATGGAGATCTGGTGCGGGATCCCTGCCGCCGCAACCTCGTCGCCCATCTCCCTCCCTCTAGATCTCTCCCGTGGAGGGCCACGCCCAGCGCTCGCTTTCCAGATTGCCTGCCTCCTCACCAGATATGGCCTCCGTGGAGCCGTCGTGGTTGGGGTGAGGGGGAGGCGCGGTGGCAGCGGCGAGGAGGAAGAGAGGTGGCGACGACGACAGAGGGAGAGGAAGAGGGCTGCAGATTCGGCCGGATTTGCTACCCGTGTACGATAGCGGAGGGAGAGGAAGAGGCGACGATGGCGGAGGGAGAGGAGAGGAAGAGAGGTGGCGACGACGGCGGGGAGGGAGAGGAAGAGGAGAGAGGAGAGAGGAGAGAGGACGGGGCTTGATAAGTGCGGACCTGACCTCTTCGGTTCACCGGATTAGATAATTTTTTCGGGTCCGCGCTCGTCCAGCAGCCACGCATTTGTAGGGGCAGCTCGTATTACCAGCCGCCCCTACTATTCCATTTGTAGGGGCGGCTCAATCACCAGCCGCCCCTACAAATAGCAACACCGGAGGCGGGCTCGTGAGTGAGCCGCCCCTACAAATCCTAGTAGAGGCGGCTCGTATCACTAGCCGCCCCTGCTGTTCCATTTGTAGGGGCGGCTGGTCTCATGGATCCTGAACACGCCACTATAGGGACGACTCTATCACCAGCCGCTCCTAAAAAAAATTTGGCCTGTTGCTACAAACTGTTTTTCACGTAGTGGCGGGCTATATATTCCCCATCATCCACAGGCCAAGCTAATGACAAGGATGATGAGAGCACTCGTTGAAGCTGTTGGATGACTGGTGATGGACTGATGGCTGCCATGGGAAGATCGAGCCACCTCACGGGCAAGCTCCCTGATGACATCGGCCACGGCCTCGCAGCAAACCTAAGTACGCTCGACCTCAGTGGGAATGAGTTTAATGGCACTATTCCTGAGTCTTTGTCTAGGCTCCGGAACCTCCGGTATCTCGCGCTGGATAGCAACAGTTTTATTGGTGCTGTCCCCGCGTTTTTTCCTAGTCTCCACAACTCAGGTATCTCTCGCTGGATAGCAACAGTCTCACCGGTGCTATCCCGATGTCTTTGTCTAGTCTCCACAACCTCAGGTATCTCTCACTGGATAACAACTATCTCATCGGTGCTATCCCGACGTCTTTGTCTAGGCTTAGGAACCTTCGCCGTCTGACACTGGATGACAACAGTCTTACTGGCACTATCCCAACAGAGCTTAGTGAGCTAACAAGGCTTCACACATTTTGGCTGGGGGTGAACATGTTCGACCCAGGCGAGCTGCCAAGGTGGTTCAAGAACCTGACCCACCTAGTCAGCCTTAACGCAGAGAGCTGCAACCTCGTAGGTGCCTTCCCAAGTTTCCTGACAAAGATGATGCAATTAGAGGAACTTTATCTCGGGAACAACTCGTTGACAGGAACCATACCTCCGGGAATATGGGGCCTCAAGAACCTGCAGATCTTGTGTGTGCAGAGCAACAACCTTAGGGCCTGTTTGGAACACGGTTTTTTCAAAGGAAAAGTGAAGGAAATCAAAATGGAGGAAAGGAAGATGGTCACGGCGTTTGGAACAAAGGAAACGAGCGAATCCTTTCCTCTGGAATACTGTAGCAACAATATGATTTCACGGGGAAAAAACATCTGCTCCTGCCTCTGGTTTTTCGATCCTTCGCGGAAGCCCGATGCACCGCTACCGCGGTTATCGTCTGCTGGGTGGAGAAGATTCCTGTGTTATAAATTCCTGTGTTCCAAACAGCCTAAATTTTCTGTTCATGTGTTTTGAAATCCCGTAGTTTTTCACTTTTCATCATACCTTATTCCTGCGTTTTTTCCTATTCCTATGTTTTGGATTCCTTCGTTCCAAACAGACCCTCAGTGGCAGCGTGGTGATTGATGGCTTTGCCGCCATCAGCTTGATAACAATTGACTTGTCACATAACAAGCTAACTGGAACTATCCCAGAAATCTTCGGACACTTGAAGAACCTCACACATTTGTGGCTCTCTGGAAACAACTTCTACGGTGCGATACCCATGAGCATCGGCCGGTTGCCATCATTGATGGAATTGTACCTCGACAACAATAACTTAACCGGTGAAATACCCGCGAGCATCGGTCGATTGCCTTCATGGACAAACTTGGTGTTGTCTAGTAACCATCTTACCGGCACACTCCCACCAGAGCTCGGTAAGCACTCACCCGCCTTATCTTATGTTTCAGTTGACAACAACGAGCTCACTGGTCGGATACCAGAGTGGCTATGCACCGGAGGTCAGCTCCAACACTTCAGCGCTAGCGGCAACTGCTTCAATGGTTCCATTACAATAGGTCTCTTTTACTGTGGCGCTCTGCAGAAACTGGGCCTGAGCAGTAACCAACTCTCTGGTAAGGTGCCAGAGGCTGTGTGGAAAACGATGCTGGTTAATGACGTGGATTTATGGAATAACCGGCTCACTGGGAGTCTCCCTGACACGATTTCCAGCAACGTTAGGTTAGGGAACAATCAGTTTGTTGGTAGAATCCCATCGACCGCTTTTGCACTGCTGTACTTGACTGCCAACAATAACCAATTTTCCGGCTGTTCAGAAAGTTCCTCCTATTTGTCTCCGGTCACACAGACTGTGTCAAGTCCCTCCTGTGGTTATTGGAAAGATTATGGTCGGTATTTTATTAGTCTCCAACTCTCCGTGTCTCTGGGGACTGTCAAGTCTCTCTCTCCGGTGGTTGTTGGAAAGATTATGATCGGTATTCTATTAGTCTCCGTGTCTCCGGTGGCGGTGTTGAAAACATTATGAGCAATCCATAATATTAATATAAGTACTGAACCGAGCACCCACATTCCCCGCGTCAAGAAATTAGAGATGGCAACACAGCGGCGAGCCTACGTCTACGTTCACGTCCTCCTGCGTCGTGCGGTGGCGCAGTCCGGACCACCGGGCGGAGCTGCTCCTCCAGATCAAGCGTGCGTGGGGCGACCCGCCTGTGCTCGCGGCATGGATCGGAGCACCACCGCCTCGGCCGCAGGCGCGCACTGCCGCTGGCCATACGTGAGGTGCGACGCAGCCGGCCGCGTCACGAGGGATTGTCCTTGTCGTACAACTTGTTCGACCCAGGGGAGCTGCCGACGTCTCTTTCAAGAATATGACCAAGCTAGTCAGCCTATGGGCTGAAAATTGTAGCCTGGTCAGCAACTTCCCAAGCTACGTGGTGAATATGACCGAGTCGGAGGAACTTGTGCTCCTAAACAACTCATTGACCGGAAGCATACCTCCTGAGGTTTGGAGACTCAAGAAGCTTCAGTTCTTAGATGTTGGCATGAACAACTTCTCCGGACATCTAGTGGTTGACGGTTTTGTGGCCGAAGGCCCTGTTCGCTTATCTTATAATCCATACTTTTCAGCTTGTTTTTTCAGCCGGAACAGTGTTTTTCTCTCGCAACAAATTAGCCGGAACAAACGTCAAGTATGCCTCTATGGAACAAGTCGTCACTTGTTAGTGAGACAAGACTCGGCGGTGCGCACCTCCTCCTAGCCGCTCTTGGTGTCGCCTATGGCGCCGCCGGCGCTAGCCGGCCCTCCTCCCCTCTCGGGCAACCCAGCCACCATGGGTGGACACCATCCATGCCCTGCCTTTAGTTGCTCCTCCGCTTCGTGAGGTTCCTGGCTCCGACTCAGGCCGCTGCTGCCATCGTCGGGGCTTCCGCTGCTGGTCATGGAGCTCCAGGGCATAAACCCTCGTCCTGGTGTCGGTGTCCAAAAGGTGATCAAGAGCAAGTTCGGCTGCTCGGTGTCCCCGACGATATGGGGCCGGGCATTCTTCTTGGTCGCTTCTTTTGGCCGCTGTAAGTACAAGCTCTCCCCTTCTTCGGTTGGAGCCATTCTTCAGGCTACGATCGGGGTGTCGCCTTGGATTTTGCGGTTCTTCAGCTTTCTGGTAGGGTGTTTTGGTTCTCGGTTTCTTTTGGCCGCTGTAAGTACAAGCTCTCCCCACGTAGGCTACGATCTGTTGGTTTTCATGTTGCCAATTTGCGTTCTTTTGAGTGTTCGTCTTTCAAAGTCTTTTTCCACCTCTGGAGCAATGGCAGCCCGAACTGAATTCGGGAGTGGAGAAGTTTATGTGCCGAGGAAGAAGCCTCGTGGACTGCTGTCCAGAAAAGTGCAGTGACCGCAAACGGAAATCTGATCAGACCTTCAACCACCTTTGCTGATGCCGTGAAAAGCACTCCGCTCACTGGAGCCAACAAAGTTCCCATTGCTTCTCATCAGCCTCGAATTAGCCTTTTCGATCGTTTGCTTTTCCCTGCTAACCAAGGGCCTGCTTCTGACAAAGGAAAGAATCCTATTGGGCAAGTTCATCAGGCTAGGCCAAAGCCTATCGGCTCCTATTTGAATTTGGAGCCTGGAGCAGCCTTGGGTCAATGCTCCACTGCAGGCAATCCTTCAGCAGCTCTGACGTCTGGGATTTGCTCGCGCTGTCTGACCGTGGGACATGTTAGGGAGGCGTGCAAATCTCCCATAAGATGCTTTTCTTGCCTACGTGGGGACACATCGCGTTTAATTGCTCAGGCAACAGTTATTGGGGAGGAAATGGAAAAGGGCCGAGCAGATACGAGAAGGTGGCCGGGGTCGATTTAAATGAAAGGCAAATTGTTGAGCAACCCGAGTCCGTTGCGTTGGAAACCGATTTGGGGACTGGGCCGCATCACAGCCCGCCAGTCTTTGACTCTTTTGGGGCCTTGGCCAGATTTCAAGCGTCCACCTCTCAGGCGTTGCCGTAGCCAGAACCAATCACAGCGCAGTGGACACCGTCAGTGGGTATGACGAGTGGGCCTATGGTTCCGGAGGCCCACAACCCAGGGACTGAACTATGCCTCGGTGGGGTATCAATAAGGCATGATGCTGCACCGTCTTCCTCTAATAAATCAGTAACATAACCGGCCAATTATAGGTGGTTACTGGAAGAATTTAGCTATGGAAAGAATGATATCCTGGAATTAACCATGTGTGATGGATAATTGGAGACCGGACGGAAAAGTTTGAGGCAACCAGACAGAGTTCTGGGGTGCGGTTAGTTTCCGTCTGTGTCGATTAAGGACCGATCGTTGCTCGTCCCTCTTGTCATGTTGAACGCATGCCTCACATTTAGCTGGCCGGATAAAGTACCTTTCGATCGCGAAGCTAGTGGCACTATTCGGGCTGGGATCTACACGAGTGCGCGTATTGGTGCTGATGGGGGTATGACAGGGACGCGAAGAATGAGCCCAAGGGTAGGTGCGCCCTGATTCCTGGCAGTCGGGCGGTCCCTAGGTACTGTGGCTCCAGATTGTCCCGCGGCTACCTGAATAGTGTCTTTGGTGATCTAAGCTACCTGGCGGGGAAGCATGGTTTGTGTGAGGAATAAATCACCAGCTTGGTTAGGAATCGATTCGAATCGCCATCGCTCCTAGATAGTGAGCACTTGACTCGAGCTACGGCATCGTAGTAATTATTATGGAACAATGATGGTTATCTGGATGGTATGGGATATGCTAAATCTAAATTGGTAACCGGATATTATTGGTTAATCAAGTGATTGCTATAGTACATGTGCTTACCTAGATGGATAGGTCCTAATAAAGATGATGCAAAATATTTAAAATGATGTCTTCATGATACTTATGCTTTTCGTAAACAAGTCAGCTAGCCCACAAAAGAAAGCCTTGCATAATCCTTGGTGTCGTTTTATTTTGGTTTAAGACGGGTAAGTCTAGCTGAGTACCTTCTAAATACTCGTATGCGTTGTTCCCATTGTTGTTGCGGATGGTCAAATGTACTACGACTATTGCATTAACTGCCTGTACCCGGCGATGGGTGACAACTAGGACCAAGGGCAATGGTCACTCCGTATTTCTCATCTGATGCTTTTGTTGGAGATGACTACCTACTGGCATTGTATCTGAACTAAAAGTGTGTGTGTGGCTTTAAAACTATTTGCTTCCGCTACTTCAGTTTGAACTTGGGTTGTAATAACTTTATATTCTAAACTCTGATGTTCCGAACTGTGATTGCGAACTTTATGTAATGTGTGACGGTACTTGCTAAACTTGTACGATCTTGGTTTGTATATCGATTGGTTTGAAATCCTTCGTGGTTTCACGGTCTACCGGGTTATACGGGCTTAAGTTTGCTAAATTATCTGCTTCGGCGGAAGATTTTCTTACTTAATCTCGTATAATTGGTCGGTTCTGTTACAGTTGGCATCAGAGCAAGGTTTAGCAGGTTACTGTTCATGCGTGTATTTAAAACAAAAGGGTTTTGTGTTACAAAACTAATTACAAACTTATAGTATATAGGTGTTTCAACCTCTAATTTAAAACTTAAGAGTGTGCCAGTGGTCATGTCCTGTATGCCCAGTTAAGGACTCTAGGTGGCTTATTTAAGTACTAACTTGGGGGTCTTTGCATCATATTTCTATTTCGTTGCTCATACGGCGTGCTATTGTATGAGTGCCATTCACTTGAGTGGTAATATATGGATCCGTTGCCTCTACGCCTCGGTAAGTGAGAGTTGTGAGAGCATGATCGGATACACTGGCGATCTAGGGAAGTGCTTATATGATGCCGGATTATTTACATGCCATATGCGTGTTTGTATGAAGGTATCCAATGTGTGGGGAATTCCGTCCTGTGGTGACGATGCCGTCGATAGGACGATGGTTCGGGTAGTTGCTACCGTTGTACGTGTATCTAGGAATACGTGTAGAACGAGTAGATTACTTTACTACTTTCATGCATAATTTTCATAATGTCAGGGCTTGGGCTGAAGTGGATCTTTTGCAGGTACATAACAGCGCTATCGTGTAGTACGTATTAGCTACGTTATGAGGGACTGTTGTATGCCACCGTCTATGATGCTAGCAATTGTTATTTTTTCTAAGTTTGTGAGAACGTATGGAACGTGCATGCATCATGTTGTTACATATCATTCATGGCATTGTTCCTCCCCTTATAAGTTGATTATCTCATTTTGATAAAAATGACAACTTAACCTTGTTCTCACATGAGTAATAAAACAAAATTTGCTACAGATGGCACGCACAAAGCAGACCGCTCGCAAGTCCACCAGAGGCAGAGCTCCCCGCCATCCGCTTGCTCCACGTACCCATCAGCGCCACACGTTTCTTGGAGAGTTTGGGATGCCTACACTCTTGTGGAGAGTGCTTAGCTATGTAGGCTATCCTGATGGAATGGAGCCCCGCTATTTCTGGACAAATGAGCAGTTGGGGAAAGGTCTCTTGGTTACTGTGGAGGCCATTGTTCGTCCTAGAGATGACGGTTCTGAGTGGACTGGTTGGCATTATGAGTCAACTAGCAGGACCGCTGGAGAAGCAGCTGACAGGGCAGCCTTTGGGATACTGAGGGATATCATGGATCGTTTCCTTCAGGAGTTGGCAGCCGCTTTAGTTGGAGTCTTTCCGAGGGGCAACCTCTCCACTGACTAATGGCAGCAAGCAAGAGGAAGATCTCTGAAGATTGGTGCAGTAGAAGGACAGAACAGTGATAACCCTGCCATGAGCGCCATGTTCGTAGTGATGAAGGCTTTCGATGGAGTAGAAGGTAGCCTGAGACGTGTGTCTGGTGCTCTTGGTCAGGCCCGCGATGACCTACGTCAGCGTCAGAGGGATCACGACGTCGAGATTGAGAGGCTCAGTGCCGAGATGGCTCAGTTGACTCGTTAGAGGGATCAGGTGACCCAGAGGACTGGAGCCTACGAGGGAGACGTACATGCACTGAGAGAGCAGGTTGAGCATCTGACCACCGCCAATAGGAACACTGAGCGCATGTTGATCCATGTGATCCACCAGAGGAATGAAGCCTGGTCCGCAGAAGATGTTCTGAGAGCTCGACAGGTTGAGCTGGAGCAGCAGCTGGCCAACGCAGAAGAGTACAATGACAACCTACATGAGGAGGTTCATCAGCTGAATAACCAGCTCCACCCTTACGTTCCTCCTGGCGCAGCAGAGATGGATCTAGATGAGGATGAGGATCCCAAAGAGCCTGGGGCACCAGCTGATGACGACGACGATGATGTGGATAGTGACAATGTCGACATCTCCGACTTAGACAACGACCACGATGAGTAGGCTAGTTGTTGCGCTAGCTACTAGGGTTTCATTTGCGATGACCTTTTGCATGGTTGGCATGTCTGGCATGTAATAATGAGTAGAAAGACTAAGACCTTGATGTAATGATGGAAAACTTGGATGTTTTGGTGGCGATATCTGAACGTCAAAAGTCCAGTGTATGTATGCTGGCAATTTGGTTGTAATGGACACGATGTGTGCGCTTAAGTAATCTAATTCGTGATATTGTGTTAATTGAAATGACTTATTATGCCCCTGTTTTATTGTATGAATTTATTCTCTCCAGTGAATTCAGTACGGCATAATTTTTCATTCACCTGCAATTTCTACAACATCACCTAATAATTACTGTTGCTAAAATATGCAGATGCCGAACACTCGCCGTACCGTGTATGACGCGACTGAGGCAGGTGGCAGTGCTGCTGGGAATGAGAACCGCGATCCACCACCACCACCTCCTCCTCCACCGTACACCGTGGAATAGTTCTTCGCACAGTTCCTTGGAAGTCAACGCAACATGGAGGGCATGCAGCAGAACATGGAAGCTGCATTGCCCCACATTACTGACAACACCCGCCATGGGTTAAACCCAGGTGGACATGAAGCGAATCAGCATAGCAGTTTCGAGGACTTTATGGACACCAGACCACCAATTTTCAAAGAAGCTGCAGAGCCATTGGATGCAGAAGAGTGGATAAACACCATGGAAGATAAGTTTCGTGTTCTAAGGATGACAGAAGTATTAAAGACTGAGTATGCAGCTCATCAGCTACAAGGCCCTGTAGGAATGTGGTGGAAGCACCATCGCACCACTTTTCCCCCCAATGCCCACATTACTTGGAGGAAATTCACGAGGCTTTTCGTGGAGTTTACATTCCACCTGGTTTGACAGAAATGAAGTTTGGAGAATTTCTAGCACTGAATCAAGGCACCAAGACTGTGACACAGTATCTACATGCATTCAACAATCTAAGTCGCTATGCCTCTGACATGGTGAATACCAATGCCAAAAAGATCGCTAGTTTCAAAAGAGGTTTGAATCCCAAGATGATGAAGCACGTGGGTAGCAACACAAGAACTGGTTTCAATGACTTTGTTAGTGACTGCTTAAAGCAAGAAAAGAACAACAATGTATATGCTACTTCCAAGACTCGCAAGAGGGCTTTTGAGTCAGGTCCATCCCAGTCAAGGGCCCCGATGGCCAATCATTCTGCGTATCGTCCGCCTGCCCCTGGTGCAAGGTTCAGGCCACCCCAGCAGAGAAATCAGAATGCCCAGCAACCTTAGAGGAATCAGAAGCCATTCAAGATGGCGGTGCCACAAGCCAAGACCGGACAAGGCAGTTCATCTGGAGCTGCTACTCAAGTAAGATGACCGTGTTTCAACTGCAATCAATCTGGGCACTTTGCGAAGTTTTGCCCATATCCCAAGAAGAAGCAGAATCAGTACAAAGCTCGTGTGCACCACACCACCATTGATGACATCCCAGAAGGAGAGCCCGTGACAGCCGATATGTTTTCTATCGATAATCATCCTGTAGTCGTTTTGTTTGATTCTGGATCATCTCATTCATTCATAAGTCAAGATTTGCAAGAAAGTATGAGCAAAAGATAGTTGAATTGGAATGTGCTTATCGGATCAGTTCAGCTGGGGCTGATCTGTTAACTAATTAGATAATCCGGGGGGTAACCCTGTGTATAGTAAACAGGCAGTATAAGCTTAACTTGATAGTTATGCCAGGGCTAGTTCTGGATGTGATTATGGGAATGAACTGGATGAATAAGATGGGAGTAGTAATTGATGTTGGGGGAAGAAGTATTTCTCTCAAGGAACCTGTTGGAGAAGATACATTTCAAGTAACCTTATCTCGGAGAATAGATCTGGCCAGTACAACTTGTGCAGTCCAAACTACTCTTCTAGCCACGATTCCAGTAGTGTGCGAGTTTCCGGACGTGTTTCCAGATGAGTTACCCAGTCTTCTGCCGGACCGAGATGTTGAGTTTGCCATTGAGTTAATCCCTGGAACACCACCGATCTCAAGAAGGCCTTATCGGATGCCTCCAAATTAATTAGCCGAGTTGAAGAAACAACTCCAAGATCTGTTGATGAAGGGTTTAATTCATCCAAGTTCATCGGAATGGGGATGTCCCGCACTGTCCGTGAAGAAGAAGAAGGATAACTCCTTACGGATGTGCGTGGACTACCGGCCACTGAATGCGGTGACAATTAAAAACAAGTATCCTCTACCTCGGATTGATATCTTGTTTGATCAATTGTCAAAAGCAAAGGTGTTCTCCAAGATAGATTTGAGATCAGGATACCATCAGATCAAGATTAGACCACAAGATATACCCAAAACCACGTTCTCCACCAGATACGGTTTGTACGAGTATCTTGTCATGTCCTTTGGTTTGACAAATGCTCCTGCATACTTTATGTATCTGATGAATTCGGTCTTTATGCCGGAGTTGGATAAGTTCGTGATTGTGTTCATTGATGACATTCTAGTATACTCAGAGAACGAACGGGATCATGAAGAGCACCTAAGAATTGTCTTGACTAGACTCAGAAATCACCAGCTATATGCTAAGTTTAGTAAATGTGAGTTCTGGCTGAAGACAGTTCCTTTTCTCGGTCATGTGTTATCTGAGAATGGAATCTCAGTGGATCCTAGTAAGGTACAAGAGGTCATGGACTGGAAGGCACCAAGCACAGTTCATGAGGTTCAGAGTTTTTTTGGATTAGCCGGTTACTATCGTCGTTTTATACCGGACTTCTCGAAGATTGCCAAGCCAATGACAAGTTTGCTACAGAAGGATCATAAGTTCGTTTGGACTGAGGAGTGTTGTAACACCTCTGGTGTTTTGACCTAATACTAAAATTTGACATGTCATCATGTGCATTGCAAAGCATTCATTTAGTATAAAGTTTTGAATGCATTTACTAAATAAGGTTTATTTCATAATGTTGTTATTTCATGTGATGTGTTTCAAAAACCCTAAATACAGATCATGACCACAGGGGTTAAATTTCATGTGATCATGTGAGGTCATATGTTCTTTGACTCAAATAACCCTAATGGGCCATGTTACTGGTCAAAAATCAAAGTCTAAGTAAAAGGAAGACAAATCAAATTTGAATTCATTTTCAAATTATAAAAGTCCTTTTGCCCCTTTTGGCTAATTAAAATCCATGAGGAATTTGGGGTTGAGGCAAAAAGCAAAGTTGGAGATTATTTTATGTAGATCAACTTTGGTATTCAAAGTTTTCAAGTTTACATATAAAATTTGGAGTAATTTTGAAATGATTCAAATCTTTAAATGTACCCCAAATTTGAATTTCAAAATGGAGGCAGAATTTGAAAATGTTTCTTAAACCAAAGTTGTAGTACTTGAAAAGTTGAGCAACTTTTATTTTGGAGATTTTCAACTTCTTTAGAAAATTTCTGAGTAATTTGTGAAATAAATGCAGTGGCGATTCAGTAATTATTTCAAAATTCAACTCCACCTCACTGCTTGCAGCCGGCGCCACGCGGAGTTCACCGCCGATCGGTTTTCACCGCTTTCACGCGCTGTGACACGCCCAAACCTCCGTGGCAAGTTCGCCCGTGTGTTGTCAACACCGCACGCCCTCCTTCTTGCTATAAATAGGAGCACGCCGTCGTCAAATCGAGTTTTCCGCCGATCGCCGCCCCACGGTCCCGCCCAAGACTCGCGTAATTAAATCGCCGTCAGAAGGCGTCCCGAGTCAAGATGGCGTCCGCCAAGAGCTCCGCCTCGTCTTCCTGCTCATCCCAAGCCTGATCGGGTCGCTCTCCTGAAGTCCAAAGCGCCGCCAAGACGACGCCGTCTTCCCCGAGTCCGTGGAACTCCGCCATCTTCGGTCTCACGTGGTCCCGACGATTCGGTGCATCTCCGCCTTCACCAAGCATACAGACGCGTGATCGTGGTGAGACACCGAACGCGATGCTTGCTCTTATTTAGACTCTCTTGCATCAGATTTGTAGCTGTAGCTACGCCGACGCCGTCGTGTCCAAGCCGCCATGGCCGACGTGGACCTCCCTCCGGTCGCTTTCCGCTGCGTTACGTGGTTGGAAATGAGTTCGTAGGATAGAGTAGATCACTTTGGTGCTATCGGTTTAGCGAAACATCACCGACGACGCGATTTTGCGGCCGTCAAGTGAGGGCAGGCGCCGCCGTGATTTCGTTAAGTCATTGACAATGGGCCCAGTGTCAAAGAAGCCGAGGAAGAAGAACAAAGAGCTTTGGTTATTTTCTAATTTTGAATAGTGCAGCAATTTTGCAATTTTGTAGGAATTTATTTACACATCCAAAAATTCTGAAAATTTTTGTGTAGCTTCTGTACATGTTCTAGTATGATTTAAAAATTTGAAATTTGAAATTTGGATAAATTTTGAATGTTCAAATATTCAGTCAATTAATTAATAAATGCAATTTCCATGATTTTTGTAGGCCACTGTATAACTCCAAAAATTATGAAATTTATTTTGGTACATTAATTTATCATGAGGATGCTTGTCTAAATTTTTGAGATCATTTGGAACAAGTTTATTTTTGGGCTTAATTCCAAATTAATTCAAAAATAGATAAAAGCAAACCCTAAGGGTTTGATTAGTGTTGGATCTTGTTTTGGTCATATTTTATGACTAGTAGGGTTCCAAGATCCATTAGGTCAAGTCACATGTGTAGTTCTTAATGATAGGGTTACAGAGTTGGTTTTGTTGGCTTGCAAATCGTCATGCAAAATCAAATCGTTTATGGGTGTTTTATATTTCATGTGCCGTGAAAGCATCATGTTTATCTTATCATCATGTTAAAGCATATGTTATCATTTCGTAGAACCCGAGAACGAAACGATTCTAGTTGAGCAAGTTCTCGAAGAATCCCCGGTTGTCACGGGATTTGATAATTGTGGTACTAATCCTAACCGGAGATCGTCAACGAAGGCAAGCCCCGGTTTATGCATTAAGCCATTACCTTGTTTACTTTGAAAAGTTATCACCTATGTTATTTATTGCATTAAGTTGTTTAATTCAAATGTTACCTACTTGATGCATTACCTACCTTGATAATTGTTTACCATCCTTGAAGATGTTTTTGTTTATAAAGGCGTAGTGTGCTTAGTATGCTTTATGGTAGGCTTTCAAAGTAAAAGTTTCGATACAATCAAAGATGGCATACTGGCCAAAGAAAGAAAAGATGTAGAATGAATTAGAGACTAGTCGGGTGACTTATCTTGAATTGTGGGTAATGTTGCCGACTATGTCGCTTAAAGGCCACTCATTGTGGATCTTTTGAACGAGACACTTTGTAGTACTGGTCACATACTCCGGTAAGCCTACTTCGGCTAATCCGATGCTAAGACGAATGCCCGCGCACTGGGAGTGGAGAGATGGCGGGAGTAGCGTGTACCCTCGTGGCTGGAATGTGGCCGGATTTGAGGTGTGCTGTGCTCTCGGGTGGCGTGGAGACGGCTTAGTATAGGAGGATCCGGTAGCGAGGTTGATATATGCAAGATTAAATTCTACATATGTCGTGTGATAAGGAATCCCCATCTGGGACTTGAATCAATTCGAATTGCCGTGCTCATGGATATGGAGACTCGATTCATTACTGTAAGCAATGCAAGATCTTGGTGAATTACTAAAATATGAGAAAAAGAACGGAATGAGAAGGAATGGAATATGGGAAATGTATATTTAGTTGAGATAATGAACTAAAAGAACTTAGCGGTAAACTTGAAAATAGAATGAAGAATAGTAAGCTTTTGGCTAAGAACTTTTGAATCTTGCTTCATCCTTACCTTGTCCTAAATCCCTGCATCTCGAAAGTCTTACACCCCGTTACGTCGGGTTAGTCTTGTTGAGTACTTTTGTACTCAGGGTTTGTTAACCCTTGTTGCAGGTGAGTCGCATGCGCAGGCTTGTTTTGGTCCCTGCTGCATGTCTGTGTTCGAAGTCAATGACGATGAGGATTGATGAATGGCCTTTGGACAAGGCACTAGTTTGTATGATAAATAAAGTTAATGTAATATTATCCCGCTACTATGGTCGTATGACACTTATGGTATTGTAAGTTTGAAAACAACTGGTTTGTAATAATACTAACTTAAGACTTCCGCTATCTTTTACTCTGGTATATATATTTGAATAAACTGTTGTAATCTGCAATGACTGTGATTGGGATCCTGTTTAAAAAGAGAAACGTGGATGATTCGGGTTTCCCGAGGACACCCGACAGACCTGTTGAGTTGTTGGGAACTCGTGTACGCTATCCGAGGTCTGTTAAGACAACGATAGGTGCATGTGGGCCCAATTCCTTAGGAGGTTCTCGCCACAATTTGGTATCGTGAGCAGGTCCTATCTAAGATCATTGTAGGTTACCTTGAAAACCTTCAAATTGATTTGGATCAAAGAAAGTAAACTTGATATTTTAAAGGTTCAAAATTCTTTCTTCTTTCCTCTAATCTAGCCTCAATCTTATCTTATTTGAAAGTTTGTGGCGGATAATATGATTAGGTTTGTCCTATGTATTATGAAAATCTAGTATTTATGATTATATATATCTTTTGTACTTAGATTCGTAAGATCGATTCATACATCATGCTTGAACACCTTGCATAATAATTCCCCTTAAAAGTGGTTGGGTAAGTAATGTCAATCCCATTCTTGCTAACCTCCATTCTCCTCAAGCTATCCTTATAGTCCCATCCTAAATTCTACAAAGCTATGGCAAAGACCAAGATAATCGCACGCAAGTCCACTTTGGACCTCACGGAGTCCCTCGTCATCGAGTTGGCACCGCGTAATCGTGAGCTTGGTGAAGGAAGTTCCAGATCCTAGGAGATGAAGGATCTTCAAGCAATTCCGCCAACATGGAGAACATTACCAAGGAGCTCAACACTCTTCGTCGAGCTCATTGCAAAAGATCAAGAGAAGTCATGGAAATGGAAAGGGACGTCACCAAGAATACCGAAGTTGAGGAATGAAGCTCGGACACGAGAGGATGCGCCAATGAACGCGCGTCCATGAGTTGGAGTTCTACGTAGAAGACTGGAGATGGACAATGCCATTCTTCATGAGAATGTCCACCTATCAGACGCTCAACTTCATCCACCTCATGGGGATGGTGAAGTTCTGAGATGAAGAAATGATTGTAGCTCCGTGGAGAAGTCGAGAATGAAGAAGAGGAGGAGGATCCGAGGAGTTAGTGTACTTCTCGGATGAAAGTGAGGTTTCGTCCGATATGGGCACCTGATCTTCGATGACCGAGAGCTCGGAGTAGTAATAGTTCCTTTATCGCTTTCTTAGTAAACCGTGGTTGTCTTGTGGGATACAAGACATGTAATTTAAATAAGTAACCCTTTGTAGCATGCAACCTTTTAAATGCTTTTAATAAAGAATAATGTAAGTAAACGTGTTCTCTAACAGATGCCTCGTCCTACCACCCGAATCGGTGCTAGTGGCTCACATGACGATGATGAGTGCCCAAATCCTCCACTAATGCCTTCGACTATGGCAGATGCCATAGCCAAGACTCGCCAATGCCACTACAGAGAATGCTAGGGTGTTAAGGGAATTGGCGCGAACCAAAGAAAGCACCATACCCTAATCATGGTCGTCGTAATGGAAATGACGAGTCAACCTATGTGGATTTTAATCGATACACGTCCACCGTGTTCTCTAAAGCGCATTTAACCTTTAGAAGCTGACGATTGGCTTAGGACAATAGAGCAAAAGTTCGAGCTGATCCATTGTACCGAGGTTCAAAAACCAAGGTTTGCGGCACAGCAACTCCGAGGAGCTGCTGGTGCCTGGTGGGCAAATTTGGTAGCAGTACAGCCCGTTGGTCACCAAATCAACTAGAGGGAGTTCAAGGATGCCTTTAGGGCACATTATATTCCAGACGGTGTGATGACCATGAAGTTGGAAGAGTTCTTGGCTCTTGAGCAAGGGGAGCACCCGGTGATGCATTATGTTGGGCGTTTCAATCACCTGTCGCAGTATGCTATAGAGTATGTGAATACTGACAGGAAAAAGAAGAATCATTTCATGAGAGGTCTAAACACCAAACTGCAGACCATGATGGCAACATGTGGCAACGCAACTTATCATGAGACTCACAACATTGCTATCGCTTCAGAGGAGAATTATCGCAGAGACACAAGGAGGCGAAGAAAAAGGTCCTTTGCTTCCGGATCATCAAGTGGAAAGCGCCAAAAGGTGATCTACCATCCTCGTAATCATGGCCGCACCCATTCCGCCCACAACAAAGCCAAAGCAGCAGCAGAAATCTTTATTCGCCTCGCAATTAATACGCCTTATACTCATCAAGCACCGCAGCAAAGAGAACAATACAAATAATGCAAACCCGCAATGTTACTCCCCGTAATCACAATTTTCCATGCTATAATTGTGATAAACCCGGCATTTTCCCGAGAATGTCCATATCCTAGAAAGAACAATCTCGATGCACCCAAAGCCCTCACTCCAAATTTCGAGAATCAAGACAAGGGTAATGCTCGTAACAATCAAAAGGGACAGATCGAGAAGAAAAGCGGAAGGGTCTTCTATACTCAAGTGGAGGCTATTCCGGAAGGAGAACCAAGAATGATGGGTATGTTTCCCATTGCTAAGCATCCTACAATTACCTTATTTGATTCTCGTGCATCCCATACATTCATCAATCGTACATTTGTTGTGAAGCATGGGATAGCTATTGGGGAAACAAAAGAGCCCTATCATATACAATGCCTGGGAACGAATCAGTACAAGGGAGGTAGTTCAAAGATGTACCTATTGATTTGGGAGGTTATGAGTTCCCTACCAATATGTTGATATTAAAGGATCAAGATATAGATGTGATCCTTGGTATGAACCGTTAACCCAACACGGGCTATCATAGATGTCTTGCATAGAACCGTAAGGGTAAATGCACTGGCAAAGAAACCCAACTTCTCATCCAACTTCCCTTTCCTAAAAGTACAAAGGAAAAGCAGATCATGCAACTATTGTTGAAGGAGCCGAGAAAATTTCAAAGGGTATGTGAGTTTACGGATGTCTTTCCCGATGATCTCGCCTGGGTTTGCCACCGCATCGAGACGTAGAATTCGAAATTGATCTCAAACCAGAACAGACCAAGATCCGTAAGAGCATATAGGATGCCACCCAAAGAACTAGCAGAATTAAAAATGCAATTACAAGAGTTGTTAGTCAAGGGTTTCATTCAACCCAGTTCATCACCTTGGGGATGCCCTGCTATTTTCGTGAAGAAGAAGGATCAAACCTTAAGGTTATGTGTTGACTATAGGCCATTAAATGAAGTCACCATTAAGAACAAATACCCCTTACCCCGAATTGATTTGCTTTTTGATCAACTAGCGGGAGCTAAGGTATTCTCGAAGATAGACTTGAGATCAGGCTACCACCAGATTAAGATCAGACGAGAAGATGTGCCAAAGACAGCGTTCACTACTCGATATGGTCTATATGAGTATCTAGTCATGTCTTTTGGGTTGACCAATGCCCCGGCTCACTTCATGTACCTGATGAACTCAGTTTTCATGCCTGAGTTGGATAAGTTTGTAGTAGTGTTCATTGACGACATTCTGATCTATTCTAAGAGCAAAGTGGAGCATGCGGAACATCTCCGTATTGTTCTACAAAGATTAAGAGATCACCAACTATATGCCAAATTCAGCAAATGTGCATTTTGGTTAGAGGAAGTACAATTTCTGGGTCATGTGTTATCTGCTGAAGGTATAGCTGTTGATCCGAGCAAGGTAGAAGAAGTCCTTAATTGGAAAGCACCTACAACTGTACATCAAGTTCGTAGTTTTCTGGGTTTGGCAGGGTATTACCGTCGGTTTATCCCTGACTTCTCCAGAATTGCGAAGCCAATTACTGGATTGCTGAAAAATCAAACTAAGTTTGTATGGTCAATAGAATGTGAAGAGGCCTTTCAGACATTGAAGAAGTTGCTGACAACTGCACCAGTATTAGCACAACCTGATATCGAGAGGTCATTTGATATTTATTGTGATGCATCTGGAATTGGTATTGGCTGTGTTCTTATGCAAGAAGGCAGAGTCATAGCATATGCTTCCAGACAACTTAAGAAACATGAAGAACATTATCCCACCCATGATCTTGAATTAGCCGCTGTTGTTCATGCACTCAAGATTTGGCGACATTATTTATTGGGCAATATATGTCATATCTATACGGATCACAAAAGTTTGAAATATATCTTTACTCAGTCAGAGTTGAATATGAGGCAAAGAAGATGGTTAGAACTTATCAAAGATTATGACTTAGAAGTGCATTATCATCCGGGCAAGGCTAATGTGGTTGCCGATGCCCTGAGTCGCAAGAGTCATTGTCATTGCCTAATTGTAGAAACTATGCAGAGAACATTGTGTCAAGAGATGGAGCATCTGGATTTACAAATCTTAGAACAAGGTTCCCTGTCCAATATTGTAGTTGAGTCCACTATCAAAGATCAGATCATTGCTGCTCAACAGAAGAGTAAGGGCATAGCCCATATTAAGGATAAAGTCAGATCTGGAAGACCAACGTGTTTCAAGATTGATGAATCAGATGTTGTATGGTTCAAGGATAGGTTGGTAGTACCCAAAAATCCAGAGCTCATGAAAGCAGATTCTTGATGAAGCTCATTCTACAAGATACTCCATTCATCCGGTAGCAACAAAATGTATCATGATCTCGAGAAAAGATATTGGTGGACCAAAATGAAAATAGAAATAGCTCAATATGTGGCCAAGTGTGATATTTGCCAGAGAGTCAAAGCAGTTCATATGAAGACTCTCCATTACATTCGTTGCCAATTCCATCTTGGAAGTGGGAAGATATTTGTATGGACTTCATAGTAGGGTTGCCTAGGACATGCAGCAGCTACAATTCTATATGGGTTATTGTTGATCGTCTAACCAAAATAGCTCATTTCTTGCCGATCAGAGAGATAAATATCGAGCGGAGCAAGATGCAAAGCTTTATCTTAATAAAATTTTCATCTGCATGGGGCACCCAAGACCATTGTCTCCGACAGAGGATCATTGTTCATATCCAAGTTTTGGAAAAGTCTACATGAGTCTTTAGGAACTAAACTTATCCGTAGTTCTGCTTATCATCCGCAAATAGACGGACAGACCGAAAGGGTAAATCAAATTCTTGAAGATATGTTAAGAGCATGTGTTCTTTCCTTTGGTGCTAAATGGGATGAGTGCCTTCCCTTAGCTGAATTCTCGTATAACAATAGCCATCAAGAGAGTATTAAAATGGCACCATTCAAGCAATCAGATGGCCGTGAGGTGCCAAACACCGTTAAATTGGTCGGGTCGGAGAACGTTGGTTCTTTGGACCGGATGTGGTCAAGGAAGCTGAAGAGAAAGTTAAACTCATACAAGACAATATGAAGGTAGCTCAATCCCGACAGAAAAGCTATGCCGATAAGAGGAGACGACCGCTAGAATTCAAAGTGGGAGATTTTGTTTACCTCAAGGTATCACCGATGAAAGGAGTTCATCGATTTGGGATTCGGGGAAAGTTGGCGCCCCGTTATGTTGGTCCTTTTCGGATCCAACAACGATGTGGACCATCGCCTATCGCGTCAAGTTACCGAGCATATGTCGGTGATTACATGATATCTTTCATGTGTCTCGATTAAAGAAGTGTCTTCAAGTACCGATCGGAGATCGACTTTGGTGGTGTAGATTTAGAACCTGATTTGACTTATGCCGAAAATACCCCATTAGAGTCTTAGATCAGAAAGATCGAGTCACTCGTAGACGTACAATCAAGTTCTACAAAGTACAATGGAATCAACACACGGAAGATGAAGCTACTTGGGAGTCCGAGGATTACTTAGAAGAGAACTTTCCTGACTTCTTCGCTTCTATCTAGTTGCAATACCTTGTCTATATTGTAACTTGTCTTGTTATTAACAGAATGGAAAACCCCTCGCTAGCCTTTGAATAAAGTTGTAATGTGTTAGCTTGACACATTTCCTTTTCCTTTACTTAGCCTTAAGTTTTAAATCTCGGGACGAGATTTCTTTAAGGGGGAAGGGTTGTAACACCTCTGGTGTTTTGACCTAATACTAAAATTTGACATGTCATCATGTGCATTGCAAAGCATTCATTTAGTATAAAGTTTTGAATGCATTTACTAAATAAGGTTTATTTCATAATGTTGTTATTTCATGTGATGTGTTTCAAAAACCCTAAATACAGATCATGACCACAGGGGTTAAATTTCATGTGATCATGTGAGGTCATATGTTCTTTGACTCAAATAACCCTAATGGGCCATGTTACTGGTCAAAAATCAAAGTCTAAGTAAAAGGAAGACAAATCAAATTTGAATTCATTTTCAAATTATAAAAGTCCTTTTTGCCCCTTTTGGCTAATTAAAAATCCATGAGGAATTTGGGGTTGAGGCAAAAAGCAAAGTTGGAGATTATTTTATGTAGATCAACTTTGGTATTCAAAGTTTTTCAAGTTTACATATAAAATTTGGAGTAATTTTGAAATGATTCAAATCTTTAAATGTACCCCAAATTTGAATTTCAAAATGGAGGCAGAATTTGAAAATGTTTCTTAAACCAAAGTTGTAGTACTTGAAAAGTTGAGCAACTTTTATTTTTGAGATTTTCAACTTCTTTAGAAAATTTCTGAGTAATTTGTGAAATAAATGCAGTGGCGCTTCTGTAATTATTTTAAAAATTCAACTCCACCTCACTTGCTTGTCACGGCGGCCACGCTGAGTTCACCGCCCGATCGGTTTTCACCGCTTTCACGCTACCGTGACACGCCCAAACCTCCGTGGCAAGTTCGCCTGTGTGTTGTCAACACCGCACGCCTCCTTCTTGCTATAAATAGGAGCACGCCGTCGTCATCAATCGAGTTTTCCGTCGATTGCTTTCCGCCGGTCCTGCCCGCTTTTCGCGTAATTAATTGCCGCCGTCGTGGCGTCCCCGAGTCGATGGCGTCCGCCAAGAGCTCCGCCTCGTCTTCCTGCTCATCCCAAGCCTGATCGGGTCGCTCCGGAAGTCCAGTGCCGCACGCACGCGTCGTCTTCCCGAGTCCGTGAACTCCGCCATCTTCGGTCTCACGTGGTCCCGACGATTCGGTGCATCTCCGCCTTCACCAAGCATACTGAGCGTGATCGTGGTGAGACACTCAACACGATGCTTGCTCTTATTTAGACTCTACTGCATTTGTAGCTGTAGCTACGTCGATCGCCGTCGTGTCCAAGCCGCCATGGCCGACGTGGACCTCCCTCCTCCGCGCGCTTTCTTTGCGCTTACGTGGTTGGAAATGAGTTCGTGGGATAGAGTAGATCACTTTGGTGCTACTCGGTTTAGCGAAACATCACCGACGGCGCGCATTTTGCGGCGCCGGTGAGGGCAGCGCCATACGTGATTTCATTAATGTCATTGACAATGGGCCAGTGTCGGTGAAGCTGAGGAAGAAGAACAGTGAGCTTTGGTTATTTTCTAATTTTTGAATAGTGCAGCAATTTTGCAATTTTGTAGGAATTTATTTACACATCCAAAAATTCTGAAAATTTTTGTGTAGCTTCTGTACATGTTCTAGTATGATTTAAAAATTTGAAATTTGAAATTTGGATAAATTTTGAATGTTCAAATATTCAGTCAATTAATTAATAAATGCAATTTCCATGATTTTTGTAGGCCACTGTATAACTCCAAAAATTATGAAATTTATTTTGGTACATTAATTTATCATGAGGATGCTTGTCTAAATTTTTGAGATCATTTGGAACAAGTTTATTTTTGGGCTTAATTCCAAATTAATTCAAAAATAGATAAAAGCAAACCCTAAGTGTTTGATTAGTGTTGGATCTTGTTTTGGTCATATTTTATGACTAGTAGGGTTCCAAGATCCATTAGGTCAAGTCACATGTGTAGTTCTTAATGATAGGGTTACAGGTTGGTTTTGTTGGCTTGCAACTGTACCGCGAAATCAAATCGTTTGCGGGTGTTTTTATATTTCATGTGCCGTGAAAGCATCATGTTTATCTTATCATCATGTTAAAGCATATGTTATCATTTCGTGTAGAACCCGAGAACGAAACGATTCTAGTTGAGCAAGTTCTGGAAGAATCCCCGGTTGTCACGGGATTTGATAATTGTGGTACTAATCCGAACCGGAGATCGCCAACGAAGGCAAGCCCGGTTTATGCATTAAGCCATTACCTTGTTTACTTTGAAAAGTTATCACCTATGTTATTTATTGCATTAAGTTGTTTAATTCAAATGTTACCTACTTGATGCATTACCTACCTTGATAATTGTTTACCATCCTTGAAGATGTTTTTGTTTATAAAGGCGTAGTGTGCTTAGTATGCTTTATGGTAGGCTTTCAAAAAAAAAGTTTCGATACAATCAAAGATGGCATACTTGGCCAAAGAAAGAAAAGATGTAGAATGAATTAGAGACTAGTCGGGTGACTTATCTTGAATTGTGGGTAATGTTGCCGACTATGTAAACTTAAAGGCCACTCATTGTGGATCTTTTGAACGAGACACTTTGTAGTCTTGGTCACATACTCCGGTAAGCCTACTTGCTAATCCGATGCTAAGACGAATGCCCGCAAGACCGGGAGTGGAGAGATGGCGGGAGTAGCGTGTACCCTCGTGGGTGGAATGTGGCGGATTTGAGGTGTCTTGTGTGCTCTCGGGTGGCGTGGAGACGGCTTAGTATAGGAGGATCCGTAGCGAGGTTGATATATGCAAGATTAAATTCTACATATGTCGTGTGATAAGGAATCCCAATTTGGGACTTGAATCAATTCGAATTGCCGGTGTTCATGGATATGGAGACTCGATTCATTACTGAAGCAATGCAATCTTGGTGAATTACTAAAATATGAGAAAAGAACGGAATGAGAAGGAATGGAATATGGGAAATGTATATTTAGTTGAGATAATGAACTAAAAGAACTTAGCGGTAAACTTGAAAATAGAATGAAGAATAGTAAGCTTTTGGCTAAGAACTTTTGAATCTTGCTTCATCCTTACCTTGTCCCAAATCCCTGCATCTCGAAAGTCTTACACCCCGTTACGTCGGGTTAGTCTTGTTGAGTACTTTTGTACTCAGGGTTTGTTAACCCTTGTTGCAGGTGAGTCGCATGCGCAGGCTTGTTTTGGTCCCTGCTGCATGTCTGTGTTCGAAGTCAATGACGATGAGGATTGATGAATGGCCTTTGGACAAGGCACTAGTTTGTATGATAAATAAAGTTAATGTAATATTATCCCGCTACTATGGTCGTATGACACTTATGGTATTGTAAGTTTGAAAACAACTGGTTTGTAATAATACTAACTTAAGACTTCCGCTATCTTTTACTCGGTATATATATTTGAATAAACTGCTGTAATCTGCAATGACCGTGATTGGGATCCTGTTTAAAAAGAGAAACGTGGATGATTCGGGTTTCCCGAGGACACCCGACAGACCTGTTGAGTTGTTGGGAACTCGTGTACGCTATCCGAGGTCTGTTAAGACAACGATAGGTGCATGTGGGCCCAATTCCTTAGGAGGTTCTGCCACAAGTGTGAGGCAGCTTTCTGCACCTTGCGAAATTTGCTAACCACTGCTCCTGTTCTGGCACAACCGGATATAGAGAAGCTGTTTGATGTGTTTTGCGATGCATCAAAGAATGGTTTAGGATGTGTTCTGATGCAAGATGGAAGGGTCATTGCTTATTCCTCACGTCAGTTGAGGAAGCATGAGGTTAACTATCCTACGCACGATTTAGAGCTTGTGGCCATTGTGCATGCTCTAAAGATTTGGAGACACTACTTGCTTGGGAATGTGTGCAATATCTTTACAGATCATAAGAGTCTCAAGTACATATTTACTCAGTCTGAGTTGAATATGCAACAGAGAAGATGGTTAGAGCTGATAAAGGATTATAATCTGAATGTGCACTATCATCCGGGAAAGGCAAATGTAGTAGCAGATGCCTTAAGTAGGAAGTCACATTCTCTTGTGTGCAACCATTGTTTGAAGATGGGTTCAATTTGTTGCATCCTGCTGTGTTGCATAATATCCAGGTTAGTTGTACCTTGGAGAGCAAGATCATTGAGGGTCAGAAAATAGATAAGGAAATATTCCATATTAAGGAGAAAATGAAGAACCGACTAAGCACTTTAGAGTGGATGAACAAGGAGTGTTATGGTTTAAGGACCGTCTGGTAGTACCTAAAGATCGAGAGCTCAAGAACAAATTAATGGATGAAGCTCATCACTCTAAGTTGTCTATCCATCCTGGAAGTAACAAAATGTACCAAGAATTGAGACCTCGTTATTGGTGGACGAAGATGAAGAAGGAGATTGCAGCGTATGTTGCTCGATGCGACATGTGTTGTAGAGTGAAGGCTCTTCACATGAGACCCGCAGGAATGTTGCAACCTTTGTCAATACCAGATTGGAAATGGGATGATATAAGTATGGATTTTATCACCGGTCTTCCCACCACACCAAGGGGGAATGATTCGATTTGGGTGATTGTAGATCGCCTTACCAAAATAGCTCACTTTTTACCAGTCAAGAACACTTTTCGACCACATCAGTATGCTGAGAAGTACATTGCAGAGATTGTTCTATTACATGGTATACCCAAGACTATCGTGTCTGACCGTGGGTCACAGTTCACCGCTCATTTTTGGGAGCATCTTCATAAAGGTTTGGGTACTAGCTTGATTCGGAGTACAGCTTACCACCCACAGACATATGGGCATACAGAGCGAGTTAATGCTGTTCTTGAAGATATGCTTAGAGCTTGTGTGTTATCATCTAGGGGTTCATGGGAATCATGGTTACCTTTGGCAGAGTTTGCTTACAACAACAGCTACCAAGAGAGTATCAAGATGGCTCCCTTTGAAGCATTGTATGGCAGGAAATGTAGGACACCATTGAATTAGGTTGAGCCTGGAGAAAGAAGGTTTTACGGAGTCGATTTTGTTGACGAGGCTGAGAAAAAGGTCCGTATTATACAACAAAACATGAAAGCGGCACAGTCACGCCAGAAGAGCTATGCCGATAAGAGAAGGAGACCGCTAGAATTTCAAGTTGGTGACTACGTTTATCTGAAGGTTACTCCAATGAAGAAAGTACAACGGTTTGGAGTAAAGAGAAAACTTGCTCCTAGATTTGTAGGACCGTACCAGATCATAGAGAAGAAGGGTCTCGTGGCTTATAAGTTACAGTTACCAGAAGCGCTGGGTTCGATCTTCCCAGTCTTCCATGTATCACAGTTGAAGCAGTGCTTGCGTGTTCCGAAAGAGAGAATAGAACCTCAGAGCATTCCGCTCAAATCAGACTTGGAATACCATGAGCAACCGGTTCGAGTTTTGGATACTAAGGACCGAGTCACTCGGAATAAAGTGGTGAGAACCTATAAGATACAGTGGAGTCATCACGATGATGGTGATGCGACGTGGGAAACAGGAGAATATCTGCAAAACGCTTATAAGGATTTTTATAACAAATGGTTCGTACCTCAAAATCTCGGGACGAGATTCTTATAAGGAGGGAGGGCTGTAACACCTCGGTGTTAAGCATGCATTAACATTTTGCAAATCATGAGCATAATCCTTATTATGCATTCATAAGCTTGACATGAAATATAGAATTAAAACATACTAATGAAACATGTATGTTGCATAGTTTTGTTTTAATAGATGGGATGCTATGTTTGTTTTGCCATGTGTGTACCTTGGTTGATCACTTAGACCAATTAGAAGTAACTAAGATGCAATTTGGAGCAAGGTGTATATTCAAAGTTTTCTCAAATTTTGCTTTTAAAAATAATCTTCTAAAATCGGGTTTTTGATTTAAATTAACTTTAAATCTATAGTTCAAAATCTAATTGGATTTTGGCCTTACTCTTTTTGGCAAAGTTGTAGAGTACTTTTTTCTGAACAACTTTCATTTTTACACCAACTTGTGAAAATGCTTTTAAAATGGCTCAAAATGGAATTTTAGTTCTGTTTATTGAAGAAATAAAAAGAAAATCATTTTTTATTTTCCTTAGCGGGCCGCCGCTTCCCTTTCGGCCTAGCTCGTAGAGCCGGCTCGGCCTGCCCCGCACCTCGCCTGCGCGCTCCCGCCTTGCCCTTGCCCACGCCCGCCGCGTGGAAGCCGCTCACCGGTGGCAAGGGGCGGTGCCCGCTCCGACCGGCCGTGCTCCGCCTTCAAGGTTGTCCGACTGTGCGCACGCCACCCCACTCCACATTCCATCATCTCTCCTCCTCCTTCCTCTCCATTTCAAAGTTCCGCGGGAGCTCTCACCACCAAGCGCCGCCGCTGCTCCGCCAGCGACATGCCCCTCCACCCGCGCCTCTTTCTTCGATTCCTCTAGTCAACAGCTCTGCCTCATCAAGCTCCCTCGTTTGCGCCCGCGTGCGGCTGCTGTCGTCGAGGTGAGAGGCTGTAGTGGCCGGTCTTCTTCTCTGCTCCGCCGTGGCCGAGCTCACCGGAGCTCGTGCCCGTGCAGGCGACCCGCTCCACCTCCTCTTTTGCCCTTTTTCTCAAGCACTTCGGCTTCTCTTTGGCACCGCAAGGCGTATTCGCCCCTCGTCTAGGCTTGTCGCGACCACGAACGGTGGTGAGGCCGCCATGCAGCTCCGCCGCTCGTCGGCGTAGCTCGCCGTGGTCGATAGCGCCTATCCGCGCTGCCCTTTTCTAGCTTGCCGAGCTCGCGCTGCGGAGAGGAGTCCGTTGGTGCCGGTGGCACCAACGGAAGGCTCACCGCCGATGAGCTCCGGCCGACGGAACCTCTTCCCCTGCTTCCGTGCAGCTGACCGATGGGACCCGGTCGGCTCTCGGGGCCCAGTTGCAGCGACTGGGTTCGGATCTGGGTGCACGGAGCTGGGTGCCCGTAGCATTTTAGATCTGGTTTTAAAGAAAAGGATTTCTAAAACGATTTCAAAAATTGATAAAAAAGCTTGTAAAATGTATATCTCGAGTTATATTGCTCCAAAATTGATGAAACAAATTTTTCTAGGTTTCTTGTGATTAGATCTATCTGTTAAAAATATTGCATGTCAAATTTGTGATACTTTTCTGTGTAGCTTTATTTAAATTGAATAAATGCATATTTCTTAGAAAATGTCTAATAGATATAATATACATCAGAAAAATATGGTTCCAGTTTTGTTAATCTCCTTTAGTGATGTACTTTGTAGGAAAAATATAAGTCATGCAGGTTCTGTAGAGAAATATTAAGGTGTAGTTCAAGTGCCTTTAATTGATGATTTTTATTATTTTAATAGAGAGCAAAAATTGTATAAAGCATGTGTATGATAATTTTTGTTCAGTTACTGTTTACTGTGTAGAACATAGGAAAAATACCAAATCTGTTGTTTGACACTTTTCATAGTACAAAGTATTTTCATGTTTATATTTATGCCATAGCTCGTCATTTTGTGTAGGCTATTTTACTTATCCTAATACCATGAAAATTTTATGGTAGTCTACTTAGAGTAGTACTATGCTACTGTAATTTTCTCAGATTTTTATGAGCACCAGAAATATATGTTGCTGTTGTAGCCCTAGTTTAAAATGAAATAAAATAATCTTCTTTAATGCATGTTTAGTTAATAATGTTTGCTTTTGTGTATATTTGAAGCATCTTAACTTGCTGTGGTGACTTGGCATGTTAGTACAGTGGTTGTAGTAGTAGTATAGTAGTACATGTTCTAGGATGATGTTAGCTACCTTGTAGAAGAGCTTTACTTCTACTATGTCCAATAAAATTAAACATGTTCATCTACATTCCATGCATCCTGATCATTACATGTCATCTCTCCGATGCACCTATGCATGGGCACTTATGCATCTGCATCATACAGGATCACAGGAGGAGTTGCTAGTAGCAGTTCAGGAAGAGCAGACCGGGACAGATCCACAAGAAGTCCAGGCACAGGAGGTGCCAGAGGAAGAGGAGCAAGGAGAGGACTTGCCCGAGTGCGTGGATCATCAACCTAGTTCGTTCGAATGAGGCAAGCCCCGGAGCATTCTAAGTCTCCTAATTTACAAAAGCAATTCTTTCTATATATATGAGTTATATATTGTTGCATTAAGTTGTAGGAGTTGATTGAAACCGTTGATGCATTTATTACTATCCTTGCCTACCTTATTACCTTTTACCCTGTTAGGTCAGGATCGAATAACTGCTTAGCCTTGCTTAGACCGGTAGCGATCGGTGATATCCGGTCACCTACAATTATAGGTGGTTACTGGAAGAATTTAGCTATGGAAAGAATGATATCCTAGAATTAACCATGTGTGATGGATAATTGGAGACCGGACGGAAAAGTTGGAGGCAACCAGACAGGGTTCTGGGGTGCGGTTAGTTTCCGTCTGTGTCGATTAAGGACCGATCATTGCTCGTCCCTCTTGTCATGTTGAACGCATGCCTCACATTTACTTGGCCGGATAAAGTACCTTTCGACCACGAAGCTAGTGGCACTATTCGGGCCGGGATCTACACGAGTGCGCGTATTGGTGCTGATGGGGGTATGACAGGGACGCGAAGAGTGAGCCCAAGGGAAGGTGCGCCCTGATTCCTGGCAGTCGGGCGGTCCCTGGGTACTGCGGCCCCAGATTGTCCCGCGGCTACCTGAATAGTGTCCTTGGTGATCTAAGCTACCCTGGCAGGGGAAGCATGGTTTGTGTGAGGAATAAATCACCAGCTGGTTAGGAATCGATTCGAATCGCCATCGCTCCTGGATAGTGAGCACTTGACTCGAGCTACGGCATCGTAGTAATTATTATGGAACAATGATGGTTATCTGGATGGTATGGGATATGCTAAATCTAAATTGGTAACGGGATATTATTGGTTAATCAAGTGATTGCTATAGTACATGTGCTTACCTAGATGGATAGGTCCTAATAAAGATGATGTAAAGTATTTAAAATAATGTCTTCATGATACTTATGCTTTTCGCAAACAAGTCAGCTAGCCCATAAAAGAAAGCCTTGCATAATCCTTAGTGTCGTTTTATTTTGGTTTAAGACGGGTAAGTCTAGCTGAGTACCTTCTCGTACTCAGGGCGTTGTTCCCATTGTTGTTGCAGATGGTCAAATGTACTACGGCTATTGCATTAACTGTCTGTACCCGGCGATGGGTGACAACTAGGACCAAGGGCAATGGTCACTCCGTATCTCTCATCTGATGCTTTTGTTGGAGATGACTACCTACTGGCATTGTATCTGAACTAAAAGTGTGTGTGTGGCTTTAAAACTATTTGCTTCCGCTACTTCAGTTTGAACTTGGGTTGTAATAACTTTATATTCTAAACTCTGATGTACCGAACTGTGATTGCGAACTTTATGTAACGTGTGATGGTACTTGCTAAACTTGTACGATCTTGGTTTGTATGTCAATTGGTTTGAAATCCTTCGTGGTTTCACGGACTACCGGGTTATACGGGCTTAAGTTTGCTAAATTATCTGCTTCGGCGGAAGATTTCCTTACTTAATCTCGTATAATTGGTCAGTTCTGTTACAAAATCGCCCTCCGTCTGCAATAGTGGCGACCCAAGAAAACCCCTGTCTGACAGTACTACTCAGGCGCCATTGCCACAGCTCCAACCTCAGCTCACTCCACCTGACCACTCAGTCATGGCGTACCAACGCGCCGATCCCAATCCCCTCAAGCCGAGAGGGATGAACATCCAGAACATACCAGATAGGCTTATGATGGTGCGGTCTATAGCTGGGCGGAGGCCACGAGCAAGAAACGAAGACTTGGCCATCATCACCATCTCTCCGCTGCCTGGTAATGTGCTGCACTTCCCAATGGTTGATGAGGTCATCAGGGAGTTCTTTATGTAGAAGGGTTCAGATTAAAGATGTACAACCCTGTCACCTAGGGCAAGCTTTTGTGCGGTTTGAGCATGAATATGATAGGGATCGCTTTGTGATTGATAGTCCACATCCTTAGGGGGGTTCATTTCTCGTTCGTAAGGCATAACCAGGGCAGAAACTGGAGGAGGCTTAACTTTAATCAGGAATGTTGGGTGATGTTGATGGGGCTACCAGAGGATTATTGGGAGGATGAGTTTATTGACACTGTTCTCGGACCTTTTGCCAGAACAATAAGCTGGGACAGTGACCTCGATCACCTTATAAGGCTGATTGTTAGGGCAAGGGTGGTTGATTTGGAATCCATTCCACATTTCTCTGTCTTCTTTGATGGGCCAGGATATAATGGCCAGTCTTGGACAGTTCAATGTGAGATCCTGCATCATGAGCATCTGGGTGTTGATCCCCCGGATGAGGAACAAGTACCATAGCTCCTGGATGATGGTCCTCCGTTGTTTGACTTTTTTGGATTGGGTCAACAAGTGCTCGCTCCAATTGCTGCCCATGATCCAACGCCTAATATGGAGGCAAATCTGAATGAGCAGGAAGAGCAGAACATTCAGGTTCAGCAGGAACCCCAACAAGGCTAGGATGTTTGGCCAGAGGAGTTGCTAGCTTTGCAACAGCAGATCGATCTAAATCAGGCACCGGTAGCTATGGAACAGGACCTAAATGAGGCACCAATGGGTGAAGATCCTTTGGAAATGATCATCAATCCAGCACAAGGAAATGACCAAGAAGAGGAGCAGCAAATCGAACTCCCACCCCCACCTCAAGCCTAGCAACTAGAAGTTGTTGCTGAAGTTGAGGCCGATATCCCAATGCCCATGCATTTCCCTGTGATGCAAGTGCATGAAGAGGAGCTCATGGACCTTGATGACTTGGCAAACCAGCAGGAGCATGTGGCAGGACAACAGGAGAACTTAGATGGGCAGCAGGAAGCAATGGTTGATCAGCAGGGGCAAATGAATGATCAGCAGGGGCAAGTGGATGGTTTGATGGTTCAGGAAAATATCCAAATTGGTATGGTTAGGACCTTCTTCTTCAATGCCCCGGATTTGCCAAGACCCACTGATCTTTCCTTGTTGGCACCAAAAAACCCAGCCAACTTTCAAATCAGTTAATGGTCCCAAAGGAATGGGTGGGCTTCTTTCAGGCCCTTCTTTAAGCACCGGCCCAACACAAATGGGCCAAAAGTCTATTTGAATCTGGTTTCCCGCATCTTTTGCATATGGGGGCCCAGGGGGGTGTCCTTTATCTCTGGCTGCAAACCGTCCTCCACTGGGGCCCTGTGGCATGCTTGTTTCTGTCAGAGAGATTGAAGAAGCCCTACCCAAAGAGGACAGTGAGGAGACCTCGGTCAACAAGAAGAGAGGAAGAAAGGGAAAGGCAGACACACCCATTGTGGACTCAGTTGTCAGAAGAAGCGACAGGGTGAGGGCTAACACTAATGGTTTCAAGGTGAGCACGTGTAGGATCAAGAATTGCCTGGGTTGTTCCAATGACCCACCAATCTTGCCACCACTCTCATGGAAGAATATTGGAACTTCTTTGTGCCAGCTTCAGGAGGAGTAGCTAGAGGAATAGGTTCTCATGGGGAAGAACAAGCTGGAGCTAGTAGGGAAGAAAGTGAAGAAAAGCAAAGGGAACAAAGGCAAGACCCCTAAAGGCCAAGATGAGGAGAAGAACAAAGATGATGAATAGAATGACAACTCATTGCTCCAGGGTGGTTGAGACTTGGTCTCCCTCTTTTTGTTTAGCTTTTTAGTTGTTTTCTTTCCTTAGCAGTAATCTGTTAAATCTTTTGTCCTGGTTTGTGGCCCTGCGTTGGCACTGGCTATACCTGAACTTGTGTGCTTTCAGCACTGAATTGGCTATTATCGTGTCTTTCTGTTACCTTGGTTATCTTTTTCCTGGGTGTGGTGGTGTTTCCCTGGTAGGATTGTACTCCTACCCGTTGCTTAGCCTGTTTCTTCCTTTATTTTTATGGCACACAACAGAGCTTGAAAAATACTAAACTGGAATGTCAGAGGACTGAACTCTGACAGAAAATGGAACTCCATCAGGGACAAAGTGGTTGAAAGCAAGAGTGAGATCATGACAGTTTTGACTCAGACTTCATCAAGAAAATCTGTCCTGTGGATTTTGACTCCTTTGAATTTCTTCCCTCAGTAACCATATAGGAAATAAAAAGTACTGCACATAAATAATAAAATAAATTAATAAACGGGAATATGCAAAAATTAGATCACTATCGTGTTAAAACCTAAAGCTGACAGTGTTACTCAAATAATCATTCCCGGCTAAACTACCTATTCGTCACGATCTTAAGGATATCGCTGCCGGTTACACAGGAAGCCAACAATGTTACTCAACTAATCACTGACGGTTTATTTACCTAGCCGACAGCGATCTTAAGACAATCACTGTCGGGTTAGGGCAACCGGCAGTGACAGAAAAAACCCATAACTGCTACTTATTGCCCACTGCCGGCTCGTTTTTCGGCAGTGATTAGGGGTTGAGACTCGGCAGTGATATGATTACCTGTTCTGGGGTAGTGTACTTTGGATTATACAAATAATATAGGAGAAACAACGTTAAGGGCTTGTTTAGCTACACTCGTATCTCGTATCTACCTTAATCCACATGTGTCGAGGTGAATTAGGGTGAAAATTAAACTAGCTCCTGACACGATGTGGATACAAATGATCCAAACAAGCCCAAAAAGGGAGGGATGACATTGGTTTATGTCAACACATATGCTTCAGAACCCCACATTTGTGACATTCAGCGCCTGGCCCTGGAGCGACAGTGTGCAGCAATCTTGTTGGCGACCTTCTCTTGCATGTTGTCGACGTGCTGCTGGAGCGCATATCTCCAATTCTCCTTGCAAAATAAGACGCACCATGATAGCCAGAACCCAAAGATAAATCCAGCAACCACAAAACAGTAGAACCACAGTGTCTCTCTACCAACACCGTCGTTACTGATTTCGTTCTGCGTTGGCACAGATGCCTTGTTCGCACATTCTTTTAAAGGAGAACCACATAGCCCTGGGTTGTTGCTGTATATTGATGGATCATCTAGTGTCTGTAGCTGACTACCTGTTGGTATCCTTCCTGATAAACCGTTGTTGGAAAGGTTCAGAGTGCTTAGAGCTTTCAAATCTGCTAAGCTAGGAGGAATTTCACCATTCAGATGGTTCCATGACAGGTCGAGGATTCCAGCAATGCCAGGTTACCAATATCTCTGGGAATATTTCCCGAGAAATTATTCCGTGACAGGTTTAATGACCTGAGTCCAGGGAGGGCTGTAATGCCTTGAGGAATCGCTTGTGAAAGGAAATTGCACGACAGGTCAATACCTGTAACGAATGGGATGCTGTATTCATACTCCTGATTCTTCCAGACCAGTTGAATCTGCTCCAAGTATGAATAGTCATATATGATTATTACCCCAGTACTTTGTTCTTGTGTCATGCCGGTAAAGTTTGCAAAATCAACAGGCATGGGGCCGGTGAGCTTGTTGTTTGATAGATCCAGTAGCTGGAGCTTGCGAAGTTGTACAATTTGACCGGGTATTGCTCCAGCAAACATGTTTGATGACAGCCTAAGAAATCTGAGCTGTGGCGAACTCTCAGCTATCCAAGAGGGTATTTCACCCGTGAAGCTATTGCTCGCAAGATCCAGTGTGATAAGGTTGCCGCATTTCTTAATGACTGAAGGAAAATCGCCTTTGAAATGGTTGTTGGCTAGATGTAGAGATTGAAGAAGAGTGACGCTTGATGATCTCGTCCACGGCGGAAGTAGGCCATGAAGCGAATTGCTGGATAAATCCATAAACCGTAATGCCGGCATGCCCCACAGACAATCTGGGAGATCTCCGTATAAACCATTGTTTGACAGGTCTAGGATTTCTAGACGTTTAGCATTGCAAAGAAGTGTTGGTATGGTGCCGGTAATGTGGTTAGAGGAAAGGGCAAGGAGCCCAATTTCTGGAAATGAGATATTCGATGAAGAAGTGGACTCATGGGTGAAAAGGTCATATGAATGAACTTGGAGGCCACAATTTGACAGGTCAAGCGAGACAAGTTTAGAAAGGTTCGACAGTAGTGTGAGCGGCAAGGGACCTGGCAAGTGATTGTAACCCAGATTTAGTGAGATAATACCGACTAGTTTTCCCAGTTCCGGAGGAACTGTGCCAGTGAGTAGGTTGTTTCCTAGGTCGAGATACGTCAAGCCAGTTATGTTCCCAAGCGTAGGAGGTATCTCACCAGTGATTTTGTTTCCATGTAGGCCGAGAGAATAAAGTCTCGCAAACTCGCCCAGCAGCTCAAGTGGAAGCGTCCCACCGAGCTGGTTTTGGCTGAGGTAGATCTCCTGAATGATCTGCTTCGGGAGCTTGCCAAGCAGTTCGCTGATGTCTCCAAGAATACTGTTGTGCCCGAGCTCAAGACTTGCCAAGGAAGTGCAGTTGGAGAAATCGAGATCCTGCACGCTTGCAAAACTGTTGCTGTTGCCTTTGAAATCCTCTAGCGCTCCCCCTGCACAGATGCTCCGTGCGGACATCCTGGTGAAGTCGTTGCTTTCGACATCGATCTGGAGCAGGTTGCTGTTGTTGCTCCCGAGCTGCGACGAGGCCAGGTCGCCTCCGAAGCGATTGTTGGACAGGAGCAAGTATCTAAGCTTGCCAAGACGGGAGAGCGTGCTCGGCAGCGGTCCTTCCAGGTTGATGTTTTGTACCCCAAGTCGATGCCTCGCAACTCTGACATGTTTCCAATCTCTAGAGGGATCCCCCCGGACAAACTGTTCTGACTCAGACCAAGCCAGGTAAGCCTGCTACCGCTAGCTGCTGCTGGCGGGATTACTGAGCCTGTCAGGGCGTTGTGAGTGAGCTCCAGCACTTGCAAGCTTGTCAGGTTGCCGATCTCATCAGGGATCCTGCCTTGCAGCAGCAGGAATTGCAGCGCCAGAACGCTGAGGCGCTCGAGCTGCCCGATGCTGCGTGGGATGGGCCCCGTCAGGAAATCGAAGGAGATGTTGAGCGAAACCAGGCCGGTGAGGTTGCCGATCCCCTCGGGTATGGCGCCGTACAGGTTGTTCTGCGACAGCTGGAGGGTCTGGAGGCGAGGGAACGCCGAGAAGTCTAGCGCCGCGAGCGTCCCGCGGAGACCCGCGTCGAGGTCCTGGCTTGCGAACGTGCCGGTGATGTTGAGCCCCGTCACGTCGCCGGCGGAGTCGCAGGTGATGAAGTCCCAGCTGCATGGGCTGGAGGAGTTGGCCGCCGTCGTCCACGAGCTGAGGTACGTGTCGCCGCCGCTCAGGCTTGCCTTCCATTTCAGCAGCGCCCGGGATTCGCGCCGCCGTCCGCCGTCGTCCGCCGCCGGCACGACGGCGCACCGTAGGAGAGAGATACAGGAGAGTAGAAGGAGGGCATGGAGGTGGAGGTGCTTCATCGCGCATTCGTTCAGGAATGGTCGGTCGGTGGACTAGATTGTCTGTACGTGTACCAAGCAAGCGCGCGCGGAAGACAACAAACAAAGGCGCGCGATGGATGGGTTGTTTCTTTCATGATTACTATACATACTTGTTGAAAAGGAAAGGAGCAATGGTTCCGATCGATCGAGCGGCGACCAATTCCAGTTCAGTTTCCAGGGCGCAGCCGCGTGCATCACTCATCATCACTGTACCCAAGTTGATTTTGTGTAGCTAGCGTGGCAAAGCGAGACGACTCTTGCTGCACAGCTCCATTTGGCGCCTCTATTACGACATACACTACCTAAGAAAGCTGTCGTGCCGTGTCAAATCTATAATTTGACTCACAGCCGGCCGGCTTTGGCCGGAACGCGGAATGACTCAGCCCACAGCTACTTTTCTTTCTTTCTTTCTTTCTTGCGCACTTGATATGATGTTACAGATCCAGAATTTTCTTAGAGTTCAAAGACCCTGTTGATTGTAAAGGAGATGATAACATTTGCCGGCCAGCAGTTGGCTCAGTCGACCAGCTACGTCTGGGCATGTGGATGGTTTGATGGTTGAGGAAAATATCCAAATTGGTATGGTCAGGACCTTCTTCTTCAATGCCCCGGATTTGCCAAGACCCACCAATCTGTCCTTGTTGGTGTCAAAAAACCCAGCCAACTTTCAAATCAGTGAATTGGCAAACAAGGAGGCCTTAATGGTCCCAAAGGAATGGGTGGGCTTCTTTTAGGCCCTTCTTCAAGCACCGGCCCAACACAAATAGGTCAAAAGTCTATTTGATTCTAGTTTCCCGCATCTTTTGCATATGGGGGCCCAGGGGGGTGTCCTTTATCTCTGGCTGCAAACCGTCATCCACTTGGGCCCTGTGGCATGCTTGTTTCTAAACCATCCTCTGTCAGAGAGATTGAAGAAGCCCTACCCAAAGAGGACAGTGAGGAGACCTCGGCCAACAAGAAGAGAGGAAGAAAGGGAAAGGCAGACACACCCATTGTGGATTCAGTTGTCAGAAGAAGCGTCAGGGTGAGAGCTAACACTAATGGTTTCAAGGTGAGCACGTGCAGGATCAAGAATTGCCTGGGTTGTTCCAATGACCCACCAATCTTGTCACCACTCTCACTGAAGAATATTGGAACTTCTTTGTGCCAGCTTCAGGAGGAGTAGCTAGAGGAACAGGTTCTCATGGGGAAGAACAAGCTGGAGCTAGTAGGAAAGAAAGTGAAGAAAAGCAAAGGGGACAAAGGCAAGGCCCCTGAAGGCCAAGATGAGGAGAAGAACAAAGATGATGAATAGAATGACAACTCGTTGCTCCAGGGTGGTTAAGACTTGGTCTCCCTCTTTTTGTTTAGCTTTTTAGTTGTTTTCTTTCCTTAGCAGTAATCTGTTAAATCTTTTGTCCTAGTTTGTGGCCCTGTGTTGGCACTGGCTATACCTGAACTTGTGTGCTTTCAGCACTGAATTGGCTATTATCGTGTCTTTCTGTTACCTTGGTTATCTTTTTCCTGGGTGTGGTGGTGTTTCCCTGGTAGGATTGTACTCCTACCAGTTGCTTAGCCTGTTTTTTCCTTTGTTTTTATGGCACACAACAGAGCTTGGAAAATACTAAACTGGAATGTCAGAGGGCTGAACTCTGATGGAAAATGAAACTCCATCAGGGACAAAGTGGTTGAAAGCAAGACTGAGATCATCTGCTTACAGGAAACCATAAAGGACAGTTTTGACTCAGACTTCATCAAGAAAATCTGTCCTTTGGATTTTGACTCCTTTGAATTTCCTCCCTAAGTAGGTGCATCTGGTGGAATTTTAGTGGCCTAGAAGAGCACTGCTTTCTAGGGAAACCTTATTTTCCGTAATAGGTTTGCCTTGTCAGTGGAGTTTACTTCAAAACTCAATAATGAGACTTGGCTCTTAACAACTGTCTATTCCCCTTGTACACCTCATGGTAAAAGGGAAGTTTTAGATTGGTTCAGAGAAATTCAAATGTCTGAAGATGTTGATTGGCTTGTTGTGGGTGACTTTAACCTTCTAAGAAAACCTATGGATAGGAACAGGGAAGGTGCAGATCTAAATAAATTTTTTTTTGTTTAATGAAGCCATTAATAAGCTAGACTTGATTGAGTTACCCCTTCATGGAAGACAGTTCACTTGGACAAACAAGCAGTTTTCACCAGTGTTGTAGAGGCTAGACTGGTTTTTTACCTCTAACTCCTAGACCTCAAAGTTCCCTGACACTTTGGTCAAAACCCTGGTCATGGAAACATCTGATCACTGGCCTTGTGTAGTTGAGATTGGCACCTCAATTCCCCAAGCTCAAATTTTCAGATTTGAAAATCACTGGCTCAGCCATGATGAGTTTATCTCAGTTGCTGTTAATGGATGGAAAGGCCCTAAACACATCACAGACCATGCCAAGATATTGACTGCCAAATTCAAGAACTTAAGGAGGGAGCTGAAGGAATGGAAATCAACCTTACCAAAATTGGCCCTTGCAATTGAGAAAATCAAATTAGTGTTGCATTTCTTGGAAACCATTGAACTGTCCAGGGACCTATCATTGCCAGAATGGAACTTCAGGAACATGGTTTCTGAAAAGCTAATATTCCTATTGAAACAAAAGAAAACTTACTGGAGGCAAAGAGGGAAAGTCAGATGGGTAAAAGAAGGAGATGCTGCTACAAAAAATTTTCATGCTCATGCAACAATTAAACACAGAAACAACAAGATCACTTCTCTGCAGGATGGATTGGGGAACACCCTTTGTGGGCATGAATAAAAAGCTGAACTTTTATGGAACTCTTTTAAAGGAAGGATGGGCATAACATAATACAATCAGATGATCTTTGACCTAAACCACCTTATCCAACCTGTGGGTGGCCTAGAACAGTTGGAGCTACCCTTCACTAAAGAGGAAGTTGAGAGGGTAGTCATCAGTTTGCCAAACAATAAATCTCCAGGCCTAGATGGTTTTATTAATGAATTCATTAAGGGTTGTTGGCCACTCTTAGCTGCTGACTTCATGCCGTTGTGTGAAAATTTCCACAGAGGTTAGGTCTGCCTGAGAAGTATTAATAATTCTCACATTGTCCTAATCCCAAATAAAGATGGTCCACAGAATGTTTTAGATTACAGACCAATCTCTCTCCTCAACTCATCCATAAAGCTCATCACAAAGTTGCTGGTTAATAGGCTTCAGAAGCTAGTTAAGGGGCTAGTTCACCAAAATCAGTATGGATTTATCAAAACTAGAACCATCCAGGATTGTTTGGCCTAGGCTCTGGAGTTTATACATAATTGCCACAAGTCAAAGAAGGATTTGATCATCTTGAAATTAGACTTTGAGAAAGCTTTCCATAAGATTGAACACAATGCAATTCTGGAAGTAATGAGAGCTAAAGGGTTTGGTCAGAGATGGATTAGTTGGGTAAATGCTATTCTCAACTCTGGTACTTCTTTTGTCCTTCTCAATGGGGTACCGGGCAAAGTCTTCCATTGCTGAAGAGGAGTTAGACAGGGTGACCCTCTTTCCCCCTTGCTTTTTGTCCTGGCTATTGATTTATTACAATGTATGATTAACAAGGCAAAAAGCCAAGGCCTCCTGAATCCACCAATTCCATTAGGGTATACAGATGATTTTCCAATCATTCAATATGTAGATGATACTCTTTTGATCATGGAGGCCTGCAGCAGGGAGTTAGTAACCTTGAGGGCTCTTCTGCATACCTTTGGTGAATCAACTGGATTAAAGGTGAATTATAGCAAATCAATCATGGTCCCCATTAACATAAGCCACGAGAAGCTAAAACATTTAGCAAGAACTTTCAACTGTGAAACTGAAAGCTTACCTTTCACCTATTTGGGATTACCTCTAAGCCTCACCAAGCCTAGAGCCATTGATTTTTCACCATTGGTTACTAGATGTGAGAGAAGGCTAGCTACAACATCAGTATTTCTAAATCAGGTTGGAAGGCTTAAGGTCACAAATTATGTCCTCACTGCAATGCCAACATTTTGTATGAGCACATTCTTACTCCAACAAACTGTGATTGCCCAAATAGATAAGTTCAGGAAATTATGTTTATGGAGGGGTGCCGATTTCAATGCAAGGCAGAAACCCAAAGCAGCCTGGCCAACTGTTTGCAGAGAGAAGGAGGAGGGAGGGCTAGGAGTTCTCAACATCAAAACCCAAAATGAAGCTCTGTTGATCAAACATTTACACAAATTTTTCAACAAGGAAGATATACCCTGGGTGTCATTAGTTTGGGAAAAGTACTATGAATCAGGAAAGTTGCCTGGAAGCTCTAAGAAGGGATCCTTCTGATGGAGGGATATAGTTAAGCTGCTAAACAAGTTCAAAGGAATGGCAAGAGTGGAAATTGAAAATGGACCATCTTATTTTCTTTGGGAATACCTGTGGGGCAATGAGATTCTGAACCAGAAGTTTCTAGAATTGTTCTCTTTTGCAAAAAAACAAGCAAATTGTGTTTGCTGATGGGTGTGCTCAAACACCTCTGCACAGCCTCTTTCATCTGCCACTCTCATAGCAGGCACACGCCCAAATGTTGATGCTCCAGGAATTGTGGAACGAAACCAACACAAATGGGGATTCAAATAAATGGGTTTACATTTGAAACTCCAATAAATTCTCAATTAAAAAGACTTACAGACACTTGAGTGTACACCGAGTTGTTCATCCAGCCTTCAAATGGCTGTGGGCTTGCTCATGCCAAAGCAAGCATAAGGTCTTCTTTTGGCTTCCGCTGAAAGACAGGATAAGCACAAGAGAACTATTGAGAAGGAAAAACATGGCTCTGCAGGATTTCAATTGTGTGCTCTGTAATGCTGCTGTGGAGGAATCACTGTCACATCTTTTTGTGGAATGTCCTTTTGCCACCCAGTGTTAGGGCTTGATTAACATTCAGACAAATCAGCATTCTGACCCCTTTCAGAACTTACAAAGTTTCAGAGATCAGTTAAGAGTGCCTTTCTTCATGGAAGTTATTATCTTAATGGCGTGGACCATCTGGAGATCAAGAAATGATTTAATTTTTCGGCAAGTAAACCCAAGTATTCTCTTAGCTTTACAGAATTTCAAAGTTGAGCTCCAGCTATTGCTACTAAGGGCGAAAAGAAGCTACTCCCCAGGCCTCGGTCAACGGATTGCAAATCTCAACTAGCTCGGTTGCTTGCAGTGCTTATACTGCTTTTCTTAGTTTCCTTTTTTTATCTCAATTGCCCCCTCCTGCTGCTTCTCCGTGTACTCTTTGCTGCTTTGTATTTGTACTGTTCTTGTTCTTTATCAATAAATGCTGTAGGGGTGCAAATCCCTACAGTTTCGTTAAAAAAAAAATCAGACGGAACAATGTTTCGTCTTGTTTTTTCAGCGAAGCGAACGGAGCCTTCGGGCGCTTGGAAAACCTCACAACGTTGATGCTCGACAATAACTACTTCTCCGGCGAGATACCAACGAGTATTGGCCGGTTGCCATTGCTGACAATGTTGAGCCTATCCAGTAACAAGCTTGCTGGCACGCTGCCGCCAGAGCTCGGAAAGCACTCGCCAAGCTTATATTTAGTTGTTGTTGATGACAACGAGCTCACTAGCAGGATCCCAGAGGGGCTGTGCGCGGGAGGCAATCTCGAGGTTCTCACTGCCTCAAGCAATCGCTTGAACAGCTCCATCCCAGAAAGTCTTATGCTCCGTGCGACTCTGCAAATTCTGGACCTAAGCAATAACCGTCTCTCTGGCGAGATACCAACAAATTTGGGCTACGGCACGCCATTGCTACGGAGACTGAACCTGTCCAACAACAAACTCTCCGGGAGGATTTGTTAAGTTAGTCAGCGGGGACTAAACCTGAGGCTATACGACGTCTTTCCACACAGCACAATTTATTTTACACGCCTTTCAGAGATCAAGCATAAATAATGCCTTCCTTTCTAGCTAGAAAAAATTCAGATTTCTTAAAACATTAATTTTTTCTTCCTCGTCGCAAAAGTCCTAGTCATATTATAAACAACACAGCAAGCTATAATCGCCTTTTTAATTTACAGGAGTTCAGGGCCAGTAATTGGAGGAAGATTGAAGATGCATTCGCCAAGACCTGACACTAATCAAATTACTCCCTTCAAGTTTGGCATATGTCAATTTCATCGCCAAAAATAACATTTGGTTCAATCTACTCTCCCAAACTATTTCAGTTGGTCGAATTTACATCTTATTAAGATTTGTCCCTTTTTTTTGTTTGTCCATGTGTAAGTCATGTTTCAACTTCAAATTCTATGAGGTAATAAAGAACATCATGTTTTGTGTTCAAACCGTTTGACTCCTTAGAAAACGAGAATTACAATCTTTCGTGGACGGAGACTGTATTTGGTAGTGGAGGGCATTGTCAGCCAGTTAGTATAGTATAATCCCAATGCAAACAAAATGCTCGTATTATTTTTTTTTAATGATTGAACATTCGTCCTCGCTGGCCTGAAAATGACAATCCCGTACTTTGTTCTTTATTAGGCAGCATTGTCATGGACACAGATTAAAGTACCAACCAAAAGTTAGCGCGTGTTTAGTTCTCTAAATTTGGTAATTTGGGTTACTGTAGCACTTTTGTTTTTATTTGGTAATTAGTGTTCAATCATGGACTAATTAGGCTCAAAACGTTCGTCTCGCAATTTCCAATCAAACTGTCAAATTAGTTTTTTTCGTCTACATTTAATGCTTCATGCACGTGTCGCAAGATTCGATGTGATGGCTATTTTAGCACTTTTTTGGGAATTTGGATGGAAACTAAACACTCGCTTACTTCTACTTCACGCTTCCACCGCGGCGGTCAAAGAGTTAGAGATGGCAACACCGTGCCGCACCCGCGCGTGCGTTTACCTGTTCCTCGTTCTTGTGCTAACCTACGATTTTTTTTAATTTTAACACTTTTTGAAAACTAATTTTAAATCTAACACTGTCTGTTTTTTTTAACTAACACTTTTGGCCTGTGTCGCGCCATGTATCCGTGGCGCGGCATAACTGAATAAAACCCCCGGGGCCAGTTCCCCTCTGCCCGAGCAGCAAGACCGCCTGCACGCACCTGGCCGCCGCACCCGCCACCCGCCCGGCCCTCCGTTGCCGCCTCCCACCCTTCCCTTCCATTCCCCGGCTGCCTACCCCCCTCTTCGTCCTCGTTCAAGGTAATGATGCACTTTTGATTTTCGTTTAAATGGTGGATATGATATTATGAATGGGAGTTAAGGTTAGGAGGAAAATTATGTTTGGGAACTATGGGCTACGGTTTGAAGAAAGATATTAGTTTAATTTTATCAATGTTAAGGTTAATTATTTAGTTAGAAGTATGTTTACTATGTATGTTTTTGTTGCTATAAGTGTTGGTTATATTATTTTAGTTGCAATGCAAATGATTATATTTTACACTAATTTTCATTTTTTTGATTGATGTTTAATTTGAACCGTTTTATTAGATGAAAGACATGTTTCGAGAGTAGTTGTGGTGAAAATGGGGTCGTCCTAGAGAGTTGTATCCCGACGAGTCTAACAAAGATGCCCCCGTCCCTTCTAAACTCTCTGTCCCTAACTGTGACTGTGATCGTCCGACCAACGTGTTTCAATCGAGACATCCGGACACAGCGGTTCGTTGCTTCTACACATGCAGTCATTTTAATGTAAATAATTGTTTCTGTATGTTTTTTTTCTTTATTTGTATTACTATGTTACTAATATTTTGTTGAAATTTTGTTGTGTATGCCCATGAGAGGTGCCTTTTCTTTTAGTGGATCGACGATGCAGACAAGTTTGACTGCAGGTACCTCCTTTTCGATGATTGGTGGAGAGGACGACATCCACGAGAGCACTTCGAGCAGTGGGTTCCACCTTCCCCTAACCCCCTTCAATGATGGCTAAGGAGAAGCACTTAGCCACAGTTAGACGACTCGAGGAACATCCTCTGTGCGATTGCGGAGATCGAGTTGTGATAAACCCTGAGAATACGTTGGAGTTTGTGTGTCCAAACAAGCATGAAGTAAGTGCAAAGTGTATGTGTTGAAATGTTGAGCTATATGTGTTCATGTACTAATGTCATGTTTTTTAGGTGTATTCAATGGCGAAGTGTCGTTTCAAGGAGTGGTTGTATGGTACTAAGAACAAATGGCCCGAAGAACCTCCAAAGGCAAAGCAAAAGAAGAAAGAAATGTTAATTTACAAAGCACCTCCAGTCAAGTGCGAATGTGGTGTTAAATCCAACTATGGTTTAGTCCCTTCGGAGCTTAGAATAGGCCATTATTACAACCATATGGTTGACTATGATGAGGTTGGTTATTTTTATGGTAACCATGAAATCGTATTTTGTTTCTTTTGCTAAGACATATATGATATAATTTTTCGTTTGAACATAGCACTAGAAAATACAGGTGGGAATGTTATGATGGTCAAGCTAAGTTCTTGGATGAACTGAAGGGGAAGCAAGTAATTGCACGGAAGAGGAGATATGGACCTGACTACGTCAACCTTTTCGTTAAACATCACAAAGACAAGATGCGTGAGTTTGCTAGACAGCGCGGTATTTGTAACCCGATCGACATTGGGCTTGACAAATGGGAATTGAAGAGATGGATGACGTTAGAGGAGGAGAGGGCAAGGAAGGAGGCAAGGGAGGAGACAAGAGTATAGATGTAGGTCTTGAACGAGCATATTGTTGCATTATGTGCCAGTGAGTGTTTGAAAGCCTTTTTTTTGGTTGCCTGATTTTAAATGTAATATAATCGTGTTGCTAACTGATTGCATTTTATACATGAAGGGATTGGATGCAGCGAGGAACATGCTGCAGAGGTGGCTCGTGCAAGGTACGAGGAAAAGAAGTTAGATGAGCACAGAAAGGGTCGCACCGTTGAATTACCGATTGTGTTGTCTAATGAGGGGGGCGAGGATGAGGACGACACTGCCAGACTCAGCGAGCTCATCGCTCTAGCAGAGGTGTGCTTGCAGGCTAAGAAGGCTGAAGACGACACTGGTAGACTGAGCGAGCTCATCGCTCTAGTAGAGGTGGGTTTGCAGGCGGAGGAGGCTGAAGATGACACTACCAGACTGAGCGAGCTCATCGCTCTAGCAGAGGCGGGCTTGCAGGCGGAGGAGGTTGAAGACGACACTAGTAGACTGAGTGAGCTCATCGCTCTAGTAGAGGCGGGCTTGCAGACGGAGGAGGCTGAGGATGACACTGCCAGACTGAGCGAGCTCATCGCTCTAGCAAAGGTAGGCTTGCAGGCGGAGGAGGATGACGACGCGTTCTTCACTCAGGCTGCAGAGGCCGCAGATGAAGCAGAGGCCACTTACTACAGGCGAAAGGCAGATCAGGGCAATGCAGGTGAGCTTAGCCACAGCAACAGGGTTGTGGTTGAGGATTGGTACTCGAACGATGAGTTGCTTACTCAGTATGTTTCTGACTGAGGGTTTTTGATTGCGTCGTCTATTAGTTCCATGCTTTATTAATGATCAATGTAGTTATGTACTAGAAATTCCATTGTGTTGTCTTATATTCTATTTGAACTACTGATGTATTGTACCCATGTATCATGTAATCAGATTACCCATGTTCGATCTTAAGTGATCGCATCTGTTTGTATCATGCGTTGAGAATTTCTAAAACGAACGTAATCGAGTGAAATTATCTCGAATACAGCGCCATAGCCCACTGGTTCAGCCGTGCCATAGCCCGTTACTCGCCGCCATAGTCCACGGTAGCGTCGGTATATAAACAACAGTCTTGCGGCGGTGACACGGCGAAACCGACCAGCCTCAATTGAGCTGTTGTCGGTGCTGTAAAAAACTACAAGTGTTGCCGCGACCGTGCGCAAGTTGAAATGAATATGAAGCAATAAATGGATGATAAGTTGCCACATAACATTTTCATTGGTTTATGATTCTGCAAGTTTTCGACGACAATATTCGTTCGACATAAGTTCAACGTAACGAACTAAGTCCTAGGAATGTAAAGATCCCTCGAACGCCTCTCAGAAACCTCGTCGTTCGGTGGAAGAAGGGGGTCATTGTACTCCACCTCAAGAAGGGGGTACATCTGGTGCAGCGTGGGATGGGCCATCCTGTTACAAATTGATAAACAAAGGGTTAGAGTATTCAAATTAACAATATTTAGATTAACATTATGTAGCATTGCAAAATTTGAACTACTTGTTATGCAATACGAACACAATATGAAAGCACATGCTGCCCTCGTTTTCTATGCCTGCTAGCCTTGTGACCAGATTGTTTGCAAACGGAGCAAAGATTCCTACCACGGGTCTCGTTGAAGTCTCCCTCGCCGTACATGTCTTTGTCGTACCCTCTCATAGCGTCCATGTTCCCCTTGAGTCGCTTCTTCTTTCTCCTACTCTTCCCTACTTTCATTAGATCCGGATGCGGCGCGTAGTTATAACCATTATAAGGTGGCCACTATGTGGGGTCAAGGTATGGCTCAAAGCTCATCTCCCAAATACTAACGGTGTTCGAACGGAGATTGTCGACAAAAGATGCTCAGCAATCCACCGAGGGGTATCCCGCGATGGTAGATTTGTCAGTGGGGGTGCGCGTAATCAGGAACCGGATGGTGACACAAGGCGCGGAGACAGCGATTTAGACAGGTTCGGGCAGTCTGATCGATGTAATACGCTACGTCCTGTGTCTTTGGTGTATTGTATTGATCTATAGTAAATAGATCATCTGTAGGTCGTTTGTAGGTCATGTCCGCTAGGGGACCCCTGCCTCTCCTTATATACTCTAGAGGGGTAGGGTTACAAGGAAAGTATCCTATTTGGTACTATACAATAGCTTGCGGTGCACGCCGAGCAGCGCCATGCATGCCTTGATCTTGTGGGCTGGGCCACCTCTGATGGTGTGGCACATGTCTTGTCTTGTGGATACCGGGGGCCATACCCCCACAGAGATACAAGGGTGACATATATGGCAGATCCTCATAGTTGTACCCGCGAACCCTACAGGCCGTGATCATATGAGAGTAAGGGGCATGCATGATCTGAGGGACGTTGCAACTGCACTCTACCTTTTCAAGATCAACTCGGTAGTTTTGTCCACCATAACGTTTGCCGCCCAAGCTTGTGCCACCCTTGCCCCGTACACTACAGATATGGCGGCGAGGTCCATACAGCTCGGTGGTGTGCTGCTTGGCCAATTCCTCGGCCTCCTTCAAATGTTCAGCTCTGTCCAAAATGCCCCTGCTCAGCTATATTCTTCTACGCAAGTTCCCACCTCTTCACAAAATATTCGTTGCACTTATGAAAGGAGAACTCAACAATTCTAGACACAGGCAACGATCGAACTCCAGTGAATACATGGTTGAAGGACTCCGAGGAGTTAGTGGTCATGATGCCATACCTGAAACCCCCCTCGTCATATGCTAACGCCCACTGAGCCTTCTGTTCCATCTACGCCTCTAACCAGGCCTTTTTCGCTTTATTTACCATCTTGTCTAGTTCTCTCTTTGTCTCCTTGAACTGGTGCTCTGTACGTACACAACATAGAGCCTTTACCTTATCACATACCTCCTGCTTCCGCTGACGTCGCTAGAAATTAGCGGCAAAGTGTCTCATGCACCATCTATGTACTAGAGGCGGGAACCCATCTATATGCTCAGCTGCAGCATTAAGAAGCCCTGCGTGACGATCTGAGATCAAACATATAGTGCGAGATGGGCCAAGCACTTGTACATGTAGAAGCCGCATGAACCATGACCATGATTCATTGTTCTCTCCCTCTACCAAAGCAAAAGACATGGGTACTATCTGGTCCTCAGGATCAACAGCAACAGCCACCATCAAGGTGCCCCTGTACTTTCTTGTCAGGAAAGTGCCATCAACAACTACGACTGGCCGATAAAACTGGAATGCATGTTCCGTTTGCGCGAACGATCAGAACACACGATAGAGGACATGCCTCAATGGGTCCTGAAAACACATCCCTCCGGTGTCCACAAACCATTTCAAGCTAGGGTTGTAGTAATGCATTGCACATAAGATACGGGGCACCCTATTGTACGCTTTCTCCCAACTACCCCATCGAATCGCCAGAGCAATTTGCTTGGCACGCCAAGCCTTTCCGTACGTCACATCGTACTTAACGAATCCAGATATGGACTGTTGTAAAGAAGACACCGAAATGTCGTTATTGTCATCAATAAGCCCCAATATACGACGGGCAAGGTAACATGCAGTGAGCTGCTAATGATTTTCCTTTCCCCTATTGTCTAGGCAAGTGTGGGGTTCGACAACTTTAGTTATCCTCCACTTGCCATCACTCTGTCTCTTTTGCTATTTTTGCATATCACGTGGTACCTCAACTCCTGGTCCGAATAAGTGACGGTGTACGGCCTATGGTGGTACATAGTATAGTCTTGAAGGAAGAGTTTCATCTCTGATATTGTGTTGAATATCATCCCCTTCCTAAGGGTTTCTTTCTCATGGTCATACAATGATTTCCTACACATCTAGAGACCGGTGTCACAAACTGCCATATCCGTCATGCTAACATCCCTATAGTTTGGAACGCCCGTGAAAGGTACGTTCTTGGACCTTAGTTGCTCAAGCTCAGTCGTTGTGTAAGGTGGTGATGGAACATAATGCTGCGCTTCGCTAATTCTGGCCCATGAATCATAGGGGGTATCATCTGCAGCCAAATCTATGACTAGTCTACCCTGAGCCTGGACACCATGCAAAACCACAATTGGTACTGGTAATGGCATAGTATGAACCGGTACTGGCATGACATCAGTTGGTGTTGGCATAGCATCTGTACCTCCTTGGTCATCATCAGAATCGTCTGAATCACTGCTAACTATATCACCGATCCTGTCCTCCTCCTGCTCCTCCTCTTTCCGTTTGAACTCATTCACATCGAAGTCATTGCTTATACAGCCTACTACAGTTGAATGAAACTGCTCCTACATCAATTGATCATCCAAATCCATGTTATCCTGAGTTGCGTCCCCTTCAACCCCTAATTCTTGTTCATTGCCTCCAAAACTATCAATGGACGGGCCATCCTGAACACCCTGTATCATGTATCCATTCTTCACCACCACCTCAGCCATGGGCATATTGGAACCTTGGAGAACCCTAGTGTAGCGGGACCAGTGAGCAGGGTCGCGCAAGGGCATGAGGACATAGTGTGCCCTAGTCTTCCCAGTATCAAACCTCCCCTTTTGTGTGAAATCATCATCAAACTTTGCATTCAAACAGACACAAAGGTCGTTGAAGTTAGGAGGTTCATCAAACCATTCCAATTCTTCTTCCATATCCTCAAACATACCATCTTCTCTCCTAACACTTCCTCCGTATAAAACTCTAACACAACAATCCATCTGCAAAAGCATTTCAACAAACTTCATCAAGTCATTGAATTCGTCGTACGTAATGTCCATAGTAATATTAATACATATTCTAACTATAACTATACTAACTAATCTAATATTAACATCTATATAAGGCTAACTACAACAACTAATCAGACTAAATCCAATGTATAACTAGACTCAATAACTGTACTAACTAAACTACCTAACTTTATTATCTATACTAACTTACAATATTACCTATACTAACTAAACTAACTAACTTTATTAACTATACTAACTATACTTTACTAATTTTACTAACTTTATTAACTATACTAACTACGTGAGGGGAGTACCTCGCGGCAGCGGCGCCCATCCTCGTGGTGGTGGCGCGCTAGATCGGGCCGGAAGACGCGGGCGCAGGCCTCGGCGGGCAGCCGCCGTGCGTGGCCGAAGGGGGTGGTGCGCCGGTGTGCATGCGGCCTGCCAAGCCCGGCGGCGGCCGGCAACCGTGCGTGCGGCGTTAAATGGCGGTGGCGGCGGCGTCTTTCGGCTTTGTCGAAGCGTGGCGTGGCTGGCGTAAAACCCACGAAGGCGGCGGATAGCGGCTGGGCGGCGAGCGAGGCGCGCGGCGGCGGGGTGAGTAGGGCGGCGTGCTTTCCGTGTCAGGCGGGGCGCGGCGGACGCTGTGATGGCGGGGGCGAGCGAGGCCTTGCTTGCTCGGGCAGCGGGACTAGCATGGGGTTTTATTCGGCTCTGCCGCGCGCCACGGATCGGTAGCCAACGCTTGCCGCGCTTAAGATCGGTGGCGCGCAAGCCCAGCTCACGTCACCAGATCAACGATTTGATCGTCGCCCACGTCGATCATTGCCGCGCCAACATGCATGGCGCGCAACGCGAGCTTTAGGCTTTGGCGCGCCATGGCAATAAGGCGCGGCCAAAAGTGTTAGTTTAAAAAAGAGCGATGTGTTAGATTTAAAATTAGTTTTCAAAAAATTGTTAAAATTAAAAAAAATCTAACCTGCTTGCCTCCTGGAGGCGTGTGGCGGGCGGCGCCCGTCCTGGTCGGCGGCGGGCGGAGGTTCTCCTCCAGATCAAGCGTGCATGGGCCGACCGGCTGGAGCTCATGCGGCATGGAGCACCACCTGGTCGATGGCGGGCGCCTGCTTGCCGGCCCAGCCATACGTGGGTGCGACTCTGCTGGCCACGTCACCAGCCTCGCCCTCGCCGAGAACCAACGGTGTTGTTTGGCTGAAATACGTTTCATGGCTGATTTCGGATGATTAAATAGTGTTCCGTGAGAGAGAATAAGCTGAAATGCGATTGATAAGCCAGTGATAAGTTCAGTGAACAGGGCAACATCACTGGGCCTGTCCCAGACGCCGTGGGCGGCCTCTCCAGCCTCGCTCACCTCGGCGCCTCCAGCAACATCGTCACCGCCGGCACATTCCCGATGGCGCTCTACCGCTGCGGCTTGCTCCGGTACCTTAACCTCTCCCAAAACTTAATCGTTGGGGAGCTCCCGGAAGACATCGGCCGTGGCCTAGGGGCGAACCTGAGGACGCTGGACCTCCGCTACAACGGATTCTAAGGCACCATCCCTGCATCTCAATCCATCCTGATACACGTGGATTGAGTAGCTTGTGATAGCTTGCAGGAATCGAGTAGCTCATGATGCTTCTAAGGTAGTGTTTGTTAAAAGAAAAAGGCAATGTAAACGATAACATTATAAAATCATATGGGCAGTACTGTCATGGAGGCAATGAGCAAGAACATAAGTGTGATTCATGTATGTAATGGTATATGATCACATCGTTGGAAACATATCCTAAGCTAAAAAAAGCTGATTCCCTGTTTGAATTCGCGTTCAGCAATCAAACCCATCCTGATGCCAAATGTTTGTTTTCATTTTTCACTAGTTCTAATTGGTATTCCAAAATAATTATGGGTCATTAACCTGAAAGTATTACCTCCTAGGAGATAATAGAAGAAATATATATTTTCTATTTAGAAAAAAAATTATCTTTCTATTAAATCTTACCTTCCATAAATGATATAACTTGTGATTAACGTGATGAAGCTGTAAGATGCGCGACATTATCACAAGCTAGTCAGTGCGAGATGATCGATTTCTTCACGTGACGTAAGCTGCTAAGGAGCTTTCAAAAATCTTTGTTTTTGAACGTTTTATCACACACACGTGGTTAGACATGTATGCATATTATTACTTGATTGAGACGTGATAGATTCCACGTATAGAGTCATACATGAATACGTGTCATAGTTATGGATCTGATGTATGTTCTGTACGTGATATTATCATGAGGTGTATATTACAAACACTGCTTGTTCATACAAATCGAGCACAGTAAAAGGATGGACACATACTTAGAAATTCAAATCAAAGATTGACATAGAAGAGATAAGTTAAATACAGAGGAGGCTGCCATACGAAACGTATATACGCCTTGTTTAGTTCCACCCCAACTTTCAAAAAGTTGCTACAGTACCTGTCACATCGAATGTTTGTGGCCCGTGCATGGAGCATTAAATGTAGACGAAAAGAAAAACTAATTGCACAGTTTGGTGGGAAATTGCGAGACGAACGTTTTGAGCCTAATTAGTCCATGTTTGAACACTATTTACCAAATAAAAACGAAGGTGCTACAGTAGCTCCAAAATCCAAATTTCGCGAACTAAACAAGGGCATATGCTCACTATAAACAAAGACTAAGATGACAACTGCAATAGATGTGTAGTCAATTAGTCATAAATCTTGCTAATATATTTTGTTGAGATCTAAAAATTTTAGAAAATCATACCTCCTACTGAAGTCTCTAAAAAATTTGGTGAAAATTCCTATAATGATCCAGCATTGCATTCTGAAAATCATACATCATCAGGATCATAAGCATCATAAAAGCTTAATGCTGAAATTATATCTTAAAAATTATTAAGTTCGACAATGCTGTGTAGTGCCTAATAGTCTGGCATCTAATATGTCAACCAGTCTAAGTCGTACTCATACAGATAGCAGGGACACCAGTCTGCTAGAGCACAAAACATGCAGTTTTGAGCTGTCATGCTGCCCATCCCATGCAGCCCACAGCCCGGTGGCCCGACCCGAAGCATGATTTCTTTGGCCCAAACCAAACACGGCACGGCCCGGTGTTGTGCGGACCCAGGCCAGCCCGGTCCGATGCACAGGGCCGTGCCTGGGCCGCTACTCAAGCACGTGGGCTGGCACGGCACGGCCCACCATTTAGGGGAAGGCCCGGTGTCGTCCCAGTCATTACCGAAGCCTGGCGGCCTGCTAACAGCCCACCCCTTTCCTATCCTAACCTAACTCCATTTCCCACCAGGCCACACCCTACCCTCGCGTGGTGCGCGTGCACAGACAAAGACCCATGAAGTCTGCTTCGCTCTTCCGAGGTCAAGGGCTCCATGGCTCCTCCTCCTCCTCCTTGCCACGCTCCACCGTGGGCGGCGGCCTCCCTCTCGGCTCCACGGCCCTAGCAGGCCAGCACCGCCAGCGTCCTCCCTCTCTGCTCCACCCTCCACACCCCCGGCATACGGCGGTAGACGAGCACGGCCCCCCACGGCTCGCGCCCGACCTCCTCCACGGCTCCACCGCGCCGGCCTCGACTGCAGCGATGTCAACCTCCTCCATGGCTGGATCTCGGACGAGCGCCGCATTGTCTAGCTCGTTGTCTACCGCCGTGGATTCGGACCCGAGCGCCTTGGCACGAGCTGCGAGCGCACCGGCAGGGCGGCCACCGCCACCTCCCACATCCGGCTATGTCCCCTTCCCCACTCTCTCTGGCTCTCTTCTGGTGGGCCTCGGGCCGGCCCGGCCTGCTAAAAAGGATGGGCTTTTTGGGCCAGGCCGGCACGAAAAACAGCCCGTAGGGCCGTGCCTGGGCCGTTGGCCAGGCACGAAGCCTAGAGAGGCATGACCCGGCAGCACGCCGTGTCGTGTTGGGCCATGCCTGGCACGGGCTCATGCTGGGCCGGTGGCCTGTTTGGTCATCTTTACTCAGTTGCCAGATGACGTGGCAAGGACTCCATGAGCAAAGCACAACACCAAGAATAATCATCACTCACCCTCCGTGTCCTCCGCCCCCCCCCTCTCTCTAGCACCACTCCAAGAACTCCAAGGAAGAGGAGGAAAAGAGAAGGGAGGAAGAGGATCGGAGGAGGCCCAGAGGAAAAGAGATCGGAGAAGGGAGGAAGGCCTTTTTACAAGCACCAAGTCATCACCATTGCTAGAGGAGACCAAGGAGTTCTCTCATCCCATTGCATTTGGTGAAGAAGGAGAAGGGTTTGGCCTGAGGACATGGAGGGTGAGAACAACAATTAGCCGATTTGGCCTTAGGTCAGTCTCAATTGGAGTTTCATCCGGATTTAATAAGCTGGCATGTGGGCATTTTTAATGATGTGGCACCATATTTAAGAAGAGAGAGAATAAATGAGTTTCATGGGGATGAAACTCTCCTGGCACAGTTACCAACTCGGAATGAGTCATGGAATTAAATATTTATGAAACTATAGAATGAAACTATGCATTGAGAGTGGTTGTTTCATTCAAGTTTCATTGCATCTTATTTGATGTGGCATTCTTGGAAATAACGCTAGGAAACTCTCCACTGACACTAGGCTTAGGCTAGCCTCGGTGGGGAGTTTCATGGCATTGTTTCCAAGACTACCGTGTCATATGAAATGAAATAAAACTCGGATGAAACACCCACTTTCAATGGAGAGTTTTATTCTATAGTTTTATAGACATTTAATTTCATGATTCATAGAGAGTTAGTATTCGTGCCAAGAGAGTTTCATCTAGATGAAACTAATTCCTTCTCTCTCTTCTTAAATACACTACCATGTCATAAAAATGACTCCGTGGCAACACATTGAATACAAATGAAACTCAAATAAAACTCCCACTAAAACTAGCCTTATATCACTGCATGCACAAGCCGATGGTCCAACTTAATCATTGGACGGTCCGACGAGCCAGTCGAACAGTCCAACCGTGTTTATCTTCGTTCCAAAGAGGGAACTTTTGTGGCACGTCTAGCTGGACAGTTCATCGGTACTGATGGATGGACCGTCAACACTTCAACCCTTCTGCAGAACCAAATCCCACCACTGAGTGATCAGACGGACAATCCAACGTACCTATGGGATTGTTACGACGTACATCCTAGATGTTTGTAATGACAAAAATCCCAATCTTTTTAGAACTTTTCAGCCTGTTCGTTTCGGCTTATAGTAGATTATAAGCTAGAACGATATTTTTCTCTCACACCAAACCAGCCAGCAGTACTTCTAACTTATAATCCACGATCGTTTTAGCCGAAACGAACACGTTGTTTGTATGCTTGCGTGTTGCATGTAATATCAGGTCAAACATAAGCCAAACCTTTCTCCTCTCCCAACTTCGGTTTTCCAACTCAGAAACTTGTGCAAATAAAACTCTCTTGTTATCGTTTTGACAAAGTCAAAGACATGACATAGCATCACGCTTTTAAAACAAAATGGTTTTCTCCGAGAATAAAAATTAGATTGAATTCGTGCTCTGACTCAAATTCGACGTGAAGCCCATCTAAATATGTTATCTTATATTTTCTAAAACTCAAACCTCAACCCTATCGCTCATCTTTTCTTTCGAATGAAAGTACTACTATATGCACGGTGACCGTGATTGCCGTTGGGCCACGGGCAACGTTCAAAGTTGCTGTGTGTTGACTTCACTGTTCTCAATCAACTCCCACCCGCTTCAGCTACGGAACGAGCGCCCCCGGCCTCTCAGTTAATGTAATTCCCACCGCCGCCTCCACTCTCCACCGCAGCCAAGACATGGCAACACCTCGCCGCGTGTGTGCAAGCTGCCTCTTGCTTGTGCTAGCAGCATGCCTCCTGCACCACCGCGCGGCCGCGCAGTCCTCCTCGCCGGTGAGCGATGGGGAGCTCCTCTTCCTCCAGATCAAGCACGAATGGGGTGACCCACCCGCGCTCGCAGCATGGAGCTCCGCGTCGGCGGCCTCAGGCGCGCACTGCCGCCGGCCATACGTGGAGTGCGACACGGCCGGGCGCGTCACGGCCCTCGCCCTCGCCAGCATCGACCTCAGGGGCCCTGTCCCGGACGCCATTGGCGGTCTCTCCAGCCTCGCACTCCTCGACGTCTCCCACAACATCATAACTGGCGCGTTCCCGACGGCGCTCTACCACTGCAAGTCTCTCGGTTCGTCAACCTATCCTTAAACTACATCCCCGATGACATTGGCTGGGGCCTCGGGGCGAACCTCAGCCTTCTGGACCTCGGTTTCAATGAGTTCAAGGGCAGCATCCATCGTCTCTGTCAAGGCTTCGAGACCACAACCGCCTCACCGGCGCTATCCCTGCAGAGCTTGGCGAACTGACGAGCCTTCGTAGGTTGTGGCTGGCATACAACCCATTTGATGCAGGCGAGCTACCGGTGTCGTTCAAGAACCTGACCAACCTATTCAACCTCTACGCAGACCAGTGCAACCTCGTCGGCAATTTCCCGAGCTATGTGGTGAACATGCTGGAGTTGGAAACACTATCTCTCAGGGAACAGTACAACCGCATCACCGGCATGTTCCCGACGGCGCTCTACCATTGCCGCTCGCTTCGGTACCTCAACATCTCCCACAACTACATAGAAGGGGAGATCCCTAATGACATCGGTCTTGGCCTCTCGCCGAACTTGAGCACGCTAGACCTCAGCGGCAATGAGTTCAACGGCACCATGCCATCGTCTCTATCAAGGCTTCAAAACCTCGAGCATCTCCTCCTGCACGACAACCACCTCACCGGCACGTACTATCCCAGCAGAGCTCAGCGAGCTGACAAACCTTAGGGTATTGTGGCTACCGAACAACTCGCTCACCGGAACCATACCTCCGGAGATATGGAGCCTCAAGAAGCTAGAAATGTTTGTTGTGGAGATGAACAACCTCACGGGACATCTGGTGGTTGACGGCTTTGAGGCGATGAGCTTGATCGTTATCTCCGTCTTAAAGAACAACCTTACTGGTACCATCCCTGAAATCTTCGGTCACTTGAAGAACCTCACTGAATTATACCTGTACGGGAACGACTTCATCGGTGAGATACCCCGTGAGCATCGGTCGGTTACCGTCACTGATGGTACTAATGCTGTTCAATAACAGGCTTACTTCAGGTGGATAACAACGAGCTCACTGGTGGGATCCCAGAGGGCTCTGCACCGGAGGCCAGCTACTAACTCTCGCTGCCTCGAACAATCGCTTGAATGGCTCCATCCCACTAGGCCTCTCGCTCGCTGTGCCTCTCCGAAATATCTACCGGCGACATACCAACAGATTTGTTCTACGGCACACCATTGCTGAAGCAACTGAAGCTGGCCAACAATAAAAACTCTCCGGCGACATACCAACAGATTTGTTAAGCTAATCTGCAGAAGCTATCAAAATTGCTCCTCGATCCTTGGAACTTCATCCTCCAAAATTCTCATCAATGGTAGGCCAAGTCGGAACATCAAACATGCCGAGGGACTGAGACAAGGGCATCCCTTGTCACCACTACTCTTTATATAATCGCGATTGATCCCCTTCAACGAATTATTGAAAAGGCAGCCTAGCATGGCTTATTGCAGCCGGTGCTACCAAAGCAGGCTAAATTACGGTGCTCTCTATACGCCGATGACGCAGCCCTGTTCGCAAATTCATTGCCGGCTGAATTGGACAGGTTACAAAAAATCCTTCTGTTTTTTGGTGAAAGTTCAGGACTGAAAGTGAACATGGCCAAAACTGAAATCTTCCCGATCAGGATGCAGACTAGTACGTTCGAATCAGTTGTCCATAACTTTCCAGGCAAGATTTCTACATTTCCAGGCAAGTACCTGGGACTCCCCTTGCACACAAGAAAACTAAGGAGAATAGAAGTACAACCTTAATTTGATAGACAAGATTGGTGCAAGACTCCCCGGTTGGAAAGGAAAATTCCTGTCCTCCTCTGGAAGGGAAACATTGGTTAAAACTGTTCTTTCAAGCTTACCGATATATCACCTAACAGTTTTTCAGGCACAAAAATGGTTTATAAAGAAAATTGATCGCATTAGAAGAAGCTTCCTGTGGAGGGGTGAAACCCCGGAGAATGTAAGTGGTGGCCACTCCTTAATCAATTGGCCCACGACATGCTTACCCAAGACAAAAGGTGGATTGGAGATTTTGGATTTGGAAAAGTTTACAAGAGCTCTTAGGCTTCGCTGGTTGTGGTTCAAATGGAAGCAAAAGCTGAGAGCTTGGAACAATTTGGAAATTCCGTGTGATAAGGTGGACCGGGAGCTTTTTTATGCATCAACAATAGTCACTATTGGGGATGGAAAGACGGCCCCTTTCTGGTCATCAAACTGGATAGATGGAACCATGCCAAGGTCCATTGCACCGCTGCTATATGAAAAGACGAAAAGAAAGAAAATCACAGTACGTCAGGCGCTGACAAATAACAAGTGGATCGATCACATCTACCCACCGTCATCTCAGGAAGAAGTGCTGCAGTTTGTTAGGCTGTGGGAGGCGTTAAGGGAAGTTCATCTGAATGATACGGCCGACGATGATATCACTTGGAGATGGACAGCAGATGGTGTATATACCACACGAAGTGCTTATCAGGTGCAGTTTGTCAGGTCTTCAGTAGGATGAAAATAACTCCGATTTGGAAGGCTAAAGCGAGCAAAAATGTCGTTTTTTGCATGGACGTGGCAAATAATCTGTTCAAACGTGGATGAACCAACAATACAGATTGCAAGCTTTGCGATAACGATCAGGAAACTCCAGTTCATCTATGCAAGGATTGTCCATTCACCAAGGAGGTTTGGGGCATTTTAAAGCAGTGGTTCAATTTGTCGGTTATGGATTCAGTTAGCACTACAGGGTCAATATATAGTTATTGGTGGAAATGTCGGCGGAAATTTGACAAAACTCAGAGAAGGGAAGTTGACGGAATTTTAATATACTTCTGGTGGAATATACGGAAAGAGAGAAAATAGAAGGATTTTCCAACAGAAATCTCTCAGCCCAAGACAAGTGACTTCTATTTGCAAAGATGAGATCACACAGTATCGTCTGGCAATGGCACCGATGCCTCAAGGGCCTTAAGCTAATTGAAGACCTAGGGACCTTAAGTAGTTCTCCCTTAGTTGTTGTCGTGCCTAGTTTTAGGTTTTCCTAGTCAGGTGGTAGTTTTTTTGTTTTCATTGTACTCGGTGTCAGTTCAGTGGTTCCTCTATCATTAGTTGCTCGGTGGTGGAGAGGTCAGGCAGCCTTTTGCAAGACTGCTCTCTTGTAATTTCTTGTACAGTTTTGTTTTCCTTTTTATCGTCTAATAAAAACAGCGCCGAAGCTTTTGCCGTCCTTACTAAAAAAAAGTATCCCTCCGGTGTGAAATCGATCGAAATCCATAGACAGGCACCTGCAGTCCCCGACGAAGAGGGCTTGGCTACCTAGGTTCTTCACACGTTCGAGCAGATTGCTCCTGGTGTCCATCTTGAAGACCTCAGCGCGATGAGGCGAAGACGATCAGCGCTTCACCTGCAGATTCCACTAGGAAACAACGGCTCCCGGATCAGCGCGCTCTCGGGCTGGGCTCTGGCGAAAGCCACCGCGTCGCCGTGCTCACGGGCCGGCAAGCTTAAAAAGACGCGCGACTGCACGGATTTATCCGCACGTGGAGGTCATTTTTTCGGAGGTGTGATTAGGAATTGTTGGAGATATGTTTTTTTCAATCTTGCCAAAAATCAAAGAACTGGGAGAACGTTTTGGAAACTCTCGGAGATGCTCTAACCTACCCTGTGCATTAATGTTACTACTACCCTAGAGATGTACTGCAATGCTGGTCATCAACCGACTCTTTCAAATCAGTTCACGCCCCCAACAGTCTTTTGCTTCTTGGCAGTATTAACGTAGGGCCGCAGCACAAACTCGTTATGCACTTCACTTTGTTCCACAGTTCCTAGCTTGATCTGTCAGGCAAGCGCGATCAACATGTTAGTACCAGCAACCAGTATTTGTAACACAGAAAATGTGGCAATGATCGGATGCGAGTGTTCCTGATACCTGGTACAGCCGCATCTCAAACCGTGGGCCAACCTCCTTCAAGTCCATTGATCTGGGGCCGCCAGGTTTTTCGTATACATGATGCCTTGCATGTCACAAAGCAAAAGGAGCTGTCAGTCATATGCATAAAAGCTTCTCAGGAAGCAGAGCACATACACAATTACACAATAGCACGACAGAAATATTGTACCTGAAAGATATGTACTCGTCTCTATTAGCAAAAGTAATTATTCGCTTTGAATCTGGCTTTGGCATAGGAAAAAGGTGCTTCAGAATAGTGGCAGTCCTTTCACCAATCTGGAATACAAATAGGGAGTTACCAAACTGTCCTGTACAAAGAGAGAATACAAGGATGGCTAACCTCTGCAGAAGAAAGAAAAAAAAACAAGCTACTCTCCTAGTAATGAAACTCCAAAGAGTGTCTAAGTTCCTACAATCCAATCTAAGCACTCTAGCAATCAACCAGAGCCCAGAATGCCTCCCACCAACATCATCCTAATTTGAGATTTCTCAAGCAGACAGAAAGTGATGGTCAGATGTCAAGTGTTTCAAGCTAAATCAAGCAGCATATGGAAGTGGAGATGCTCAGTTTAGAAGGTTTGAATGGACTGAGAGTAGTCTTCACAGTAGTAACTAACTAACTACACCTCACGTTAACAAGAAAAACATCAAAACCTGAGTTTTTCGCATATATTAGGATTTACATGCAATCCTGTCAAATTTTGAACCCAACAAACCAGACCCCACACCTAACAAAAAAGACAAAAAATAGAAGGAAAAGCAAAACATATCAAATACAAGTGATAGTGGAGATTCTCAGTCTTTGAGTCACGAATGGATTTAAGTGTCATCAATGGAAAGAATGTCTCAGGTTAACGAGAAACACATCACTGCAACCACTAACACTGAAACAAGAATAAATAGCAAGCACATCACATTCACAGGTTAATGAGACAAATATCATCACAACCTAGGAATTCTGTGGAAATAGTAGGATTTGTAAGACATAATCTACTGCTCCCGTTTCTCCATTGTTGGAGAATGGTCGGCTCGGCCGATCACTCCCTGTTGGGAGTTGGAGACTGATCGGCTCTACCGACCAGCTCCTGTAGCTGTAGGAGTAAGGCAGTAGGCCATAGTAGTAGTGGCTTACTTCAGCCATGTAGAGTGGAGATGGCTGAGCTAAGCTTTATACCTTAGGAGTAGGTAGCTGGTGTACTCTGTACCATAAGAGTACGTAGTTAACGTACCCTTGTACCTTAAGAGTAGATAGTTGGTATACTTTGTACTTTAGGAGTAGATAGTTGGTATACTCTTGTACTCCGGTAGTAGGTAGTTGGTGTACTCTTGTACTCCGGTAGTATGTAGTTGGTATACTCACCAACAACTATGTACCTGGTAGAGGTACAGCTAGAGTTGTATATATTCTATCCAAAGGCAATACAGCAGATCAGTTTAGTTTGCCACATCCAGAGGCAGAGCTTTCGGCCAGCGTTGGGCTTGTGCTGTGTGTGTGTGAGTTGTTCTCAATATCTTCTTCTACCTCTAACCATAGTGAGTGAGTGTCTTTGGTAAGCTTCTCGCTTACATGCAGGAGCAGCCGAGGACCAACAAGTGGTATCGAGCCATACAAGCGCCGTCAGCCGGACCAACTTGGCGCAATGACAGACGGTTCGGAGATGGACGACAATGGCCACTTTGGCTGCCAGCCACAGCGAGGAGGTCGTCGTCGCGCATGGTGCGGGAGGTCGGCGACACCCGGTTGGCCCGGCCGACCCGCACCAACTATGGCGAGTGAGCGGTGACCATGAAGGTCAAGCTCAGAGCCCGACGGCTCTTGAATGCTATTGACAAGGGCACCGACAACGAAGAAGACGACATGTCAGCGTTGAATGCCATCCTCGCTGTTGTGCCAGCGGAGTACAAGGAGCCGTTGGGGGCAAAGAGCTCTGCTAAGAAAGCGTGGGAGGCCATTGCGGCGATGCGCGTCGGTTCCGACCACGCAAAGAAGGCGACGGCCTAGCAGCTGAAGCAGAAGAACGCCAACCTCAAGTTCAAGGATGGTGAGTCGGTGGAGGACTTCTCCCTCCGCCTGCAAACGCTCATCAGCAACCTGAGGAGCCACGATGTCACCATTGACGAAGAAGAGGCGGTCTCCAAGTACCTCCACTCCGTGCCGGCGAAGTACATCCAGATTGCTCTCTCCATAGAGACGATGTTGGACTTGTCCACCCTCATCATTGAGGATGTGACAGACCGTCTGCGGACGGTGGACGAGCGCATGGAGCAGGCCACAACATCGACGGACAGCGGCAAGCTGCTGCTGACAGAGGAGGAGTGGGCTACCCGGATGAAGGAGAAGAAGTCTGGGGAAACCTCCTCCAGCCGTGGTGGCGATGGTAAGCGCTGCGGCAAGGCTTCTTCGGAGAAGAAGAAGGTCGACCCCAACGCTTGCTGGCGCTGCGGGAAGACGGGCCATTGGGCAAAGGAATGCCCAAATCGCAAGCGGAAGAAGAAGGCTGAGGCTCATCTGGCGCAGGCTGATGATGATGATGAGGCCACTCTCCTGATGGCGATGTTCTGTGCACTGAACGACGTTGAGGCCAATGAGAAGGGAGAGGTGATGGCGGTGGAAGGGCACAGGAAGGCTCAAGGTCATTAACCTCGACGAGCAGTACGCTTCTAAGTCCACCTCGGATGTGTGGGCGGCGAAGGAGCAGCGGTGGTACACGGACTCGGCACCGGCAACCACATGACAAACTCAAGGAAGCCTTCTCCGAGCTCGGCGGCAAGCGTGACGGCACGCACGATGAAGTTTGATGACGGCTCAAGGGTGGTGATCCGAGGCGCGGCACCATTATCTTCGGTGTCGGAATGGCGAGCACCGCTGTTGACGGATGTATATTACATCCCGCGGCGTTCAAGCATCATCGACATTGGCCGGTGGATGAAGCAGCGGCGGTAGTCTTGATTAAGGATGGCGTCCTCGGGATAAGGGACCAAGAGCAGCGGCTTGGCCAAGGTGAAGAGGTCCCGAATTGATCATACCGCCGACTGAAGGTGGAAGCGACATCTCTCCCCCGCACGGCGCGCCTGGAGGAGCCGTGGGCGTGGCATGCCCGGTATGGACATCTCGACTTCGACGCTCTTGGTCGGCTAGAAAGATGGTGGTTGGCTGCCTTACATCGAAACCTGTTGGCGGTGTGTGTGTTTACTGGCCGAAAGCAAAAGAAGGCTACCGTTCAGAAGGCAAATGGACCGAATGCGTCTTGTGCGAGAGGCCCTCGGTGATCCATGGTGACCTCTGCAGGCCGATCACGCCGGCGACGCCCAGCGGACACAAGTACTTCATCTTGCTGGTAAATGACTCCAGTATTGGTACATGTGGTGCGACTTCTAACCAACAAGACCGAAGACAGGCGAGCGGTCAAGAAGTTCAAAAGCGTCTCGCGAGGCGGAGGCGGCAAGAAGCTATCGTCTTTGCGGATGATCGCGGCGGCGAATTCACTTCATGGAGTTCGTTCTGTATTCAGCGGATCGGGGCGTGAGTGCGACATCACACCGCGCCATACTCGCCACGCCAGAATGGCGTGGTGGGCGACAGAACAGACGGTGGTCGACCATTTCGATCCATCATGAAGGCCAAGAAGATGCGGCGGAGTTACGAGGAGGGCGGTGACCACGGCGGTGTTTATTCTCAACCGCCTGCCGAAAGCTCTAGTTTGGTTTTGGTGAATTGATGAAACCCTAAGTGCTAACCTAGTTTATCAAGTGATCATGATATAGATAGCACACTCCAAATGGTGATGCAAATGAAGATCATAACATGATGACGGTGATGCCATTGTGATGATCAAGTGCTCGGACACGAAAGAAGAAAGAGAAAAACAAAAGGCTCAAGGCAAAGGTATAATTTGTAGGAGCCATTTTTATTTTGGTGATCAAGACACTTAGTGAGAGTGTGATCACATTTAGGATCGATAGCCGTACTATTAAGAGAGGTGAAACTTCGTGTCGAATCACGGTTATCAAAAGTGCCACTAGATTCTCTAACTCATTGCATATGCATTTAGGATCTAGTGGAGTGCTAACACCCCTGAAAATATTTATGAAAATATGCTAACACATGTGCACAAGGTGATACACTTGGTGGTTGACACATTTGATCAAGGGTGGTGAAGTTTAGGTGCAAGTAAGAAACTCCAATGGCGGAGTGTCCGCTTGAAAGAAGTCTTGAGACGATCAAGCGATGCCACCGGCGCCCTAGACAGAAAAAGCGGAGGTCCTTTGAAAATTATAACGGACATTTGCCTCGGTTGGACCGGGCGTCCGGTCGAGTGTAACAAAAAAGACGTCGGTGGCGAGACGAGTGCGTCCGGCGATCGGCGACGTCTGGCGACGTGGCCTTTCGGAGGAGGCGTTGAGAGGCCGGACCCTGTTGGGTGAGTCCGGTCGGGCATGAACCGGACACATCCGGTCGTGAAAATTCGTGTTGGAACCTTCTTGAAAGCGACCGGACGGACTGGTGGCTCGGTCCGGTCCGGTTTATCTTGCGATGTCCTGTTAACAAGATGACCGTTGAAATCGTGACGAATCGGTTATTTGAAGTGGGGACACGTGGCGAGTATCATGTGACCGGACGTTGAGGGCCATCGTCCGGTCGATCGGACCAGAAGCGTCCGGTCACCCATGGCCATACCAGTGAAGGGGTAACAGCGCTCTATTAAGTGGGGGGCTTCTATTTAAGCCCCATGACCGGCTCAAGCTCTCTCTTGGCCATTTGCATTGACATAGCAACCTTGTGAGCTTAGCCAAAACCCTCCCACTCATCTCCATCATTGATTCATCATCTTTGTGAGATTGGAAGAGAATCCAAGTGCATTGCTTGAGTGTTTGCATCTAGAGGCACTTGGTGTTAGGTGTTTCGTTATTGGGATTAAGCATTACTCTTGATGGTTTCAGCCACCTAGGCGGCTTGGAGCGGCGAGGATCGTCGAGCGGAGGGTGGTGATTGTCTCTAAAAGCTCGATCGTGGTGATTGTGAGGGTTCTTGACCTTTCCCGGCGGAGCGTCAAAAGGTATTCTAGTGGATTGCTTCGTGGCTTGTGTAATCCTCATCTTGTGTTGGTTATGCGGCACCCTATTGAGGGTTTGGCGTGTGAAGCCAATTAAGCGCGTGAACCTCCAAGTGAGTGAATCGCCACAACGAGGACTAGCTTGCTTGGCAAGCAAGTGAACCTCGGTAAAAAATCATTGTGTTCGTCATTGATTCCGATGTGATTGATCTTCATTGTTATCTACACTTGTGATTGATTGGTTCATACATCTACACGGTGGTATAACCTTCTTACCTACTCTTTACATTACCATAAACTAGTTGTAAACTCTTTAGTGTAACTAGTTGTGAGAGTTTATTAGTTTGGTTAGTGTGGCTCTTTAGTTAGCTTTTGAGAGCACACTAACTTGAGTGTAGTGATATAGCTATTATGTGGATATATTCCATCTAAACTAGAATTGTGGTAGGTGGCTTGCATTTTATTAGGCTAAGCGCAAAACTAAGCTTCAGCCTTATAATTGTCTAATCCTTTTGTTAAGTGTTATTGTAGAAATTTTATTAGGCTATTCACCCCTCTCTAGCCATTAGGACCTTTCACACATGCACCGAGGTCTTGAAGGGCAAGACGTGCGTTCGAGGCTTGGCATGGGCGCATAAGTCGAATATGTCCTTCCTCGGGACATTTGGTTTGTCGCCATGTGAAGAACACCAAGCCTCACCTCGACAAAATTTGGAAGATGAACGCACGCCGATAGTGCTCTGGGTAGAGGAGGAAGCAAGGTCTATCGGCTTTATAATCCCAAGAGAGGCAAGGTGGTGATCTCTAGGGATGTGGTGTTCAATGAGATGGCGGCACTGGGATGTGGAGGAGGTCAAGTGCAGAGGAAGGCAGCGGTTTGAGCAACACCTTCGTCGTCGAACAATTAGTCATCCACGGTGGACACCTTTGGAGAGGTGCCGACCACCCCCATAAGTGGTGCCGAAGCGGTCCAACAACAATAATGCCGACCACTCCGGAGGGGGTACCGAACACTTCAAAGCAAGCCGAGTCTCGGCGCTCGGTGGTGGAGCCGGCCACTCCGAGTGGTGCCGACCGCTCCAAAGAGTGGATCCGACCACTCGGCGGTGGTGGCGAGCGGTCCAGCGAAATGATGCCGACCACTCCGGCGATGGTGCCGAAGCGGTCTAGCGGCCGATGCCGACCACTCGGCGAAGCAGGGAGGCCGAGACCGCCGATCGAGTTCACCTCCCTCCAAGCGACATCGGCGAGTTCGTGGATGCCTTCCACGATGGCGAGGAGAGTGCGATTCCGCAAATTGGACAACATCGTCCAATCTGAGGCCATAGGCCTAGCTGAGTCGGCTGCTCTCGACGATCCGAGCTACTCCTTGTTAGTGCCGAGGAGCCACCGAAGCGTTTAGCGATGGGTTTAACACGGCGACATTTGGTGACAGGCGATGTTGGAAGAGGTGAAGGCCATCGAGGACAATGGCACATGAGAGCCGATAGATCCACCGGTGGGCTACAGTAGCGATCGACTTGAAGTGTGGGTTTACAAGGTGAAAGCGGGACTAGCGGCGGTGCCATTGTCAGAGTACAAGGCTTCGGCTCGCCATTCGCGGTTTAAATGCGGCGTGAGGGCATCGACTTGAGGAAGTCTTTGCTCGATAAGCGCTGAATGGAGTCCGTTAAACTTCTTTGTTGGCCATGGCGACGAACGAAGGATTGACGTGTCCACCACCTCGGCGTCAAGTCTGCGTTACTCAACGGCGAGCTCGCGGAGCGGTCTTCATCAAGCAAGGTCAGAGCTTCACCGTCAAAGGCGCTAGCACAAGGTGCTCAAAAGGCTGCATAAAGGCGCTCTCGGTACGGCAAGCCCCTCGGCGTGGGCGTAAACTTCGATGCCACCTTGGGCGAGCTTGGGTTCACTCATTGCGCTACAAAGAATCGCTCTACACGCGGCGACGGGAAGGAGCTCATCGTCCCGTGTCACGTGGATGACTTAATCGTCATCGAACGGCGACGAGGACATCGACGGTTTCAAGCGTGAGATGGCGGCTCGTTCAAGATGAGTGATCTCGGCGGCGCTCTCCTACTACCTGGCATCAAAATTGTGAGGCGAGGAAGCGAGAGCATCTCCCTAGGTCGGTAGCGCCTCTGGAGAAAATTGCTAGGCGGCGGCATGGTGGAGTACAAGCCGTGCCACGACTTGATGGAGGAAGCGGCCCGAAGGCGAGCAAGCAAACGCACATTGTTGCAAAAGGTGGGCGCGGACGCTAAAGGAACATCGTCGACGGGTTGGGCTACCTCGATCATACTCCGGCCGGACATTGCGTTCGCGGTTGGGTACGTCGACCGTTTCATGGAGGACCCAGACGAAGATCAGCAATGCGTCGATAATAAAAGGTTGCGGCGCTACATCAAGGGGCCTTTCGATCAAGCGATCATCTTCCCCAAGAGTGGTGGCAAGGGTGGGTTGCGGCTCCACGATCTTCAATGAGGCACCCCCAAAGGCAAAGGAATGTGAGTCGAAGCTCACTTGTCTTCGGCGATGTGAACATGGCGGGCGACATTGATAGAGCGACAGAGCACCTCCAAAGGCGTGCTCGTCTTCTTTGAGTAGCCCCCATTGCTTGGCGATCCATTTGAAGCAAAAGATAAATGGCCGTTGTCGGCGTGTGGCGAATACGTTCTGCGGCCGACGTCGGCGACATACCCGGTATCATCAGCTCTGTACGGCAATTCTTTAGGCGAGTTGGCCGGGCGAAAGCTCACCCGCCGGCTCGATGGTGGACAACCACTACCCGCCATCGCCAAGAACCTGTCCTCCACGATCGAACAAGCACATCGACATCACGTTCCACTTTCTCCGGAATTTTGCACCCGATGGAGGGAGCAAATCATATCGAGTTTGTCGAGACCGATAGATAGCTCGTTGACATCCTCATCATGTCACTTGGGCGCTGCGCGTTTATGGGTGAGGAAGATGATTGGCATGGATGAGGTCAAAACATCGAGTTAGCGGCGGGATTAGGGAAAGAATTGTAAGACATAATCTGCTTTTCCGTTTCTCCATTGTTGGAGAATGGTCGGCTCGACCGACCACTCCCTAATGAGATAGGGCGATTAACTCACATCGACCCGACTCCTGTAGCTATTGCGATGAAGCCATAGTAGTAATAGTGGTTTACTTGACAATATAGAGTAAAGATGGTGAGCTAAGCTTTGTACCTTATGAGTAGGTAGTTGATATACTACTGTGTATCTTAGGAGTAGGTGGTTGGTGTGCCCTTGTACCTTAGAAATAGGTAGTTGGTGTACTCTTGTACCTTAGGAGTAGGTAGTTGGCATACTCTTGTACTCGGTAGTAGGTAGTTGATGTACTCACCAACAACTATGTACCTAATAGAATCTGATTAGAGTTGTATATATTCTATCCAAGGTATCTGACGACCAATTCATTTTAGTTTGCCATCACATCGGAATGAGCTTTATCGGCCCGTTGGCGGGCTTATCTTTGTATGTGTGTAAGTTGTTCTCAATATC
>CAJGYO010000037.1:0-208121 GCA_904845875.1 Miscanthus lutarioriparius | reverse complement strand
CAAATGAAAGAAGGCATTTTCATCTCTCAAGAGAAATACACAAAAGATCTCTCTCAAGAGATTCAAGATGGATGAATGTAAGCCAATCAAGACACCAATGCCTACCAATGGACATCTCACCTAGATGAGGGAGGTAATCCGGTTGATCAAACTCTCTACTGCTCTATGATTGGTAGCTTGTTATATTTAACCGCATCTAGGCCCGACATCATGTTTAGTGTGTGTATGTGTGCTAGATTCCAAGCTAGTCCTATGAAACATATTTAATTGCCGTAAAAAGAATCCTTAGGTATCTTAAGCACACACCAAGCATTGGCCTTTGGTATCCTAAAGGAGCTTTATTTGAATTAATTGGCTATTCCGATTCGGGATTACGCTTGGATGCAAAGTTGATAGAAAGAGCACATCCCAGAGGGTGCCATTTGCTTGGTAGATCACTTGTGTCTTGGTTCTCTAAGAAACAAAATATTGTGGCTTGTCCACCATCAAGCGAATACATTGCCACGGTGCTTCTTGTGTACAAATATTATACATGAAACAAACTTTGCTAGACTATGGAGTAGTTCTAGAGAAGATAATTCTTTTGTGCGACAATGAAAGTGCGGTAAAACTTGCAAATAATCCGGTTCAACACTCGCACCAAGCACATAGATATCCGCCATCACTTTCTAAGAGATCATGTTGCTAAAATGATATATCACTAGAAGGTGTAAGATCCGAAGATCAATTAGCGGATATCTTCACTAAACCGCTAGATGAGGCTACTTTTTGTAGATTGCGTAAATGAGCTCAATGTACTTCATTTAGTAACTTCACTAAAAATTGAGCTTGTGTTGTCCTTGCATTCATTGTAATATACAACATGTTTAATTTGTGGCAATGCATATAGGGCTTGTCTAACATGGTTAAGATAACCGCCGCAAAACGTGTGAAGAAGCTTAACCTTGGATCAAACTTGACAAGCAACTAGATTTATTTACAAGTATTGCATATGCATGAATGTTGTTTTGTCGTTTTGTTCCATTTGCCCTCTTGTTGCCTATTTTCTTAAAAAGAATTATAGCCTAAGGCAAAATATTTTGAAAAATATGAGGGTTTGAGAGAGGTCACCTCACACTCAGTCCCAATTGGTGTTTTATTTGGATCTTATTCATGTTGGGACTTGATTGAGAACAATGCAAGTCTGAAAGGAAGTTTGAAGTTTTGGCGGTAAAAGTGCACGACATTCAGAGTACCTTTACGTCTGTTGTCTTATCGGTCCGTCTGGCTAGATTCTGAAGAGGTGAACTGGAAGGAGTGACCGGACGCCATCCTCAGGCGTCCGGTCGGGGATTCAACATCCGTCGATCGAAGGAAGATCAAAATGAACTGACCGGACCGCCTCAGCGTCCCGTCATGGACCACTTGACGTCTTGTCCCGATCCGTGAGAATTGGACCTTCTGAATCGACCGGACGATACTGGTAGTAGCGTCCGGTCATACCACCGAGCATCCGGTCGATGGATCTCGTGCGGCTTTAGGTCTCTTTCTTCGTTTCCTTCTCTGTCGCGTTTGGGACCCTCATATAACCACCGCCTTTGATTTGTTTCCCATGACCTAGCCTAGCCCTTGCCTTCACGTGGCCGCGCCGCCTGGCCACCCGCCGCCAACGCAGCCATCAAGCACGCCACGCCACCACGCAGCCTTTAGCCTACAACCGAAGCTCCTTGCACCGCCACACACGCCACGCCTCCTTGCCCGCCGCCCTTGCCCTCTGCCACCACGCCTGTTGCTCGCTTGCAGCTCACTCGCCAAGCCTAAAAGTTGCAACGCCAGCCTCACCATTCTAGGTCATCCTGCGGGTCATCAGCGCGAGGTGTGCCTAGCCCTACCTCCCTCATCTTGGTAAGACCAGATCAATGCTCCAAATTGATTTGCCAATGAACCTAGATCAACTGCATTGTTCACGATTCCAAATCGCATTCGAGGTTTTCGACCTAACCCGAGCGCTTTCCGAGGTTCCCCACGCGTCTTTTCCTTTCTCGGATCATTGTTAAATCAGTAGCTTGCCTGTCGTCTCAATTTCGTATATCTACATTGCTTGCTTCCTAGGTTTTCGCATCTATTAGATATATTGTATTTATTTGTATTTCCATCTATTCTATCGCAAAGCAAGTCGGTTCCGCTTGTGGCTCTTGTGGCGGTTGGCATCAACTTGGAGCCAAGCTCACGAGTAAGGATCGAGCCAAGCCTCGAGAGTGTCGCTTGTCTCATTGATCTTGATCCTTTCAATTGTTGATCTTCATCAGTCACGTTTCATCATCTTGTCGGATTCGGATGGCTCGCACTAAGAACATTGGTGGTGGCCCAGTGTGATGATGATCGAGGCCCCGCCTCATAAGCCTATAGATCCAAAAGGCAAGGCAACAAAAAGGATTACATCCAAGAAGAGGAAGTACCTGATAGAGAGACAATGAAGCGGCGAAGAAGCCAGAGGCAAGCAGATCGTGCTGAGAGAGGTGGTGCTTGCATGGACTTGTCATTGCAGATCACCGGTTTCACCAAAGACTAAGAGCTGCTCTTGAGGAGGTTGAGAGTCATCACGGTAGTCCAAATAGGACTGCCACATTTGCGTGATGACGGATTGCCATTGTGGAGGGTCGTCAACGAGATAGGAGTCACAGTCATCACAAAGAGCCCCACCAGCCAGAGCCTCACTCGCCAGAGACTCAGGAGGGTCAAGAAGCCGAGGAGATAGAGCCAAAACCTTGAGTTACGCCACTGGTCGCATTAGTGCTACATTCCACCGAGGCCACTTCTACAGCATGAGGGGGGCTCACGCCCACCACCCTGACCACGTGGTCCGCCTCGGTGGTACATCTCGACTTGAGGCCGCCACAGCCGAGACAGTTCAAGTTGAGAGTTTGTTGAGTTTGATCGTGTGGTTCCTCCAAGGAGGGATGAGAGAGCAACAGGAGGATTTTACACGCCCTTTGTAGGAGGATTTCTACAATGCTTATCTCAACAAGGTGGGGCTATGTTCAGATCTCAGAGAGTCTGCAAGCCTGAGCCTATTATGGCAGCGTAGCCTGGAGAGCATATCCGCCCTTACTTGTCATATCTACCGGGGCTTACAGATCTGATTGGCCAGACATGAGTGTATGTACCATCTTGGGTTCGGGTAGTTCTCACGATCACCTCTATGTTGACCCACATCATAACTTCATTCATTTTGCATTCAACGGTAGAGATTACAGAGTGATGAGCCGAGGGCTAGGGAGATATTGAGGCTACAGGAGCAGCTTTGTTAGATTGCATGAGGTGTTATGGGGACATGCAAGAGCCTCCTAGGCGTCCTCATGGAGGATAGTGCCCCCACCGATCTTGTCGCCATTGCTTTAAGGAGCCCCTTTGGTGAGGGGTCGAGGAGGAACCCCTAGTGACCTCGACTCCTCATTTCGAGTTCTAGAGGCTATCATCGGAGGACACTTCTTCCCGGGTTGGGATCTGAGAGGGTCTCGACTACCCTACAGCTCTGGCTCCTTAATGCCCTAATCAGACTGTGTTCGACATTTGGGACCTCCTTCTATCGGGAGATGGAGATACTACTATAGCCGAGGGTTTCAAGGGTCACAGGCAGCTACCTTATGCACATTGGATCACATTCTTGATACTCAAGTCATGCAGGTTCGGGACCCTAGAGATGGTTGCCAGTACAAGGGTGCCACTACAAAGTTCCCACTTATAACATGGCACGTAGAGGATCGAGCACAAGACACCCACAGGCACCTACTCGGCCCGATCGCCGTCCTAGATGTTCCAGTCAGCGGCTTCAAATAGGGGCGAGATTATCGGAGGCATAGCCGCTCACTGAGGAGGAGCGGCTTGAGGCACAAAGCAGAGGTGAGCGAAATGCGATGATAGCTCGGCGGCGACTACCACTTCTATTCCTCGAGATGCCTCCACGCAGGACCACGATGCACGAGGCCGGCGATTCTAGCTCAAGCACCACCGCACCTCGATGCGGACCCCGCTCTTATTGCCATACTTGAGCGGATCACAGCGGAGACCCGCTCGCCCAGCATAGAGAGCATTTGCCAACTTTGCACAGATTCCGAGCTCGTCAGGGGATGAGTTTTAGAGGCGGCGGCGAGGTACTCCGAGCGGCGGCGGTAGATGCACCAGCGAAGCGAGATCCTATTGCAGCAACAGCTTATGGGCTTCATCAAAGACATGTTGTGGCAAGCGACTTAGGGCCCCACACCATAAGCCTTCGCCGCCCGGCTTTGCTCAAATTTCACTACCACTTCGACGACTCTAGCAGTATAGCCCAGTGGGCTCCAGAGTCAGGGACAGCCTCCAACTCAGTTTGCTTCACCTCTTGTACAGGTGTCCCAGTGGTTAGCCTCACCGTGGTAGCCCCATGATTCACTCCACTTGAGACGGGCTTCCGGAGGAGTCACCCTCGCTATTTGTGCCCGACACATCGGTCTCCGAGAGTCTTGGAGCATCTTTCAGCTAGCTAATGGCATGCCCACACCACCTCATATGCATCTCACGGTCCTTCAACAAAGAGCTCCGATCGCAGTGACTACTCGAGGCTTCCTAGCTCAACAAGCATCATCGTGATCCTACAGATGTACCAGCAGCTTCACAGGCAAAGACTGTCCCTACTCGCACCAGACCGCTCAATGACACTTCCCCTGCCAGGAGGGTCGATCGATTCAGAGCTTCGAAATCGATGATGATGGCACTTTTCGATTCAGCTTGCTCCCTGCACCTCGAAGACCTCGGCTCACTGCAGCAGCCTGCCGTCCCAACCCCTAGGTTTTGGTGTTTGGCGCCAAAGGGGGAGAGGGTTCTGAGTATGTAGACTGTGGGGGCGACTTTTAGGGGAGCTAGTTATATAGTATTAGCTTATTATATTCATTTGGAGTTTTATTTGTGTGATACACTATTACTTTTGCATTCGTGTGTTTACTTTCACGCATATTATTCTATCTATGTGATAGTGTTATCTATGTGATTGTGATATATGACATGTGTGCTCTCTACTTTACATTATTTATATGTCATATCACTTGTGTTATTGTTCATTTACCTTGGCTTCATGATTATACTCGATGCAAATGAGCTTTGTTAATCGTACTCATGCTTAATTCACATCCTTTGAGTACATTGTGTTGGCTTGGGTCATGTAAAGCTTGACTAACACTTTTGTTCTTATCGGCAAAAGCTTATATGAACCAAGCCCGTCAAAAACCTCACTCTTTCACATACTCGAGGTGGTATTGTCATCAATCACCAAAAAGGGGGAGATTGAAAGCATCTAGGCCCCTAGTTGGGTTTCGGTGATTAATGACAATACAAGATTACTATGACTAACGTGTGTTTTTGCGAGAGGCAATTAAGTTAGGTCATGGTAATGAAGATCGATTAGGCAATCAAAGTTGTCATGCCCCTCAATGGAAATCGTTTTGGTTTTTAAAGGATGGACGACAAGGTTAAGGATGACTAGTTTTAAGTGTCGATTGGAGTTGGAGAGACACTTAGAGTAGTTTAGGACTTTGTTTTTCCTTTGGCCGTACTATTAAGGGGGGTATGGATGGGTAGCTTGACCTAGTTGAGTCTAGTGAGTTAGGTGTGGTGCACACTTGTCAAAACTAGCTCTAGGTAGCTCCTATGAATGCCTAAGATCCTTTGGAGCAAACTTCATTCACATATGTTCGGAAGTTGAAGTGAATGGAGAGGGTCAAACACTCGAGACGATGGCCCGGTGTCACCGAGATCTTGGCCGCGAGGCCCAGTCGATTCATTTGATCAACGTCTGCGTTCGGTGTGGCCGAGACCGGAAAATCAAGTGGCCGACGCCGAAAAGCGCGTCCGATCCGACTCATAAGGTTCTAGTGAAGGAATCTCGACGACCGGGCCGCGTCCGTCGATCTTAACCGGACCACGAGGTTCGGCGTCCGGTCCGAGTCCATAAAGGGTTTATCACGACCGGGACGTGTCCGGTCAATCTTGACCGGACCCTCGCCAGCGTTCGGTCAATACATTTTTCGGGTTCGCGGGTTGAACTGACCCGGAGCGTCCGGTCAACACGACCGAGGCGTCCGGTCACCCCGCGAGAAGCTCATAACGTTCGTTTTTCGGTGCCTTATAAATAGAAGCTCCACTCGTGTGTGGAGTGACTTTTGCTCATTCAAACATTTGAGAAACACGTTTGTGAGTGCCAAGAAGAGCAAGGTCCTAGTGAGGTGTTTGTGATTTGAGAATCCAAGAGTGAAACCTCATTAGTGAATCAAGAGTAGTCAAGTGTGCATCCATCTTCTCATTAGGCTTTGCATGGTCTAGTGAGAGTTCGTGCTTGTTACTCTTTGGTGATCGCCATCACCTAGACGACTTGGTGGTGATTGGGAGCTTGGTGTTCACCGGCCGGAGCTTATGGGTGACCCAACTCAAGTTGTGAGCGGCTTTGGGTGATGCCGCGGATGAGTGTCGAAGAATCAACCCATAGAGAGCACTTGATCCTTGCACGATCAAGGGGAGCTACACCCCTGCGCGGTGCTCCAACGAGGACTAGTGGGGAGTGGCGACTCTCCGATACCTCGGCAAAACATCACCGCGTTCCTCTCTCTATTTACCTTGAGCATTTACTTTAAGTATTTACTTTGAGCAATTCAATACTTGTCTTTACATTCATAGAATTGCCATGCTAGAGTAAGTTTGGAACATAGGTTGCAAGTCTTTTGTGCGTTAATTTAATAGAAACACTTTTCTAAGCACAAGGGTTAATTGGGCTATCCAGAGATTAGATTATTACAAGAAAATTTAGAATTAGCCCAATTCACCCCCCCCTCTTGGGCATCTTGATCCTTTCATAGGGCACGGTGGAGAATGGCATGGAGTGCAGAGCTTCGATATTTATGAGGCGGGATGGCTTAGGCGCGCGCCATCGAGCCGGGCGTGGGCCGGGCGGACATGGGCGTGATCAAGTGTGTCACGTCGTCTGGCTAGAGGTAGGGAGGCGAAGGTGACAGTGGGCCTAGGTGGTCGTGCGAGAGAGGAAGAGGAGAAGGTGAAGAGTGGCGGCGTCCATTTGGCCATGATGTTCTGTGAGCAGGCTTGTTTTTGGTGGCCCACAGCTGAGCGAGAGTAAAGGAAGAGGGAGTAGGTGGTACCTGGGCCGATCAAAGGTGATGGAGAGCTGGTAGAAACTACTGAGAGAGGGAGAAAGCGGGCTGGGGTCTGGTGGGAAAAGGAGAGCAGCTACGGTGATGGGCCTTGAATGCCAAAACCAGGAGGAAGGGAATAGAGAAAGAATCCATTTTCTTTTTCTTTTCAAATTTTCAAAGCAATTTTCAAATCCAAAGTCAAATCAATTCAACTACAGTGTCAAATATACTTTTCATCTCAAATAAAAATGAGAAATTTTGGTAAGTTTTCAAAAATAATTTCTTTACACTTTTAAATGCTTTTATTTTCTAATTTTCTTTTCTTTTACTTCAAAGCCAATTTCAAAAGCATTTTAATTTCATTTTAAATTTTGGATTCAACCACTCATTAAAATAGATCAAATGCACCTGCATGTATGCACATCCATGTTGCTACCTTATGATGAGTTTTAATATAATGAAAATATTCTTTTCCTATATTTCATGAGCACAAAATACAAAATGAAATCAATTTATATCTTTTTCGAAAAGAGCAAATTTTAGGGTGTTACATCTCAGGCAACAGACAGTTACAAATGATGAGTAGTTCACCCACAACTACAAAAAAGGAATTAACTACGTAATGTTTTTTTTTATAAGAATCGAGACTTCTTATCATCGCTGAGATGCGAGCTGTTTTAGCTCGTATGAGCATCGGTCATGACTCATGAGTCCAGGTCATATATGAGATATGTAGGGCGTGACCCAATACGTATTGAAATTGGCCTCCATATTCATTGTAAGCTATACATGAGTTGTCCTAACTCGTATGAGTATATATAGGTCATGAGTCCGGCTCACGTACTAGAACCACAAGGGCGTGGGAGTACACTGCTCCCAGGTAGTTGGATGAGGTGGACGGAAAAAATGAGTGGAGAAATTTTTACCATTTAATATTAATTAAGGTATAAATTACATTCTGAGACCTCTGATGGAGAGATTTTTTAGGATGGTATATAGATCTCTGAGATTTTTGTTGATGAGCTTCTGAATTCGCATATGTTTCATAAGGAGCTCTACAGTTGTTTGGTTCAAAATTGAAGTCAAACAATGGAACTGTTGGTGATAACTGATAAGGAACAAATTTTGTTCACATCCTTAAAATGGTAGAGATCTCTCTCTTGCTTAATTGAATAGCATACCTCTCCTGCCATGCATTTATATACCACTTAAAAAAAACATGTTTCTTGCAATCATTTCTGAAGCAATGGGTTACTTTGGGATTTGTTCCAGTTAAGTTTCCTCCTCAGGAATCAAGATCCCAAAGGCCAACTAGAGCACCGTGAGAGTGACAAACTGGGAGAAAAATTCGTTGCATCTGCAAAAGTTTGGTTGGCACCAAGTAGCAATCGGTTCAAGTGCTCCATAGGACGGAGGATAAATGCTGACATGGGCGTTGTCCCCTGATTGAGATGCTCTATTCTATCTCGCATGCATGCTTGTGGCTTTGTTCGCTTTGGCGATGGATGGCGACCGGCTGATTGCAAGAGATTTGACAATTGCGTAACAGTTGTCTGCCCAGTGTCCAATCATGCTGTACTGGGATTCTTGGAAGTATCCCTTCCGTCACTGTCACCTGGTCCATACTGTTTGTTTGGAGTGCGAGCTCTTGCGTGTGCGAATCGTGGCACGACATGTGTGTGCTCCTGGGTTTGTAGTGGAAGCGTCAATCTTCCTCACATTCTCTCAGTTCCATCACAGTGGGAATGCCCAAATAATTGGTGCCCAAATCCTTGTGAGGACCTGCACGTGTGAGCGACAATTCAATAATGGAGAAAAGAAAATCTTTGAAACATGCATGTAGTAGTAGTCATTTCAATAATACAAGTTCAAGAATGAAGCTGGCGATTTCTCGCATGGTAATTAGCTAGATTCAGACAACATGGAAATCCTCGATCGCTTGGTTCAAGTCTGATTAAGTTCTCTAACTAGTCATAGTTGTACTCTGGCATTACTGCTTAGTTCAACTCCAAGGGACGACTGTTCCGATTGGATTTAGTTTCTCCCGTTATGTACACCAGTTGTTGAAACAGAATAAGTCTTGGTTCATCCACCTTACTCCAAGAAATTTGGAAATAATGGCCAAACATATCCATATACCCATCTTCAACCATGTATGCGAACAATCCTTTAACTTGTCTACCATACCCAATCAATCCATGTACCCGTCTTCGAATATCTTGCTATCGAGTTTGGTACATCCATTGATGAATAAAACAAAAGCATTTGCCACAAGTGCACAAAAAGACAACCCCAATAAACGGAGGCATGCATGGAATTCTTCATTGCATGAGCTGTCTCAGGAAGCCTTGGTGTCCGGTCGGTCTCAAGGTAATGTAGTGACGAGATAAGATGGGATGCATCTTAACAGAACCAAGGAATAATTCAGATTTTTCGGAATGTATTCTTTCTAGAAGTGCGCTTCATCTGCAGCTAGGGTGTCGACATGCATATTTGCCAATGATAAAAGGGTTTGATTCCTATCTACCAGTTTTCAGTGATTTGGGAGGTGCCTATAAGAGATTGTGACACAGCCCAAATTAAGTTCCAAACAAGGTTACATACTATTTTAGAAATGGACTGATCAGTTGGTTAACTACTTAACCTTGGTATCTATGCTAACATTAAACAACCGTATGGTCACAATATTTAATAATCATACATAGTTACACACAGGACGTCTAGTTTTTGATTAGTTGGCAATCCACCAATTAGCGGGGAATCTAACATGCTGACATATATATGACAAGGTAGCCCATAACTATGGAATATTTATAGCTACTTACCACAGTAAATTACACAATCATACTTTAGTAACATTCTATCTATCTAATGAAGGGTCACCAGAACTTATATGCGAAATATTACACATATCATTAAGTTTTGCTAGATGGGCTTAACAAATAGATTATAGGTAAATGATGTGATCATCTTGATTGATCTGATGATTAGTTTATTGTTTAATGAATCTTTGACAAATGAAGTACTACTAGTCACTAAATTTTTTTGGCATTTAGATCAAAATAATTTTTTCCACTACAATAGATAATAAAGGAGAAGGGTAGGCCTGGTGCACTGGTGAGAGCTGTCTCACTGAGTCACCAAGTTGTGGGTTCGAAGCAGCTTCTCCGTAGATTTTGCGGGGGGAAGGCATGCCTTAGTTTTTTCCTTCCCCTGACCCCACTCATGTGGGAGCCTTCGGCACTGGGTCTGCCCTTTACAATAGATAATAAAGACTTTCAAGAGACATATTAACTTAATGTATCATGTCATAGTGTATTCTAAGGCAGAACCTTTTTTATTGTGTTGGACACTAATAACATTGAACATTGGCATGGTTGAGAACTGAACTAAACTAATATAATGGCGTGTCGTCGGCAATCGATATAATTTGCATGCCCCTGTTTCAAACACTGATTGGATCGCAACAATTGATAAACATTATTTTGCACGGATGGTATTGGTGGGTGGCGGGTCGATGGATCAACAAGAAAACAATATGTATCTCTTAATGTTTATTTGATACATTTGTTTCTTTGGGTTGGAGGAATACAGGCAATATCATTTATATATGTAAGAGTGTCCTTGTTGTATTCATGATTTTCACCGAATGCTCATGTAGTGATAACCTATATACTACATGTATATCTGTGTGGAAAGACACCTTTTTTAACGTGGTGTTATATATGCTAACAAGGGCTGTCCTAGTTAAGATTTAGCAATGATGGGACCCGTCCACCATCTACTTGGTATTCATTTATGTAGTTTTTATCTTAGATGGACATGTTACATGTGGATAGTGCACTTACTCAATTCAATGGACTCATAATATGTCAACACCAAATGGAAGGTGTAGTGTACGTTTTGGACTTATAGAGAGGGTGACATTCTGTACTAGAGAATGCTGATCTGATTCAAGCGTTTGTGTGGTAAATAAAGCAGTGTCAAAGATAACGTCGCAACCAATGCTGGCCAACAATACAGAGCCTAACTAAATCATGGCCAACTTTTGACTAGACACACTGGTGTACTCATTCCTTGCTTTGGCTAAACTTACTTTACTTTTGCGAAACACAATGATTCTAGTTTTAGGATATCCAGTTTACTTTACTTGTCCTGTGATGAGTTCATTCAGTGGTACATGTACATCTGATCCAACCTAACAGCTTGTCCCTCTCTCTTGGCTGGGCTATAGATACATTGGACCAAATGACCAATGATCATATCATGCACTGAGATGCAAGATGCAACCATCACAATCCCTGCCCCCCACACAATGAATAATGAGCCTGTCAGTTCCTCCCTACCCGGGCAATGTGTGATGTATACTGTTTCCATGTTGTGTGGGCCTAGCTTTGCCATCCACGTCTAACTTCTTCCTCTATATAATAACACGAAAGAGATGAGCTCCATCTGTCCTGAAATATAAGGTATCCTACAGATTTTAGGATATATTCTAGGGTAAACTAGACGTGTATAACACTCCGTTAACTGTAGAGAGATCATGTGCTTACTATATTTGAGACTAGTGGTAGAAACTAATAATTGGTAATAAATATGATCGATACATTAGGACAATTAACTCATCTAGAATACCTTGTAATTTGAGAGAAATTTTGAATGCTTAAATCCTTTTATATTAATATATTAGGACGAAGGGAGTACTAACTACTACAGTTTTCCATTTCTTTTATAGTAGCACAGTTTTTGATATGCTAGAATCTCTCTCTGCACTTTATTTATTCATAGATACTGCCTTTACAACAAGTTGTTTTTTTCTGTCAGAAAAAAGGGCCTAAGCTTATTAGTTGCACGATTAAAGAATGGCATTTAAGCTACACTGTATATAATCCAATAACTGCCATCTTGCACTAGCGCAGATAGACTTGATTGCATATATCAAACATATCTATCTCACCAGTTTTATGGCCCACTTGAGGGTTATCAGTCCATACTTTGCCAAACATTGTACAGATAAACATCAGGTACACATAGGGGTGAAAACGATACGGATATTTTCCGACCGTATTCGAGACCGAATCTGTTTAGAGGTGTTCAGATCTGTTCGTATCCGAGTACAGATATTCAATATCCAACACCATATCCGTATCCGAATACTCAAATCACATATTTATGATGTCGATATCTAATCGTATCCTATCCGGCATGGTTGACACTATCCGTATTCGAATCCGAATCCGGACAGAAATATAAAAACAAATGTGATTTTAGTGATATCCGTTCGTATCCGATTCGTTTTCATCCCTAGGTACACACACAAACACACTAGACTTTGCTTTGAGGGCACGTTTGAGCTTCCTCTATATAATGATATATGCAATCAATATTTGTACATGGATCGGAGAGCTGACCACGGCACAAGGAGATATAATAAGTTAAGAGATTTGAACACATGGATGTATGTATCAGGATCATCCAAGCATGTGCTATCACATAGCAGTAGTAGTTGTGCTAGCTAGCGGAGTTGGTAGATTCGATGTACATAATGTTAAATTTGTGCTTTGCGTCAAATCAGGATGGGCTGAAGACTTTAAAATGGTAACCTAGCTTCGTCATGTGTGTGCTGAGAGATTCTCCTCAAAAAAAAAAAAAATTGTGTGTGCTGAGAGATGATGATGGCAAAGGAACAATAATCATATGTATTAGCAATGGAACAAGCAGAGTTAGTACATCGCTCTTCTACCTGTTTTTCTTTTGAATGTAGAGTAAATTTAATTAGGCCCATTATTATTTCACAAATCAAGCTATCCTTTTTTTTCCTTTTGATGGGAATGTAGTCACTACCGGACTCAGTGGCTTTGCCGAGTGCCAGGGGCACACTCGGCAAAGCCCAATTTGCACTTCTAACAAAGGCTTTGCCGAAGTCTTTGCCACTTCACAAAGGTCACTCGGCAAAAAATGGGCCGGCAAAGGCGTCTTTACCGAGTGTCTTTTGTCGGGCACTCGGCAAAGCCTTTGCCGAGTGCCCGACACTCAGCAAAGTTGGAAAAAAACCCCGAAAAAATCAAAAAAAACCCGAAAAAAATGGGAATTTTTTTAATCGGTGGAGGCCCCCACTGACCAGCGCCCGCCCATCTCCGACATTTTTCACGTAAAATTCGTGGTTACGAGGCCGGCGGGATTCAAACCGGTGACCTCTCTCTCGCGCGTCCCCTCCTCTAACCACTGCACCACACTACCACCTATGTCTAGATTCCGTTTTGGTTCCCCACGTATTATACTAAACCGAGTGTAAATTGCTTGTTTGAGCCCCTAAACGAATTCAAATAAAAAAGTTGTAAACTACAAAGTTTCATAACTTTTCGAGATCTACACTTTTAGTTTAGGAAGTTTTTCCATCCGAGGTCGTTTACAAAATTTGAATTTCAAAATTTTAAAATTCAAATGCAGTTTTGCATGACAAGATGATTTCAAATAAAAAAGTTGCCAACTACAATGTTTCATAACTTTTCGAGATCTACAAAGTTTATTTTGGTTGTTTTTCCATCCGAGGTCGTTTGAAAAGTTTGAATTTTAAATTTTTGAAATTCAAACGCAGTTTTGCATGACAAGATGATTTCAAATAAAAAAGTTGCCAACTACAATGTTTCATAACTTTTCGAGATCTACAAAGTTTATTTTGGTTGTTTTTCCATCCGAGGTCGTTTGAAAAGTTTGAGTTTTAAAATTTTGAAATTCAAACGCAGTTTTGCATGACAAGATGATTTCAAATCAAAAAGTTGCTAATCACAAAGTTTCATAACTTTTCGAGATCTACAAAGTTTATTTTGGTTGTTTGGCCATCTATTCATCCGACATGGTCGTTCTAACATTGTTCACAAATCTTATATATCTCTCTTGTAGTTTCATAAACTACAAGAGAGATATGTTAGATTTGTGAACAAATTTACTTTCACTTTGTTATATGAAGAAAAGACTAAAACAAACATCTTGATGAGTTATATAACTTTGTATTTGAAAACTTTTTCATTTGAATTAATTTACTGTTTCAAAATGTACTTTGAAAATTTCTTTGCTCAATGTAAAAAAAAACACTCGGCAAAGAAGCGTCTTTGCCGAGTGTCAAAAAAAACACCCGAGTGTAAAAAAACACTCGGCAAAGAAGCTCTTTGGCAAGTGCCCGAAACAAAACACTCAACAATCCACTTGGCACTCGGCAAAGAGCCGGTCTCCGGTAGTGCTAGGTTAATGACTTTGTATGTTGTTTCGTGCTACCAAGTGTTGGGCTGCTCATGCAACCTAACCAAGTTCGTTCCCAATGGATATTTACTAAAACATGTTGCGTGTGTCAAGTCTCAAGTGTCTGGAATTTCTTTCAGGAGTTCTAGAAACTATCTTTGAGAGTTTTGCATCACGTGTTGTAGACTTATGGAAATGAAAAACACTTAGAATTAATTTTATTACGGTCAGCGAAACAATAAATGAAGAAAGCAATCTGTCAACATTAATAGGGAATCTTAACTTGTAAGTGACATGTTGCTATTTTATTTTATCATGCACGTATACAGTCCATCACTTTCAGTGAATTAATACAACCTTTGGTTTGCTTAGTACCCTATGTGTTAGCAAAACATCAAACCATATCAAATCTTTGACACAGTACTTCATGATGTCACGTTGGTTAGGAAATAGGATTGATCGAAGAGATTGCACATGGTGTCCTTTCATGTGGTTCAAAGTTCATTAAACGATGCCATAATTTCCAAGCTGCTACAAAGGGTCAAATCGCCCGACAAAGAGTGATCCAAAATTGTTACTTTCACAGTAAATGTGCCACATAATTCAATATGATGTACAATACTTTCTCCATCCTAAAATATAAGACATGAAAGAATTCAAAATTTATTCCAAATTTATAAGGGGTTTTAGGGAATTAACTCCAGTCGCATGCATACCTTTGATTAATGTCTATTCTCAGCACAGCCACCAGACACAAAGAGTGTGAAATAGTGGAGAAAGTTGTTGTTAAGAAAAATATCATAAGCATTCTAGAACAACCAAGACCACATGTATTTGAATTTGACTTACAAATATTGACCAGGTACAGTTATATATACTCCAAGTTGATCAGTTCCTGGATCCTCTACTAGATCAGGACAATTTAATAATTTCTCTAAAAAAAACCCGCCACTCATATAGCATAGGGCAGGCATCAACTTGTGGCTATGAAAGAACCTATGGATGCATCCAAACATCTAAACCAAATCTTTCTCTAATCCAATCTAAATAAGAACAGCCTTTCTTCCAAACATCTGCGAATGATATGAATGGAAAAATCAGCTCATTAATCAATGAGATTTACAGACAGCGATGTGGCTGACGACATGCAGCATGGTTTCAAGCTAATCATGCACAGTAGTGCCTATTTCATATCATTGCTCATCCAGATCAATGGGATACTTTAACATATTAATTTGCTTACCTCATAAACTTGAGAAAAGCCAGGAGGATCAAAACATACCAGCAACTACTCTACTACATCATCATCACTCAAGACAACCCAATCGCATTCGCGAATCTCTCATTGTATATGCACCAATCATGGCATAGTTTATACTTTGGCTCCAATCTGCTTAACTTTCAACGGTTGGATCCTGTATTTAGAGACAAAAAAACCTGGCTAGGTGGCCTGCTCTGATGTATGACTGATATAAGAAAATTAAGACCATAACGATACCAAATTGCCATGGAAAAAGAACCCTCTACACAGAGTACACAATGCTAGTATGTAAAAGTAGATAATTTTTTGTTGGCGATATAAGTTAAGCTTGGAGTTCACAAAGGTTATATAGTTACATGTCTATAATTATGAAATTTTCAAATGCTAATATGCTAACAAAGATTTTCCTTATTTTTTGCACCGTCTTCAAATTTATCAGCGCTGCGGCATTCCTTATCTAAAAAAAAAGTAATAACCGGAAGTTTTTTTAGCCATGGTTGGTTTAATGGTTCAACTCGAACGAAGTTCACCATGATTAGTTGATTATCTTTTAAAAAAGATAAACTTATCCTGGCAGAAGCACGACTGCTGCTAAACTAATGTTTGTAGGAGCTGTCTCAATCGTTCGGTAGCTTTGTTTTTCATGCGAAGCAGATATGTTTGACTTAAGCTGATATTATACACAATATATATAAGGGATTAGACAACTGGTAATGACAGTACTAATCCTCTTCCCATGTGAATACGAGAGATCTAACCTGTACCTGTCTTGTTGTCTCCTCAATGATTCCTCCGGAGTAGTGATCGATTCACAAAACATTCAGCAATTGAAAACTAGGATTGGTTACGCGTCCCCAGGCTAGTACACCAAAAGTCTAACAATCATGGATAAACCAGCACTGCACAAAAGTACATATAATATATACAGTTCCCAAAACAAAATTGCTAGAACTATCTGAAAACTTTCAAATTTCATGAAGATGCCACCATCTATTCATTATTAGTACAAAAATCAAGGCGAGAATATATACAAGGTCAACCTATGAAAGAAAAAACTGGCAAGCGTGATTGAAGCAGAAATGTTAGGGGGACGCATAGGCTTTTGAGGTTGGACGGAGATTAGAAATATTATGTTAGGCCTATCCTTTAAGCATCTTTGGCACACTAAGATACACGAGGTGATTGGCCGGAGGAGCTTGGATTTGTTTGGCATGCTTGCAGCTGCAGAGGACCCCACACATGGGCTCAGAAGCATGATCATGACAACAGGGTTGGGGAATCTTATATCTCAAATCTCCTCCCTCCTCCCCTGCCTCGCTACCTAGATATAACAAGCCATGCCGGCTGGCTTGCCTCCCAGCAGTGACCAGAGCTTCTTGGCCTTCTCTACTTCTCTGCTCTTGTTCTTGCAACCAGAGTTAAGTTAGAGAGAGAGAGAGAGATTGCGCTTTCTGACCCCACCGGGAGTGTCGGCCGCAGATCCTGAAAAGAGGTGAGCATAGAAACTGCTTCTCTGTTCTTGTCCTCTGTTTTATTTCAGGGTCCGTAGTGTTTCACGGGTATTTTCTTGTTCTTGTTTTCTTGGAACAATTCTCTGAAAATTCTGAAATTCCAACGGCCGGATCACAGTTCCCATTTGCAGCACCGAGTAACTGATGCTCAAATTCTCATGAAACAGATCATGGACAGGGAGCAGATGAGGATGGCCATCCTGAACCAAGAACAGATCTTCAGACAACAGGTACTGACTGATGGCACATTTTATCTGCGGTTAATTTGTATATTGCAAAATGCGCTGATCTGTCTCTACATCTCAACTCGACGAGGTCACCACAATTTCTCACCACTCTCTGCGTTCCTACTGAATCAATCAATCAGGTACACGAGCTGCACCGGCTGTACCATGTCCAGAAGCAGCTGATGCAGCAGGCACAGACTGCTGCTCCGGCGAGCCGTGCTCCGGCTCCGGTCGTCGTAGACGTCAAGCCAAGGCCACAGCAACTGGACATCTGGTGCGTCGAGAAGGTGACAACAACTCCTCAGCAGCAGATCATCAGCTTCACCAGCTGCAACAAGGCCACAACGCCGACGCCGGCCCCTGCACTCGCCGAGGAATGCAACCTTGAGCTGACACTGGCAACGGGACCAAGCAGCAGCAGCAGCAACAGCAGCTGCGATGCTGAGAGGCGACAGGGGAAGCGGCTCAAGGCGTCGTCCAACTCCGACTCCGGTGCGACCGCGGTGTCGTCCACGTCGACGGACTCCGAGCTGGCGCAGTTCAGGGAGGTCAACGCAGCGTCGCCGGTGAGATTTCACGGCGAGGTTAGCAGGAGGATGGACGAGATCGCGCAGGGTCCGTGGATGTACCAGTGCCTCAGCCTGAAGATGGCGTGATGATGCCGTGACGAGTTCGTGCTGTATGTATGATTTGGGGATTTGGGGTTGTAGAGTTCAGAGTTCAGAGGGAAACAGAGCTCGTGTTTGTGTTACATGCACAACTGTACATCACATAGGTGTTTCACAAGACCAAAAAAGAGGAAAAAAGAGGTAATTTGTGGCAGCATGTGGTATTCGTAGCGTAGATGATTTCTATTGGTCTAGTCCATCAAACCATGCATTAGCTAAGACACCTAAGAGCAACTCCATATGTTTTCTATAATTAACTTGTTAAACCAATCAATTTAGCGAGTTAATAAAATAAGTAGCAACCTCAATTTAATTCTCTCTCCAATAGTTTTATATATTAGCTTCCTAAACAATTTTGCATTTGGAACCCTGGACTATTGCTAACCAACCAAACATCTTTTAATTATTTCTTTGTCTCTTACCATTTTCTCACATGGAACCTTTTATTTTCTTAATTTACTCATGTGTCCAATTTACTCCGATCTCCCGAGTAAAACACCGGATGAGGAGCAGATACGGAGTTCCTCTCGACTATGGAGACTTATGAGTTGAAGAGGATATTTGGCAACATTTTATTTTTAATGAGCTCTTTTACCAAACTGTTGGAGGTGACATTTTATTCCTTTTTTGCTAATAGAAATAGGAAATTGATTTACAAAACTCCGGGAGATGCTCTAAGTAATTTATGTTTGGTATTCACAACTTATTAAAATTACATATATTTGCGCATTTTCTTTGTCCTTTTTGCATCTTCTTTGTTCTTTTTTCTAGCCATACACATAATTTGTGATAATCTAAGAATTTTTTATATGTTTTTCTAACCTGAGAGGAGAGAGAAAAATTCCAAAATGACAACAGGTACCCTTGAGTCGTCTCAGACCGTTAGACCAAGCCCAAGCACTGCTGAGTCCATTACTCCATTCGCTTGGTCGTGCTAGTTGGTTGCTGTAGTGGATTCCGCGTGCGAGGCAACACCAGTTCTATTTTCTAGTAGAAGCACTACTGGACCATCAGGGATATGATATCCCCAAGCTGTTTTTTCTAGTAGTGAAGGGATCGGCCGCTGCAATTGAGTAGACACTGTGCTGCTACCGGATTGTGCCGTGGACATGAGCACAATGGAATGGAACACACACAAGGGGAGAGGTGTCTATATTCCCAATGCCTCTTAAGCCTACATTTATGCTTGACTAGCGTTTGCTCGAGACATAGGACGACCTAAGAACCTACCACTCTTGCATGTGTGTCTGTTGTCTCTTTTATTTTCCATGCACAATTGCTCTTCATTTTTATAGCTCCATTGTGGTAGCCCTTCTTGAATACTTTATTCACATTGCAACTAGAAAGTAGCGAGTACCCATGTCATGCAGCACCAGTGCATTAATGCATTATTATAACCTGGCATGAGGTTCATTGAGCACCTCTCTATAAATTTACCCCAATGTAAGAACAAGTCTCGGTTATTTTTGTAGTCAGTGGTAAATCATGATAGCTATACACATGTGTCATGTTTCTCTGGTCAAAATTTTAAAAGCTATTCATTCATTAATAGGATTCTTTCAGCAGAAAAAAAAAACAGGAAATTTATACTCGAAAGCAGATAACCACAATGACAAAACAACGGCCAAGAATTGACCATGCCAGTAAATTGATGAAAGGAGCAGCAGTAATCATTAATCACAAAACCAGACGACGCCTAAAAGAACGGACCTATGCAAGCAAGAAATATTAGCCGGTACATATTTAGAAATTCGGTTCTAACCTGAAACTGGGCCAGTTCATGTGGGTTGGTCCAGGTTTTAGTCTTTCCAAAGAATACCATACATGTGGTATTAATGTATGTAGCCCATTATACTTCACAGAAAATTCAGCCCAGCCCAGTAAGGATGAAGCTTTGTATTGTTTGGCCCTCTACCAGCACAAGCCCATGCTTATTAGCTTGTGAGTACAACCAACCAACTTCTGACAGCAGACTACACCCAGTCAACAAATTTACGTTGTATAATCAGGGATATGGGGTGCCTTCTTTTATTTTTTACATGGTCCATAATATTGTGAGTACAAAATTGATGTTACCAATTTACTTATAGGAACTAAAAAAACTTCAATTCTCCACCAAGAGTTGCGAACCGAGCATAGCTCAGCTGCTTTCTTGTGAACCATCCAAATTAAATCCTCAATTTACGTGGCTGCTAGCATTATACTAGATTTATTTCCAAATTTAACTGCTATTCTTTCGGTGGTCGATGATGTGTCCATGGACAACGAGATGCATGTGGTGACTTCACTGATCTCGAGATATACTTGCTCAGTCTTTAGGATCGGAGCTGTCCATATGGGTTGAATGTGTGCATGGGCTCATAGTGGGTCAATGTGCATATATGTATACACTGTTTTGTAAAAAAAGAGATTTGTGACGACTAACACTGATACTTTATAAACTTCCTTTTATTAATTATTTTGACTAAACGTTGCTACATGTATAAGTTAGCACATGCTAATAAAAATTATGTTCAGTAAACAGTGGTAGCACCAGGAATCTGAATGCTCTTTAGACCCCTAGCTAGAAGATCGAATTAATTCTGACTTTGACTTGTAGGTCTTAAATTCACCACTACTTCATATCTGCTATAAGTTGAACATTATTTTAGTATCATGCACTGTTAACAGGGGAAAAACAATGTCATGAAAAATATGGAACATGGATACCTGAACCTGCAGTAGAGATGTATTTACATAGACAACATTCTTAACCCATCACTAGTACAAATAATTTGGAATCATTAATTTTGAATTTTTTAAATGTCATCATTAGATTGAGAAATGACGTAAACCAAAGTTATATTACTCAAAAAGTAGTTAACTACATTTTCATTTCAAATCATTTAAGGCCTGCAAATTCTATTGAAAGTTTAATGATTTCAAAATTAATATTTTTTTTATGAATTTTCAAATGACATTGGATGCAGAAATGACCTAAATCAAAGCTGTAGTACTCGAAGAGATCAAAAACTTCATTTCAACATTTTTTAATTTGTGTTTGTTTGGGTTCACAAATGATGTATCAACCACTTAGTTTTTTTTTCCTCGAATACGCAGGAGAACTGCGTATCATTGTATTAGTAGTAGAGAAAGGAGTCATATAGAGACCCAAACACACACACACCCACTTACTGACTGAAACTAATCACCTATGACTGAGATGAAAGTCCTGACCAAAGACCCTCTAACCATCATCCCAAGCTGTGTGCAGGGACACTGCCTTAGCACCCGCTATAGACCATAAAAGGGCTTCCTCCTGATCAAGGTTCAAAGCCGTAGACAGTCTAGGGGTAGCTCCATTGAAGACAGCCATTTCGATGCTTCCAGATGGTCCAGGCACCTAGGATGATGAGGGAATTCAATCCCTTTCGCGGATCTCCACTTACTGCAAGACCGCCTTATCCCACCAGGCATCAAAGGAGGAATCGACTGGCTGCAGGCAAGTCTTTGCACAGACCATGCTATGGATGTCATACCGAATTGTCTTGCAAACACACATCCAATGAGGAGGTGCTTTGGATGTTCTCTTTCTCTTGATCACATAGTAGACACCGGTCCGGGATGAGGAAGACCTCGCCGAGCCAACCTTGTCTGCTGTCCAACAAATGATTGTGAGCAACCAAATACATGAAGAAGCGACATTTAGGGGGCACCCAAGATTTGCAGATCTGCGCTCATATAGGGCAAAACCGAGGGCTCCCTCAAAAGTGCATCATAAGGCGGATTTAGTCAGATATTCTCCCCGAGGTGAAAGCCTCCAAATATGCCTATCAGGGATCCCCTCCTATAATACCATTCCTTCTAATAAATCCCATAATTCAAAATATTCCATTAATGCTTGCGCTGATATTTCTCCCTGAATATCTTCTAGCCATTTCTCTTCATCAAGAGTAGCCATCACAATGCGTCTGCTTGACCTTCTTTTTGGTACTAGAGCATACAAATTGGGTGCAAGATTCTGGATGCTCTTACCAGTCAACCATTTATCCTTCCAAAAAAGGGTATTCGCTCCATCACCAATTTCAGTAATAATGTCCAGGGAAAGAAGGCATTCAACATCCTTGCTTACTTGAAGTGGCAGACTTGCCTAGGGTTTATTAGGTTCAGATTTCTTGAGCCATGGCCATCTTACTCTTAGTGCACTACCTAGAGATTTCATATCAGAGATTTCTAGACCTCCAAGGGCCAAGCAATGAGACAATGTCCACCTTTTGCTTCCTTGCGTCCTCTCCACATGAACCCTCTTCTGATTTTATCAATGGCCTTAATTACCCAAGGAGGTAAGTCAATTGCCATGGCTAGATAGATCAGCGTGGCTGTTAAGACATATTGCACTTGCACTACCCAACCAGCTCGTGTCATCAAGTCTGCCTTCCAACCCGGTAATTGATCCACGATTTTGTCAATTATTGGCTGAAATTGTTCCTTTGTTAGTTTCCTGAGAGACAAGGGCAATCCCAAATACTTGCATGGAAAATTAATGATTTCATAAGGTAGTAAACTCTGTACCACAGCCATATTAGCATCCGAGCACTGGATTGGCATCACACTACTCTTGTGAACGTTGGTCCTGAGCTCCGAAACATCCCCAAAAAGTTGGAGCATGCTTAGTGTCAAAGAGATGTCCTCTGCAGCCGGTCTGAGAAAGAGGGCCACATCATCTACATAGAGGGAAATTCTGTGCTGAATTGGTCTTCTAGACAGGGGTTGTAGCAGACTTGCCTCGGAAGCCCTTATAACCATCCAATTTAATACATCCATGACTAGAATAAAGAGCATCGAAGAGAGGGGATCCCCTTGACGAAGTCCTCTTCTATGCTGGATGAAATCTCTAGGGGTACCATTAAGGAGTACCTGAGTTGAAGAAGAAGCCAATAGGACACACAAAATGTCTCGCCATCTCGAGCCAAAACCCAATTTACCAAATACCTCCGGGTGGAACGACCAAGATACCGAATCAAAAGCCTTAGTAATGTCCAATTTAAGTTGGATTCTGGGCTGCTTTTTGGAGTGCAGGAATCTCACGGTTTGCTGGACCAACATAAAGTTTTCATGTATGAATCGAGTTTTGATAAATGCACTTTGATTAGGAGAGACCATCTGTTCAATGCGACTTGCCAATCTGTTTGCAAGCATTTTAGTCACCAACTTAGCAAAGCTGTGAACCAGGCTAATGGGTCTGAAATCCTTCACCTGATCAGCCTCTTCTTTGGGATTAATATGATATATGCTGAATTTAACATCCAAAGGTTTCTGAATTTTTTCCCCAAACAGCATGCAGAGCGGCAATAACATTGCCCTTGATCACAGCCCAACAGATCTTGTAAAACTTTCCGGTGAATCAATCAGGGCCCAGAGCTTTATCTAATGGTAGGTTTTTACAGTGTTCCAAACCTCCTCTTTAGAAAAGGGATATCCAGTGCCTCTAGATCGTGCATAGGTATGTCGATGCTGTCTAGATTAATTGTTCTGTTCCAATCACTCTTTTTACCAATCAAATTTGAATAGAAATCAAAGATGGCAGCAGCTTTCTCTTTATGAGTGGTGAGGATGTTGTCCCCTTCCTTCAGTTTGGCAACAAAGTTCTTCTTTCTATGTCTTGCATGCCAAGTTAAGTTATATAAAAGTACCGGTTTCACTAATGACTAATGATACTAAATCTAATTTAGTTAATATATAAAATACAAAAGCAGTTAATTCATATAACTAGTGAAATTGATTTTAGTATGGCTAATAGTCTAATAAATATGACAAATTTGTATGCCTGAATTCAGTTACATTAATGTTTAAACATGCTTCGTCTGTTCCTTTGAGATTCGACATGTAGAATGTTCCTTGGAAGTCGAAAATAATTTCAGTTTTTAACAGAGGAAAAAAACTGTTGGTGCTCCATGTACAGAGAAAGATATACAACGATTTGGAGTCTGATACCTATGTTCACCGCATGTCATCCACATCCCACGACAGTCAACATGTGGCAACAAATGATTCTCCTCTGTGTGGGAGTGAGCAGGCCGGTGTCATCCGAACAGTGTGTGTCAAGTCCATGGTCTGGGATGGCAGGATGCCACCCAATTCGAGGTTGCTAGTTGCCTTATTGTAGGAAATTCGATCGAGGAGGCCTGTTTCCATGTGTACAACTGCACTTGACCTCGATCAGATGGCAGCGTATGCAACCGGTCAGATGGGCTAGCTGGGCATCGATTACGAACATGCTCTCTATTTCATTGAAAGGCCCACTAGAAAGGACGAATAATCCCGACTCCTCCTAATCCTATTTCTTCCATTGCTTCTATCTGTAGCTAGCATAGAGGTGCTCGTTGTCCATCTTTCACATTTGCCATTCTCTTTTTTCATTCTAGTCATGCTTTTATAGCTCCAGGCTCCCGCATGAGTTCCTCCCACTTCAATCTTGTATTTAAGAGCCAACTACCAAGAACCCATGTCGCGCGGGCCGTAAACAGTATGTATCTGATTAAATAAGTAGATAGAAGAACCATAATCTATTTTGCAAAAAAAGAGTACCCAACGAGGGATCATGGAACCAAGCACGAACTCGGGACTGTCCGCTAACTCCACAGAAGCGACCCCCTGTAGAAACCCAGCTAGATAGCAAAGGGGGTCCATGACGGCTTCAGGGCTACGCCAGCCTCTCCGCCCGAGCGTTCTCGGGGCCCAACCGATGGGCTCCCATGGGCACACCCAAGGATTGGGGTGGAAAGCGCTGAGTAGTGGGCCCAACGTGGGCCCCCGTGAACTCGGTGCACGAACCGCGCCCCTGATCGCCACCTAGTGCGGCCTGAGCCACGAGAGCCTGTCATCGAGCCCTCCGAAGGGTCACTACAAGAAAAAGATGTATTAACGATGGGATATGTGGTCGTTAAAGGTCCTAATGTGGTCGTTAAAAGTTATTAACGACCACAAAAGTGTGGTCGTCCATGGTCGTTAAAAGCTCCGTCGTTAATACAATTAATGACCACATAATATTTCCCGCCGTTAACTTTTCAACGACCGAACAATATGTGGTCGTTGAAACTAGATTTGTAACGACCACATTTCTAATAACAACGACCACATTTCTAATCGCTAATATTTTTACACCATCTATCATGAGGCACTAACGACCATGTTTTAGTAATAACGACCATATTTTTTTAGAATTAATAATATTTTAAACCATATTTATATTGATAATTTTTTCACATTGGCTACCTATTTATAACACCAGCCACCACTTGACACCATATACAATGAAATTTTCCATAGTAGAGAAAACACAATTGATAAACTTGCAACAGCAAGCTATTATTATTTATCCAATTTGTCACCATATAAAGATATATCTTTGCAAAAAAGAGAGAGAGGAAAAAACAGCTAACCATGAAACTAACAGTGCCTCACTTCAGGACCATTCCTATTACAAAGAATTAGCAGCAATAAGCTATGCTTGAAGGTGAAAACCACCAGTACTACTATAACTAGAATACTAATCTTCAACTGGAGGCACTCTGCAACATTACCCTCTGACAGCTTGGTCTTGTCAACAAGGAAAAGCCTGCAGTAACTTCAATGTTAACACTATGCATAAACAAAACAAAATAATAACTAGTTAATACTTAAATGAACTGATGTCAAATATGCACTGAATATCGGAACTATGCTTGAGAAGATCTGAGATTTTGACATCCAAGCAATACACAATAACAACTCAAACCTATCTTATTTTACCTCAAAGTTTCAGTACCAATACACGGATGAAGAAGCATGAACTCTGCTATTTTCAGTTGAGGGACAAAGCTATTTTCATATATATGAAAGAGGCTCCCTAATTTAAATTTTCAATATATCGAAGAGCACATTTGGTAAAGTTAAGACTGTGTACAAACTTAAAGAAAATTGACTAGTTGAAGCAACATTACATAGGCTGATATATCTTATGATACTCATCCCCTTCAATGAAGTTAATGCCTGGAAGCTGAAACATGAGAACACAAAGGTTTAGACAAGGAATTTGGCATGGAAGCTGAAACATGATGCATTCTTTGAATACAGATTAGAAAGAATAATTATCTAGAATAAGCTGAAACATGATAACACAAAAGGTTCAGCCAAGAAATTTGGCAAGGAAAACCGAAACATGATGCATTATCTGAATACGGATTAGAAGCACTAATCACTGTCGCCGTGACCTGGCCCCATGAGGAGTTTATATAGTGGCTCGTGCAGTCTTTTCATGTTACTGACTACAAACAGTCAGCACATTAATATTGCATATGTTTGATAAGAGTAAAAATCATAGTACTTAAGCAAAGACCAAATAAAAACTAACTGCGTTCTTTAGAACAAGAGAATAAACTCACATAAATTTGAAGCCTACATACAGCGTCATCAGTCCAGTACTGGAATGCTTGTATAGATAAAATCAAATTACATGTATCGATGGCCAGATCCTTCTTATTCAGGTGGCAACCAATATTCAAATTTCTTTCTTACTGATACAATAAATTAATAACTTCAGCGCAGTTTTTTAGATAATTAATTCAGGCTAGTTAAAATTTAAGATGTAATCCATATTATAAAATACGAGATTTATACAAGTATAGATTATAGACAACCTTTATTAGTACTAAGTACAAGGACTCTCCACGAGCAGTTTTGTTCAGACATTTGGTGCTTATTGTACTATTAACTGAATTATGCAGAAGAAATCCATAAACGTTACCTTGGTTCAAGACTTTAGAACAGCAGATTAGCAGAGGCACTTGGCAAATTTTCCGAGATAGCACAGATGCAATCTACAAACAAATTCCCTTTGTTAAAGATGCATTACACATCCAAAACAGTAAACATTGAATCTCATAGACAACAAAGGTACCCTCCCCTCTACTCCAAAGCAATAGTCAGGGTTCTTCAAGTAGATAGCACGCATCCATGAAGGAACGTGTAAAATTACTTTCTTAGGTACAAAGTTGAAAGAAAGGAAACCATATCATCTGATCTAGTGTTCTCGTTGAGACAAAAACCTATCCACAATTATTAACTACTGAAAAATACAATAATCAAATGTCAAAATCTAACATTGGGGAACATACCTGTCCTAACTGAAATAGGCAGCGAGAAGCCGGCAATCCCTCGAGCGAACAACGCGACCCAGTCCTAGTGCTGTAGGGGATGGAAGGTGTAGGCTCTACTCGAGATGCAGATGAGGATTGAGGAAAATCCTATTGAGGAAGATGATGGCTTACAGTTGGGGCACGTGAAGATCTGGTCAACTGGGCGCCCACAGCCAGTCATTCACCTGTTCGATGGCCGCCGCTGGCCTCGTCACCGCATAGCGCAGACGGAAAATATCGTCGGTTGTGCATAGAGGGCGACCTGTGGAGGCCCCCACTACTATAGAATGAACTTGTTGTCCCACATGGTAACGGCCTTTAGTCCCGATTATTACATCGGGACAACGATTCCGGGACTAAAGGTGCTACCTTTAGCTCCGGGTCATCGAGCCGGGACTAAAGAGAAACCTTTAGTCCCGGTTGGTACCAACCGGGACTAAAGGCCCTCTAGCCGAGTAAACGTGGCCGCACCCTTTAGTCCCGGTTGGTAACCCCAACCGGGACTAAAGGTTCCTTTTCTTTTTCTTTTTTTTTGTTTAATTTGTTTTCAGTTCAGTTATACGTATTTGTTTAATATATAATATGTTTTTATGTACGTATTGTACGCTGCTAATATAAATACACGCACGCATATAATTACATCTAATTCTCATCTCGAGCATTATTATATTCGAATAAAGTATGAACCTATATATATTATAGTTATATATATATATATATATATGTATATATACAACACTTTCATAATCTTGTTCTCGAAAATAACGATATCAATAAACATTTAATTTACATCATTTATTCCTTAGGATCAAAGTAGAACTCGCTATTGGGATTTAGCACTTTTTCTAGAAGAAATCCTGCTATTGACTCTTGAACTGCTTTCAGATGGTATTTTTGCATGACCCTTCGTTTCAACCATTCAGTCTTGCATTTGAAATAAAAGGAAAAGTATTAATACATATATATATATTCATTTAAAAATAAATAAAAAATTGATATATACGTACTCTGAGGACATCTTTAGGAGTTCTTCTTATGTGCGCAGTGATAAATTCACAAACGTAGTATCCACACAAATTATTACCTGGTTGCTGCCGCAAACACCACTGTATGAGAAGAAGATTATTCTCATCATCTCATACGTAAATTAAAGTATGATATAGTAATTAAACACGTGGGGAAGTGTATATAGTACAACTTACTGGTATTTCAACTATATTAAGTGGTGCCTTGCAATCCTTGCGATGTTGCTAAATAAACTCTTTCCAACCCCTGTGCGATCAATAATGTACGATCGTTAATAAATTATGGCAAAGTCTATTCAATAATAGTTATGCGCGAGAGATCGAAATTACCCTTGGATAATGTCTATCATATCTTGGTATAGTGCCTGCTCTTTTTTCAACGAGTCAAAGATTACTAACCGACTTGAGTTTAACTCAATGACAATGAGTATCCAGTGAAACCTGCATTGGTTTATACACACACGTACATGCATATAAGTTGTATTGATATTACATAAAATGTGTAGACTACATTATTATTAACACTTACTCAAAGTTGTACGGGAAAAGTATTATTGTCTTGTCGTGCTGCTTCACGAAGAACATCATGATATTCTCCTGTGCTTCAGATACCCACCGCTCCTTGACAATAATACCGGTTTTGAATACGATATAAGGATCAATTAAGCCAACACTGGTGTCTTGTATTCTTTGGAGCTCTGACATCTGGAATCTGTATATAAATATAAGTTACATGTGAGGATAATTATATACACGCATTTATGGAAGTGAGTTTATTAAATAAAAGTAAGAATCACTTACAAACAAAAGGAGCTAATGATTGATTTGTCCAGAGCGTCCAAGTGGTATAGTTGATGCAATTCTTCGAAACTAATATGTAAGATGTCATCGCCACGGAAGTAATGATGGTCTCTAAATCTGACAAAGATCCATTGCTCACCCCTGCCACATGCCTGCATGTACCACTTGTTGAGCAAGTATATTTGCGCGTACCCAATTCATTCGAGTCATGAGGTTGTACAGACTTTTGCCATATTTATAAGTCTTCTAGGTATCAACTTCTAGGTTCGGATTGGAGCTTTGCTTGCCCGTCAATTGATCCAAGGTTAAACCAAAGATCTTCAAAAAAAAAGCATTAAGGGCTTGAACCAACACTTCTCGAGTTGTCTCGTCGATAGACTTCTATGTTGGAACCATATTCATTAGCAACAACAAGATTTTGCATTGGTTGCTTCATTGTCCGAGCTGTGGGACATCCTTCCCGATGCTCTTTTCCTTTTCTTATCTCGCATCATGTGATTTCACGAGGCGGTCATAGTCGATAGTAGTGCGAAGGCTTACGAAGTTCAATCATCTTTTCTTGTGAGCATCGACCTTACGCCTCAAAGACATCTCGTGGTATGTAAAAGTACGGCTTCTCCTTAAGCTTCGCTTGACTCTTGTTTTTGATATCTATAAAAAAATCTTTCACTTTTTTTGTCTTCTTCACCGCTATTTGCTCATCGGTCTTTTTCGAAAGTATTTCTTGAGAAATAACTCTTTTCTCGGGGTCTTCTTTTGTCACGGACCTTAGACGTCTTTGTAGTGCGTCGCTGTGGAGGGGTGGGGGCGGTGTTGGAGACCGGCGTGGAGGCGATGAGGCCGGTGTTGGTGGAGACCAGCGTGGAGGCATTGGAGATCGTTGTGGAGGCGGTGGGGCCGGTGTAGGAGTTGGAGATCGTTGTGGAGGCGATGGGGCCGGTGTAGGAGTTGGCGATCGCCGTGGGGATGAAGTCGTCTCGCCCCATGACACTTGTGATGAGATGGGGAATGAATGATTAGGCTAGGCTGGGAGGAGACCCTGCTACAAAAACAAGTTGTGTGTCAATTATTTTTGAAGCTAATAGAAAATTAATGGAAAATAATATTTCATTCACTTTCATTCGTACCTAGGGTGAGGTAGGGGAAGCGGTGGCGCCCCAGGAATGATGATGAAGCGTTTACGCCATTGAATAAATGTCTTCTCTGCTTCTTCTAGTGTCTTCTCCCCATCACCGCCGCCTTCAATGTCAAGAGGAACATTGTTGTAACCTTTGAACACTCTATCGACCGAGACGCTAGCATATCCAGGTTGAATAACTAACCCATGGATTCTTGGTGTCTTCGTTTGGTCTATTGGAGATACAACCCTGATAGCCACCATGATTGATGCATTATTACCATCTGGAATGTGCAGCTCACATGTTAGAGGCTCGGTAATGTCATCAACAGGGAAGCGCAACCCAGCATCGTCTTGAATAACTGACAGCTCCGTAGAAGCACAACTACTTTTCATCTGACCAACGGGGCTAATGGTGACTTCCGGCTTTGATTACGATTGCATTTGACTCATTGCTAGCTGCACTTACCTCTTGATCTCCTCCTGCATTCTTGCCTCAAGAGATTTTTCTCGTTCACGTGATTTAAGCAATGCTTGTCGTGACTCATCAACAAATTGCTCCAATGTATGGATTCGTTCTGCCTCCTCATCCTTCTTTCTCTGGCGGCTTCTGTAGGTATCCTTGTCTGCTGGGAATGTGTGTAGCCACGGAACCGCCCCATAGCCTCTTGTTCGACCTCCGTGTTCGGGATTCTCTAGGGCATATGTCAATTCATCCTTCTCTCTGTTGGGCTTAAAAACACCACTATCAGCTTCTTCCCTAGCGTGAGCTAGTCTCTGTGTTGCTCTCTCAATTTTTTGGCCGAAAATTAGCTTGCCAGTGTCTGGGTCTAGGCTTCCCCCATGAGCGTAGAACCAATTCTTCGCGCGTTGAGACTAGTTATTCTCTATTGTTTCAGGTAGTTCTGCCACTTGGGAATAGCACTCCTATAACTACCTGATCCCATGCGATGATGGTATTGCTTCTGTCGGGCATTCTGCCGATTCCTCATCACACGTTCCTCACTGTCTTGAGATGTCTTGTATTCTACAAAGGCATCCCAATGGGACTCCAACTTGACAAACGCCTTAGCATTGAAATCCGGCGTAGCATTCTTCAAGATAAATTTTTTATACAATGTCTTCTTCCAACTCTGGAACAATGTTGCCATCTTCTTCATTGTCCAATCCCTCACTAGCTCCTTCAAAGCATCATCTGCTTGTAATGTAAAATGCTGAGTGATATCTCTCCAAGCTAGGTTCTTGTCACGATCAGATATAAAACTAACATTAGGAGCGGATATCTTCTGCTTCCATTCACGAGCACTAACTGGGATCCTATCCCTTACAATAAACCCACATTGATTGACATATGTCTGAGCATGTGGTCCCAATGGTTTGCCGGTGTCGGTGTCGAATTCTGATATTATGAAACGACCCTCTAATGGCTTTTTTGGCCCTCGGACTTTCCTACTTTTGTCGGTGGTTGATGTAGATCCAGAGACCAGCTACATGAGTAGAAACACAATGATTAACAACAAATATACGTACGTATGCATTTATAAGAGATGATAGATAATCGAATATACCTCGCCAGTATTTTCTTGCGCGACAATTTGTTGATCTTCAACCACCGGCATATTCAGGATATCCTCATAATCAGCAAAGTACTGACTCGTGTCATCTACATCCACATTGGTGCCAGCGTTGATAATATCCGCCATTATGTCATCACTCAAGTTATCATCCGGAGCAGCCATTTGTATCTTCAAGATAACACATAGATAGAATTACTATGGTACATAACATAAGTACATGTGATAACACATATAGAATTACTAAATCCAATTAAATATAATAACACATAATATTTCATAAGGATAAACAATAATAAGGTATAGGCTTTGGAATCGAATAAAAAACACTTTCGATCCAAAAACATGGAAATAAGTACATGTATATATATACACATAGAATGATACAATATATTTTCTCTCTCTCTCAACACATAGAAATAAGTGCATATGTCTATATCTCTAGATATGCATGTGATAACACATAGAATGTCTCTCTAGATACAATTTTCTCTCTCTCTCAACACATGAAAATAAGTACATGTATATATACATATAGAAATAATTAAGTACATATGTATACATATATAATCTCTCTCTAGATATATATAGAGAGATAGAATATATAATTACTAAATCTAATTAAATAAATCTAACATGAAATTAGATAAACTAGTAATAGATAATACATTTTAATCTAACATATATCAAAAACTATAATAAAAACTATCTAAAAAACTATCTAAATAAAATACTAATTAAATTTTAATACATTTAAATCTAACATATATCAAAAACTATCTAAAAATAACTAAAAACTAACAATAAACTACTAATTAAAATTTAATACATTTTAATCTAACATACAGCCGAGACTTTGTAAAAAATCTAAAAAACATGGCCGAATCGAGAGCAAAGTGAGATCACGAGAGTTCGACGGAGGGTGCAGTGGGCCTTTGAAGGCGTCGGCGACGGAGGGTGGGGTCAGGTCTGGCGGAGGAGATGCTGGATGCGGCGATCGGCCGGGAGAATGGCTGCTTGCGGCCGAGGCGGGTAGACGACGACGGCGACGCTGGCAGAGACGAGCTCGGCGACGGCGGCGGATGGCGCTGCTAAGGCAAGGCGAGGCGAAAGACGGAGGCGAGATCGAAGATGAACAAACAGATGTTCGATATATATAGGCGGGACCCTTTAGTCCCATTGGTTCCTACTGGTAAGACCAAGCGGGACTAAAGGCCTTTTAGTCCCAGATTGGTCTTACCAACCGAGACTCATCATTCTTTAGTTCCGTGATATTACCAGGCAGGGACTAAAAAAGATTTTTTAAGCGAAGCACCAAAATTGCCGCCCACCCTTTAGTCCCGGGTTCTTGGCCCGGGCCGGATGAAGACACAAAATTTTGACAACCCTTGACGTAATTGGAAAGGCACAGGATTTGATTTTGTTTAATACTAGGTTAATCAATTAATTCCATAGCAACTTCAATACTTTGCAATATTTATTTTAAAAAATACTATTGATTAACTAATTATTTATTGTAAATAGGAAAATTTTGTAACCTAAAGTTTTTAATTTCTTTTATGAATATAGAATATAAATGTTACTAATACTAAGTATTTTGTTAATGCAAAAATATATTTGTAACTTAAAATTAATAAAACTAATATTATTCGATAGGAAATTTATTATCACATTATTGTAATGTGAATGTTTCAATTTTTTCTCGGTTTTTGACCAAAATTGACAGGAAATTTTTGTTGAACCTATAAAAATAAAGAAAATGTAGTATTTTTTGTTCTACAACTTTTTCAAATGAAAAAATGGCCTATATAAGGATTGTATATATTGATGAGCTTAACAAACTTGGTACTCAAAACTTTTCAATTTGAGACAATATAGGGTTCCGAAAACTAGTTTATAGGCGTCGAAATTTAAAAATCACAAATTTGAACCGTCCAAACTTTCTCAAATGGAAAGTTGACCAAAACAACAATTGTAGATCTTTTTGAGTTTAATAAACTTGGTATTCAAAACTTTTCAATTAGAAGTAATTTAGAGTTCATAATACTAGAGTCAAAGTGTTGTTTTTTCATTTGACCAAATTTGACTTGGTCAAACTTGCTCAAATGAGACACTAAATGACCTCAGATGAAAAAACTCTGAATACCAAGTTTGATCATCTCAGCAAGATCTACAATTGTTACATAGCTCATTTTCCCATTTGAGAAATTTTTATCAAACACTAGTCGCAACTTCTTGAATCTCATATAGACTTTCTAAAACTATGTCACACACTTGTGAAATTTGAACTATATTTTGTTCAAGCTTTATCAAATGAAAAATGGCCTATATAAGGATTGTAGATATTGATGAGCTTAACAAACTTGGTATTCAAAACTTTTCAATTTGAGACAATCTAGGGTCCCGAAAACTAGTTTGTAGGCGTGGAAATTTAAAAATCACAAATTTGAACCGTCCAAACTTTCTCAAATGGAAAGTTGACCAAAACAACAATTGTAGATCTTTTTGAGTTTAACAAACTTGGTATTCAAAACTTTTCAATTAGAAGTAATTTAGAGTTCATAATACTAGAGTCAAAGTGTTGTTTTTTTATTTGACCAAATTTGACTTGGTCAAACTTGCTCAAATGAGACAATAAATGACCTCAGATGAAAAAACTCTGAATACCAAGTTTGATCATCTCAGCAAGATCTACAATTGTTACATAGCTCATTTTCCCATTTGAGAAATTTTTATCAAACACTAGTCACAACTTCTTGAATCTTATATAGACTTTCTAAAACTATGTCACATACTTGTGAAATTTAAACTATATTTTGTTCAAGCTTTCTCAAATAAAAAATGGCCTATATAAGGATTTTAGATATTGATGAGATGAACAAACTTGGTATTCAAAACTTTTCAATTTGAGACAATCTAGGGTCCCGAAAACTAGTTTGTAGGCGTCGAAATTTAAAAATCACAAATTTGAACCGTCCAAACTTTCTCAAATGGAAAGTTGACCAAAACAACAATTGTAGACCTTTTTGAGTTTAACAAACTTGGTATTCAAAACTTTTCAATTTGAAGTCATTTAGAGTTTATAATACTAGAGTCAAAGTGTTGTTTTTTTATTTGACCAAATTTGACTTGGTCAAACTTGCTCAAATGAGACACTAAATGACCTCAGATGAAAAAACTCTGAATACCAAGTTTGATCATCTCAGCAAGATCTACAATTGTGAAGTCATAACATATTACATAATATCAGTCTCTAAAACATAATATATTAAACATGCATCGTTGTATCATGCGGGCACAACAGTGAATTTCTTCTTGACGTATGACCCTTGGTTATGATCTTGTCGTAACCATGGAGTGTCTTCATCATTTAACATGATGCTTGGATCTTTCTTCACTATGAAGGGTGGAATTCAGACATTTCTTTCGTAATCTTCTAACATGTTTGACTTGTCTTCAATTCCCACTATATTTATTTTCCCAGAAAGAATTATGTGGCGCTTTGGCTCATTGATCATTGAGTTGATGTCTTCGTTTTTTCCTCTCTTTGATTTTGTAGACATGTCTTTCACATAGAACACCTGACTCACATCGGCAGCAAGGACGAATGGTTTCTCTTTGTACCCAATATTGTTGAGGTCCACTGTTGTCATTCCATACTCTTTGTCGACTGTTACCCCTCCTCCGGTCAGCTTCACCCATTGGCACCGGAACAAAGGGACTTTAAAATTAGGTGCGTAGTCTAGTTCCTATATCTCTTCTATGCGGCCATAATATGTTTGTATATTCCCATTTGGATCTGTGCCATCTATGCGAACACCACTATTTTGATTGGTGCTCCTTTTATCTTGGGCAACTATGTAAAATGTATTCTCATTTATCTCGTACCCTTGGTACGTGAGGATATGCCACGATGGCTGCCTAGCCAACAAATACAGTTGCTCATCAATATTGTCATCGCCTTGACATTCTTTTCGCAACCAACCACTGAAACTTTCCATGTGCTGACGCCTAATCCAAGCTTCAGTCTTGCCTAGAAACTTGGATCGTAAGAACTCCTTATGTATCTCGATGTACGGATGCACCAATGACGAGTTCTGAAGAACTGTGTAGTGTGCTTTATTAAAATAATCATCTTCCATGCCGATATATGTTTTCTTCCCTAAAGTTCCTTTACCACTGAGTCTCCCCTCGTGTCGTGATTCGGGAACGCCAATCGGGGCAAGGTCAGGAATAAAGTCAACACAGAACTCAATGACCTCCTCTGTTCCATAGCCCTAGGCAATGCTTCCTTTAGGCTTAGAACGGACTTTCACATATTTCTTCAAGACTCCCATAAACCTCTCGAAGGGGAACATGTTATGTAAGAACACAGGTCCAAGAATACTAATCTCCTTCACCAAATGAACTAGGATGTGTGTCATGATATTAAAGAAGGATGGAGGGAACACCAACTCAAAGCTGACAGGACATTGAACCACATCATTCTGTAGCGTAGCTAGTTCCACTGGATTGATTGCCTTATGAGAAATTGCATTGAGGAATGCACATAGCTTCACGGTGGCTAGACGTACATGTGGAGGTAGAATTCCTCTTAAAGCAACTAGAAGCAATTGCGTCATAAGCACGTGGCAGTCGTGGGACTTTAAGTTTAGGAATTTCTTATTTGGCACATTTATTATACCCTTTATATTGGAGGAGAATCCCGATGGGACCTTGATGCTGCTTAGACATTCGAACATGCTGTCCCTCTCTTCTTTGCTAAGCGTGTAGCTAGCAGGACTTAAGTAATGACGTCTATCATCTGTCTTCTCTGGATGAAGGTTGTCTCGTTCTTTCATGCCCTGCAAGTCCTGGCGTGCTTCAAGTGAATCCTTTGGCTTCCCATACACACCCATGAATCCTAACAGGTTCACAAAAAGATTCTTTGTCAGGTGCATCACGTCGATTGCGTTGCGGACCTCTAGGACTTGCCAATAGGGTAGCTCCCAAAAGATGGACTTCTTCTTCCATATGGGTGCGTGTCCCTTAGCATCTTTGGGAATAGATTCACTGCCTTGTCCCTTTCCAAATACTACTTTCACATCCTTGACCATTGCGAGTACATCTTCCCCGGTTCGGTTATGAGGCTTCTTCCGGTGGTCTGGCTTACCTTTAAAATGCTTCCCTTTCTTTCTTACTTGGTGATTCAAAGGAAGGAATCGACGATGGCCAAGGTACACGACCTTTCGACATCTTTTTAAATATATACTATCAAGGTCATCAAAACAATGTGTGCATGCATTATATCCTTTGTTTGTCTGACCTGAAAGATTACTTAAAGCAGGCCAATCATTGATTGTTACGAACAACATTGCTCGTAGGTCAAAGTGTTCTTGTTTGTACTCATCCCAGATACGTACACCTGGTTTGTTCCATAAAACTAGAAGTTCTTCAACTAATGGCTTCAGATAGACATCAATATCGTTGCCAGGTTGCCTCGGACCTTGGATGAGGATCGGCATCATAATGAACTTCCGCTTCATGTATAACCATGGAGGAAGGTTGTAGATACATAAAGTAACTGGCCAAGTGCTATGACTAGTGCTCTGCTCTCCAAAAGGATTCATACCATCTATACTTAAGGCGAACCTTAAGTTTCTAGCCTCATTTGCAAACTCTGGAAATTCCCTGTCTATCGCTCTCCACTGGGACCCATCAGCTGGGTATCTCAGCATATTGTCTACCTTACGGTCTTGTTTATACCACCGCAACAACTTTGTATGGTCTTTATTTCTGAACAAACGTTTTAAGCGTGGTATTATAGGAGCATACCATATAACCTTGGCAGGGATTTTCTTTCTAGGACGTTGTTTACCCTCGACGTCACCAGGATCATCGCGCCTGATCTTATACCGCGATGCTTTACATACCGGGCATTCATCCAAATTCTCGTATTCATTGCCATGGTAGAGGATGTAGTCATTAGGACATGCATGTATCTTCTAGATTTTTAATCCCAAAGGGCAGACAACCTTTTTTGCTTCATACGTAGTGGTGGGCAATTCATTTGGCTTCGAAAGCATCTTCTTTATGAGGTTCAATAAATTCCCAAATGCCTTATCGGATACACTATTCTTTGCCTTCCACTGTAGCAATTCCAGTGTTGTACCCAGCTTTTTTTGCCCCTCTTTGGCCGTCGGGTATAGCAACTTCCTATGATCCTCAAGCATGCGCTCGAACTTAACTTTCTCTTTTTCACTTTTCCATTCTTGTTGTGCATCACGAATGGCATCGCCAAGAGCATCACCGAGATCATCTTCTACCGCTACCTCTTCTTCATCTCCCCCCATTGTAGTATCATCAAAGGCACCATACTGAGCAATAATGTCATCAATGTCTAAATCTTCTCCTTCACCTTCTTCCATCATGACCCCGCTTTCTCCATGCTTAGTACAACATATATAGTTTGACATGAAACCTGACTTAAGCAAATGTGAATGAAGACTCATTGAGCTTGAATATTCCTTTAAATTCTTACATAGGGCACATGGACAGCACGTGAAACCATCCCGCTTATTTGCCTCGGCCACACTTAAGAAATAGTGCAAGCCCTCAATAAAGTCTTGGGAGCGGCGATCGGCATTGTACATCCAATGGCGTGACATAATCTATATTACACGACAAATTATGAAAACCTTGAACATAATTAAGTATTTTATTACACAACATAAATGGCACACACACGGTTGATTAATTAACTAAGCCTAGCTACAACGTAAGCAATCCCAACTATCACTAAACAAACTAAAACTACAATGCACTTCAGTAACATAATTATTTCATGATCGTACGCAACTAAAACAGACAAATCATTCTTACGTTGAATATCAATAAGCTTCTCCTCATTGGCTCATTGCATCATCGGCAGCAATTAAATTCTCGCACGTATGTAGCATAATCTTCCTCCCAAGACTAACCATCGCATCCATTGCCCTCCCACTGAAATTAAAGCCAAAAATATTTAGTCAAAAATATTTAAGAAAAGCAGTCAATTAGCCATAATAATCAAATGCGTAAGAAACTCACATCACGATCCGGCACTTGTAGAAAACACGACCCTTGTTGGGTCCCTCGCTCTTGACTCGGTACTCCATCACAATCTTACGCTTACACTTGCCGCAGATAATGAGAGGGAGTTCGGCCTCGATCGTTCCAAGAACCTAACGAGAGGCCGAGGATCCAAAGATCATTGTCATCTACTTTCTATACTTATTTTTGCAAACATCAGAAAATTTCACATTTTCTAAAATAATATATTTAAACAAAACTAAAATTATTTATTTATCTAACTAAACCATGAAATATGTACTATGTATAATAGTAAAATACCAAACTATCAAGTGATTTTACTATTGTAAATCATCATATGATTTTGAGCTAAAATGACATAGAAATCACATAGCTCAAAAACATGTTTCGATAAATAACCATCCGTACTAGTTGACCTTGCTTACGTGATTATCTCGTGAGCATTTTTCTCCACCGGGACGGCACCGTGATTAGCCAAGGAAGAGCTCCGATTCTACGAGGAAGGGAACACGGTCTTCCACGACCGTTGCTGCGCTCTTCCTCGTGAATCAAAGCTCCTCCTTGACGTCTGCTACATTTCGGCAGAGAAAATGCTCGCCGAGATGATCACGGTCCGCAAGTTCAACTAGTACGGATTTTCTACAATTTTCTAACTATTTTCTAAGTTTTTCATTTCATGGAAAAATTAATTCTAAGATCACGTAAGCCGGCCGGGATGAGGATGGCGCGTGCTCCAAATGAGGACGACGAAGCGAGGTGTGATTTTGATGAACTAATTTAACTTTTGTTTATCCAAACATATATGCAAATCATCATGTGATTTTGAGCTAAAAATGACATAAAATCATAATAAAGTCCAACATATAAAGTTACACATGCATCTACATCGCAAAATGAGATAAGCTACTGATAAAACATAAGAGGATTAAGTTTGTTACCTCCAAAATCGAAGAGCAACACCAATGGAGGGGGAGAGAGCAAGAACAACAACAAGCTGAAGAACAGAGGCAGTGAGTTTGAATGGAATGGCTCGGGCTCGGGGAGGAAGAAATGAGCCGGTGTATAGGCCGGCATAATTAGTTCTGGTTAGGTGGCCAAACCGGGACTAAAGATTAATATTTATTCCCGGGGTATCACTCAAACCGGGACTAAAACCTTTAGTCTCGGTTGGGCCTTTAGTCCCGGTTGGTAATACCAGCCGGGACTAAAGATCCCTGCCACGCGGACGACCGTTGGGCAGGGACCTTTAGTCCCGGTTGTTATTACGAAACGGGACTAAAGGGTCCTTTAGTCCCGGCGGCAAAAAATGCCGAGGCTAATGCCAAATTGGGACATCGTTCTAAAGTCTGTTGTCTAGTAGTGTAGTCTAATAAATATGACAAATTGTTATGCCTGAAATTAGTTACATTAATGTTTAGACATGCGTGATCTAATCCATGCGCTTCATCTGTTCCTTTGAGATTCGACATGTAGAATGTTCCTTGGAAGTCGAAAATAATTTCAGTTTTTAACGGAGGAAAAAAACTGCTGTTGCTCCATGTACAGAACGATGTGGTGTCTGATACCTCTGTTCATTGCATGTCATCCACATCCCACGACTGTAAACATGTGGCAACAAAAGATTCTCCTCTATGTGGGAGTGAGCAGGCTGGTGTCATCAGAACAGTGTGTGTCAGGTCCATGGTCTGGGATGGCATGATTGCCACCCAATTCGAGGAAGCTACTTGCCTTAATGTAGCAAATTCGAGGAGGCCAATTGCCACTTGTACAACTGCACTTGACATGGAGCAGATGGCAGCGTATGGCACCAGTCAGATGCGCTAGCTGGGCATCGATTACGAACGTGGTCTTCTCTTTGTTGAAAGGCCCACTAGAGAGATGGATGAATAATCCTGACTCCTCCTAATCCTATTTCTTCCATGGTTTCTATCTACAGTAGCTTGCACAGAGGAGCTCGCTGTCCGTCCTTAACATTTGCCATGCTCTTTTATCATTTTAGTCATGCTTTTATAGCTCCAGGATCCAGCATGAGTTCCTCACTCTTCAATCTTGTATTTGAGAGCCAACTACCAGGAACCCATGCCGCGCGGACCGTAAATAGTATGTATTTGATTAAATAAATTGATAGAAGAGCCGTAATCTATTTTGCAAAAAAAAAAAAACTATATATAATACAAAATTGCAGAGCATTTGTTAGTACAATGCTTCTTGCAACTGCACTGTACAATCTGTTAGACTGCACCATAACAACATGATTAGATAGAAAATATTAAGATCAATGCCGTGTTTCAATCTTACCCAGATGGGTACCTCTTGTTCAATTATTATGTATGTATTCACTTGGCAACTACATTCTCTAACCCTTTACATTGCACAATTATATCCCTGCATTCCTTGCAATACTTAGAAAAACCTAGTGCACTAATAGATAGAGTTTGTGTAGGTTTTTATAAGTGGTTTTTGGCCTTAAATTTTTTAGTAACCTATTTGACCTCCGTTGTAGGCATCACAGTCCCTCCAGAACTAGAAGAAATGTCTGATAACAAGCAATAAATCGCTCTGCTTGCTTGCAGCTTAATGCTTGAAAACATGGCAGGCTTCAGGTTCATTACTCGGTCATGAAAGATTCAGTCATCTGATTATAAAAAGTAATGGTGAATTGATGATCGAATCTCCTTTGTAACCGTCAGCATTCGCCAATTAGCAAATCATGAGGGCATTGGAATAATTCATATGCATTTAAAGCCTGAAACCTAGTATTCAGTATTCAGTCGGATCATCGCTTTTCGGTTTAGCAGTCCAATGGCTGAAAAACACGACACTCAAAACCAACAAGTAGAACAGATGATGAGGAGGAACATCGATCAAGCACAGTGCTTTGATGCTGAGGCACAGCCAGTGATCAAGCAACATCCACTTGAGTCTAGGATTTGTGCACTGGACAATGGGTATCACACAGACTGCAGGAGTAACTCCAGTGAATTTTTTTATCAACAGATGTTTCACCGCTTTATTTCAGATGGATGGTCAGTCACATTCTAAGTTGTGGTAATTGTATTCGAACAAACACCCACCAAAGCGACGTCTCATGCATCATATAGGAGTCATCTATTTTCGCAAGTGTCAACGATTCATTGACAACTCAAGCCTATCTTCATAGCTCCTCAAATAAATCTACGGAAGGAAATCGCAGCTCCGGAAAATGATGCTGCTTGGCAACAAAGAGGAGCAGCCAGGTGATTCCCTGAAGCACAAGGAAGTGGACGTAGTGATCGGCCGCCAGAGTCGAGTAGGGCGCTGCCATGCTGCCAGATTGTGCTATGGAGATGTGGACAATGGGAGGAAGGCACACAAGGGGAGAAGTGTACCATTCCACGCCTTGATCCAGGCTAATCCATAGTCTGCCAAAGGACAGATTAGGTATGTATAATCCCAATGCCTCTCAAGCCTGGATTTATCCTTGACGACTATGTGTGTCTGTTGCTCAAGACACAGGACGACCTAAGAACCTACCACTCGTGCATGTGTGTATGTTGACTCTTTTATTTCCCAAGCACAAGAGCTCTTTAGTTTTTATAGCTCCGATGTGTTAGCCCTTCTTCAATTCTTTATTCACATTGCAAATAGAAAGTAGCGAGTACCTATGAGGAGAATGGGAGGGAAAGCACACGTGGGGAGACGTGTGCAATCCCACGCCTAAATCCACTCCAATCCTCAGTCTGGCAAACAAGGAATTAGGTATCTTTATTCCCAATGCCTCTTAGCCTAGATTTATGCTCGACTGACTATCTAGCTTTCGCTCGAGACACAGGATGACCTAAGAACCTACCACTCTTGCATGTGTGTCTGTTGTCTCTTTTATTTTCCAAGCACAATTGCTCTTTAATTTATAGCTCCAATGTGGTAGCCGTCTTCAATTCTTTATTCACATTGCAACTAAAGAGTAGCGAGTACCCATGTCAATGTCATGCAGTACCAGTGCAATAGTGCATTATTGTAAATTGGCATGAGGTGCATCCGTGCATCAACAGTACAGTCTTTTTCTTTGGTAAAAATGGGTAAAAGCTATCAGTTCATTATTCAGCTGGAAAATTAACAGGAAATTTATACTAGAAAGAAAGCAGAGAACTAAAATGACAGCTGTGAAACTTGATCTCTATTTTTCAATTTATTGCTTCCTCAAGAATGACCATGCCGGTAAAATTATGAAAGAATAAGAACTGCAGTAATCAGTAAACACAAACGCACACCACGCCTAGAAGAATGGACTCATACAAGCAAAAAATATTAGCCGCTTCATATTTAGAAATTTGGTTCTAATTAACCTGAAACTGGGCCAGTTCATGTGGGCTGGTCAAAATTTTAGTTTATCCACAGAATACGATTTCTGTGGTAGTCTATGTAGCCCATAATACTTCACAGAAAATGGTAGCTCAAGCCCACCAAACTGACGTCTCATGCGTCATATAAGAGTCATCTATCCTCGCAATTGTCAACGATTCGGTCAACTCAAGCCTGTCTTCAGAGCTCCTCAAATCTACCCAAGGAAATGGTAGCTCTGGAAAACGATGCTGTTGGGCGATGCGTGACTTAGCAAATTAAGCACAAGTATGTCGAGGAAGTGATTGGCCGCCGTAGTCGAGTAGGGCGTTGCGATGCTGCCAGATTGTGCTATAGAGATGTGGACAATGGGAGGAAGGTACACGAGGGGAGAAGTGTCCCATTCCACGTCTTGATCCACGCTAATCCTTGGTCTGCGAAAGGACAGATTAGGTATGTATAATCCCAATGCCTCTCCAGCCTGGATTTATGCTTGGCGGCTAGCTATTGCTGGAGACACAGTACTACCAAAGAATACCACTCATGCATGTGTGTCTGTTGTCTCTTTTAGATTCCAAGCACAACTGCTCTTCATTTTTATAGCTCAAATGTGGTAGCCCTTCTTAAATTCTTTATTCATATTGCAACTACAGAGTAGCGAGTACCCATGTCATGCAGTCAGTGCCGGACCTAGGATTTTGAGAGCCCTCTGGCGAACTCGTCGCGACGGCCCCTCTCGACAAATATTTCTTAAGTAACATTCTAAAATTCTAACACCTGACCTAAATTACAAGAAAAACATGACTATATGAGTACAAAGTACTAGACAAAAATTGAACAAGGAAAAAAAAACCTAGGGCCTAGACAATTTGGACATGATCTTTTTCATAACCAAGATTCACAAATCACAAAAAGGGCAGAAGGCAATAACCAAGATCAGATGTCGTCGTCTTCGTCGAGCCCTACCTCAGTTGCTTGGTCGCCGCCGTCGCCTGGATTCTGGAAGACTGGAACTCGGGCGTCGGTGTCTCGGTGATCTGCACTGGTGATCGCGTGGTGAACTGGTGATCGGCGCTGCGTCTCTCGCAGTCTCGCATCTTGCCGTCTCGCCAGAAGTCTGGAAGTCGCGACTGGCGATCGCTATGTGCGCATGTGCGGGTGTTGGCAGCTCGGCTCCTTGCTTCCTGGAAAGAAAGAGGCCAACGACTCCTTTTGCTGATGGGCCGCTTCATCTTCTCATTAATCCTAATTCCTAATGGACTATAACTAAAGGGTATGGAGTATTATATACTTAGGCTTGGGCTCCCATCCCGCGAGGGCCCTCGGCCGTCGCACCTCCTGCACCCCCCTTAGGGCCGGCACTGCATGCAGTACCAGTGGAACACTTCTATAAATCTCACCTCAATGTAAGAGCAGGCCTCAGCAAATTTAGTAGTCATTGGTAAATAATCATAGCAATACATTACTATCTTTTTCTCTGGTAAAAATGGGTAAAAGCTATCAGTTCATTACTATCTTTTGAAAATATATTTTTCTAAAAACTAGTGCATCAAAACTCACCATATGCATTTAGGTTAGAATGCTTGAGTACTTTAAATGTCTAATATGTTTGTTGAATGCTTGATTGAATGTTTGTTTTGCCAGTGGCAGATCTAGGATGAAAATCTAAGGGGGGCTTAAGTTCACACGGGGACAAAGGCATCAAACTCTGTTCAATGCTCCAGCATCGTCTTCAACCTCAGCTCAACGCTCAAGCTCTTCCTTTCCATCCTCCAATGGCAGAAAAATTTAGGGGGGGGGGGGCTGAGGGGGGCTCCACAGGCTTAGCCACTGTAGGGGGGCTCGAGCCCCCCTAGCCCCCCTGGCAGATCCGCCACTGGTTTTGCCCTAGAATTTATTTGGCACTAAATAATCCCCCTTGGCATTTTCCCTCTAAATTCCTCCATGACATTTCACTTGCAAAATCCCTTAAATGGCTCCTTGACCACTCCCTTGAATTGCCTAAGAACCCATCCCTTTGAAATCCACATGAATCCCATGCAAGAGGTGCTTAGTTTATTTCTGGGAAAAAAATAGAAAGGGTATTCTTGTATGCAAAATGGCTCTCGGGCTCAATCCTCCCCTTTTCCCCTCTCTGGCCCGCGCCGCGGCCCACTCCCTCCTCCCTTCTGGCCCGCGAAGTCGCTGCCTCCCTCCCAGTTTGGGCCGCCACCAACCTAGGCCGCGCGCGCACCTGCCTTGGGCCTGCACGGCCACACGGCCCAATCGGCATAGCCAGCACCCTTCTCCTCTCCACGACGCTTGTCATCTTCGTTGTTCTCGCAACGACGACGATGTGAATACCGCGTCGTCTACCTCCATCGCCTCGAGCTCACTGCCACCGTGTCGCCCCGGTCGAGCGGATAAGGATGGGAACACCACCGCGGACCACACGAAGCTTTCTGTAACACCCTAAAATTTTCAACATTTTGAAAATAGGAGAATTGGAATTATTAATGCATTAGTGTGAGTATGTAACATAAAAAAATAATAAATTTTATCAAATTAAAATCAAATATAAGGTTACCTACATGTTTATGCATTCATGCTGCGGCATATTATTTTTGTATTGTGTGGCTTGAAATCAGATTTCAAATTGATTTGAATTTGCATTCAAAAGTAGTTTGGAAAATAGAAAAAAAATTTCATTTCCCCTTCCTTGCTTCCGGCCCGCTGGCCCAGTTCCGCGCGGCCTATATTTTTCCCGCCTCATTAACGCTCCCGCGGCCCAGCTTCGCTCGGCGCTCAGCTAGTGGACGCGTCGCGCCCTTCCTCTCTCTCTGTGTGGCTGATAGCCCGACCTCGTGCCTTGAATTGCTGACACGTCGGGCCCACCGGTCAGTGTCGCCCTCTTCCTTCGGATCATGTCCGAGCCGGACACCACCGCCGCCATCGCCGTTGAGTCCGCCTCCTCTACGTGTCTTGGCGTGCTGCCCACGCCGCCCCGCCTCATAAAAGTTGAGCCCGTGCCGCGTCGCTCTCCTACCTAACCCTAGAGCAAGCTTTCACCCTTGCCTGGAGCTCGGAGCCGCCATAGCCCTAGCGCTGCCGCCGCCGTCGGGTTTGAGCAGCCGCCGCACGCCATCGTCGGTCTCCCGCCCTTGTTTCCGGTCTCGGTGAGTCCGCCGTCGTCCCCTCTTTCACCCCGTGTCTTTGGTTCGTCAAACGGTGGTCCATAGGCTCTAAACCGCGAGCGCCGCCCACTCCGGCCATGGTGCCACCGTGGGGGCTCGCCGTTGGACAGCCGGCGATGTCATATCACCGCCCGATCCGTTCTAGTTCTTTAGATCGAGATTCAACGGCCGGTATTCATTGATACCGATTCGGCAGGCCGTTTTGCAAAAGGGTCCCTCGGGTTTTTAATTATAGAACCCGCAGTCCAAAGCGTAGTCACCGAATGCGCCTTCTTCTTTTAGAAAGCGTAGTTTCCTTTGGTTTAGATCTAAAATACGTTTTCACCTATTTACTATTTTGCCACTAATCTTGTTTTAGCCATAAAATCTCCGTTTTAACTCCGATTTGATCCATTCAACTTGCGTTAGGTTCGTAATTCCATAATCTACATGTTTATAGTACTGTTAAGTATGTTTTCAACTTTTAAAATTTGAAGTTAGATTTAATCTATTATTTTACTAAAGGAAATCTTGTTTAATTTATAACTTCTTCGTTTTAGCTCTAATTTTTGTGATCTTCGCGTCTGTGTGTTCGTAGTGAGACGTAGATTTGTTTTACAAACTTTTCATCTTGATTTTATGCTGATTGGTGTACTGTTCTAATCTATAGCTTTTGTTTGCTATGCATGATTGCTTTTGAATGCTTGTATGTTGATGTGATTTTTGAGTATAGACGGTGAGCAATTCGTGGGTGACCAAAAGTATTACTTTGACGAGCAGGATCAGTAGGAGCAGTTTGTTCAAGGCAAGTATAGCATGGTATTATCCTTGTTTCCTATAAACTTTAATACATTTAATTCATGTTGCATGTGTCTCCTTGACAGGGATTCCCTAGAATTGAACTTATACCTTGTCACCTACAGGATATGCATTGGGTAGCTTCGCTAGTGCTCAATTAAACCATGATCTTGTAACTTGACTAATGGTATATGCAATAAACATTAAAATATGACTTTTTAGCAACATGGAACTAGGGGGCTGGAGCATTGGACTGTTTTATGGTGCTCTAGATTCCTCTCCCTAAGGACTTATCTGTAAGTGATCATCCGGGACTTATAGTACAACTGTGAGGGTTACATGGCTCTAGCTTTAGCTCAGTATGAGGACATTTTCTAGCTTATTAGTGGCTACCTTTTATTGGCGTAAGAATGGCTTGACGAATCGAGTATAGTGCGGCCTTTGTCCCCATGAGTATAGGTTGCGCGTCTATGTGCCATAGGGAAGGGGGGCTCCACATCTGTTTGCCGAGTGAATCTAATGGCCCTAACATGTTAGACGAACCTTTGAAAGGCTTCGTAGTGAACCCTGCCAACCTTCCTTGGTAGTGTGTCAAGAGGTTGGCCGTCTCGGGCGAAAGGGTAAATCACGACTCACAGTGAAAGTATACAACCTCTACAGAGTGTAAAACTGGTATATCAGCCGTGCTCATGGTCACGAGCGGCCTTGGAACCCTTATGGAATAGATGATCACTAAGAATTATCTGTTTATGCTATTCATTATTCTTGTTTACATTGATCATGAGTTTTACTTTGGGATTGAAACAACTTGTTGCTACTATTATGCTAAAATTATGACAACTAAAAGCTGAATGCTGTTAAACCTGTGTCAAGCCTTTTGAGCCTCATGAACCCCATCTTACACTTGTTGAGTACGACATGTACTTACGCTTGTTTATTTTCATTATTTGGATAAAAATCCTGGATGGGTAACAGATGGCTATGGTAATGATGACTTTTCTGAGGATTACTAGACTTGTGGTCAACCAGTTGACATCCCTATGATATGGAGCTTCCACGAGAGATCTTTTCTTTATACCTCCGCTACATTTATGTGAAGACTCTGTCTTATTATTCGTGATGTAACAAACACTTGTGATGATACTATTTATAATTTGTCGGCTTATGTGTGTGACTGATCTCTAGGCGCACATAAGATTTTGCATCCCATTTTATCCTTAAAATTGGATGTGACAGATTGGTATCAGAGCCGTATTGACTGTAGGACGCAAGCCTAGTTAGCAATGGTCGTTTAGCTTCTTTTGCTTCACTCATTTTATGCTTTCCATCTCACCCTTGTTATTTGCTAAAGTTTAATGCTCCTTTTCCCTCACTTTGTTATGAAAATCATTTGCCTCTACTCTAACTAAATCTAATTCTGTAGATGTCTCATGCCAATAAGACCGCTCGCATCAGCACCGGAGGCTACTACCCGCCTCATGGCTTGTCCATGGACCCACATGAGGAGGAGGAACATCAGGAACAAGAAGTTGATTCGCCAACACCTGCACCTACGCCGGAGCCATTCCAGGAAGAACTTGAAGATGTGGAGGTTGTCTTATTGTCTGATGATGATGATGATGGGGAAGACACCGTTCAAGAGGATGAGCCGATCCCTCCCCTGGGATGGACTACAAAGGTCTGGTACAAGCCGGGGTGTGAATCCTCTGTCTCGCACCACCGACTTATGGGGATTCTTCAGGCCTACTACGGTGATTGGGACACAGCTGTGGAGTACATCTGCACCGAGTGTACGCACCCTCTGGAGGACACCTTTTGGAAGACCAGGGTGTGCATCTCCATCAGGGATGAACAGAAGGAAGCATACCAGCTGGACTCGAACTATGCGCATCACGCTCACTGTGCCACCATGGAAGATAGCATAGAAGATGCAGCCGCTGCAGCCTGCATGGGTCTCCATGGTCGTCGCTTTGAGGATATGAAGGAGGGCCAATATTGATTCCTCGCTCGCCAACACCCTGAATTGGAGTGGGTAATGATGGACCCATAGGGCGTGGATCTAACTACCCAAGTGATGGTACACTTTGGCTGTGAGTCAGTAGCGAAGATTCAGCGACGGGAAGATCAGTTGAAGGCACAGCAGGAAACCCTTAAGAGATACCAACAAGTTATAGGCGAGCAAAGGGTGTGCCTTAACCTGCCAAGGATGTACGAGGAGCTTCCCCATAAATTTTGTCCATAGGTGTTGGAGTCCCTTTTATGTAATAAGATGTTAGTAGAATGAGTCAAGTGGAGTCAAGTCGAGTCTAGTAGTGCGGTGTGAACTTTGGTGTGCCTAGTTGATTTGTTATTATGTTTATGTGTGAGTTGGATTTTTGTAATGAGTGCTGGAACTTTGTGGACAAGTCCACAAGTTCCATAGTGAAGAATATTAGAGTTTGAGCTAATAAATAAATAGTTGGGTTTGGTACATCTTGTTCTCACTACTACAGGAATCAATTTGCGCAGCGTGGCTAAAATGGGCTCCGTGGCGGGCACCTCTTTTGCCCACCACGGTTAACTGGTGGCCAGCCAGCGAGGCCGGCCACCGAGGCGCCCGCTGCGGGAAAAGGGTTTACCGCGGCAGGCCACCTTACTTGCCCGCCATAGGAAATTGTTATTTACCGCGGCGGGCGGTATGAATCGCCCGCCGCGGTAAAGAGTTGATTTACCGAGGCGGGCGCTTTATCTTGCCCGCCGCGGTAAAGCCTGTACAAATACACAGCACCACCCCTTCATCTTCTCCACGGGTCTTCCTCTCTCAAACTCATGGGGGGAGGCTTTGCCCTAAAATTTGAGAAAACTTTTGATTTGAGTTGAAGGGCTTGGATTTGAGGGAGGAGGACATCATAAGAGGTTCATAAAGGCTCTCCCTCTCTCCTTCCATCCTCTCTCTCTATTTCCATCACCTAGAGTTCTCTCTAGATCTAGATCAATTTTAATGGAAAAAATGATGTCATGTATTTCTTTAACTTTAGATTCATCATAGATGCATGCTTCATCTTTCACATCGTCATTTCCTCTCTTTTTCATGATTTTGGACTTAAAAATCATCAATTTCTCCTAATTCTTCTTTATTTAATGTTGATTGTGATGGATATTGTTCGCAGGTATGATGGATAGGTTGGAATGGATGTACTGGATCGATAAAGTGAATGATCTGCGGTACCTTTTTGAATTAAGGAAGTTTATTGCTGCTGGTAAAGCTCACCATGAGAGACTGAAGCGGATGACAACCATATGTCCATGTTCTCGTTGCAAGAACCTGAAAGCCCACCGAGACAGCGAGGTGCAAACTCATTTGATCATGTATGGTTTCGTCGAGGGCTACACAGTCTGGACATTTCACGGCGAAAGAGTTGATGCGAGTGGCGGTGCATCTGGAGTGAGCTCTTCGACACCGACGACGATAGCACCACCGGTGAATAAAGATCCTTTAGGAGCACCCGGCTCCTCATCATTTTCAGCAGCAGCTGCGCCAGTCGACAGTGACAATAGTTGTCGTGATTACATCACGGTGGATGATATAATGCAAGACATGGCCGACGAAGCTGGCGACGGTGGGGATGGTCAGGATACTGTGAGCCAACCCGAGGATGTGCAGCTTGTTGAAGATCTAGTCAAACACTTCGATGAAGACGACGTTGTGTTGGGTTGCCCAAAGTGGTTAGAGAATTTCAGAGAGTTGAAGCAGGCGGCAGTTGATCCTCTCTATAAGGACGTCGGTGATTGTCTGAAGGAGTGCACGGTGCTCCGTTTTAACCTCCATATGTTGATGTTGAAGGCTCGTCATGGTTGGTCTGACACTAGCTTCAATGAGTTGTTAAGCTACCTTGCCACCACGTACCCAACGGCTAACAAGGTGCCCGCCAATACTTATCGGGCCAAGAAGCTGATCCAGCCAGTGGCGATGAAGCTTAGAAAGTTTGATGCATGCCCTAACCACTGCATCCTGTATCGGGGCAATGAGTATGAGAATTTGATGAGTTGTCCGCACTGCGGCTTTAGTCGGTACAAGAAAAATGTTGGTTGTCGCGTGGATGCAGAAGACGAGGGAGGCTTGCGGGGTGGTCGGAAGAAGAACAAGAAGGGGCAAAGAAGAGCAGTGTGGCCAAATAGATCTCGGCTCAGTGGGACGATGAAGAAGAGGGTTACACGCACAGGAAAAGTCCAGCACTGTCGGTGTGGTTCCTGCCCCGTGACCGATCGCCTGCATGCAATATTCGGGAACCCGGACGATGCCAAGCTCATGTCCTGTCATGCATCAGCTGACCGCCTGAAAGACGATGGCAAGCTACGGCACCCATCCGATGGCAAGCAGTGGAAGGATTTCGACGAGGCCTACCCAGAGTTTGGCAAGGAGCCCAAGCATGTTAGGTTCGCGCTGAGTACCGACGGGATGAACCCGTTCGGTGAGCTTAGCAGCTCGCACAACACTTGGCCCATCATGCTCACCATGTACAACCTACCTCCCCATCTATGTCAGAAGCAGCCCGGCAACGAAGCAGCCCGGCAACGATATAGATGTGTTCCTGGAGCCGTTCATGGAGAAAATGAAGATACTATTTGATGTTGGGGTCCAGATGGTGGATGCATCCCGCATGGAGAAGTTCACACTAAAAGCAATCATCTTTGTCACCATCACCGATTACCCTGGTCTCTTCTCACTGTCGGGGCAGATCAAAGGGAAGACCGGCTGTGTAATTTGCATCGACGGGACCTGCTACACTTACCTTAAGGGATCCAATAAGATGGTGTACACGAGACATAGACGGTTCCTCGCCAAAAATCACAGGTATAGAAGAAGTATTATGAACAAATACTTTGACAATCAGGACGAGCCGCAGCGTGATCAACCGACGCAGACTAGTTGGGGGACAAAGGTGTATGAGATGGTCAAGGACATGGATCAGGTGGAGTTTGGAAAGAAGAAGAAGCCACCTAAAGAGGGGCCCAAGCGGACAAGGAAGCGAAAGCGGGACCAGACGGAGGAAGTCCCCGCCATCATTCCTTTCAAGAAGAAGTCAATTTTCTTCAAGTACTTGTTGTATTGGAAAACACTGAATACACCCCATGCCATCGACTGCATGCACCTGGAGAAAAATGTCTTTGAAAGCACGATCGGTGTCCTACTGGACATCAAGGGCAAGACAAAGGATGGTATCAAGTCACGGATGGATCTTGTCAATCTGAGCATCAGGCCAAACCTTCACCCGGGACCGCCTCAGAACGGTAAAGTCGATATCCCGGGTGTGGCCTGCAACCTAACGCAAGACGAGAGGATGACTTTTCTTAAGTTGCTTAGGGGTATCAAGGTGCCGACTGGTTTCTCTTCCAACATCAAGAGCCTGGTCTGCATGAAAGACCTCATAATGACCGGCTACAACTCACACGACTGCCACGTCATGCTGATGATGTTCCTACCAATTGCGATTAGGGCTATCCGTCTAGAGTACGTGAAGATGGTCATCACATGGATGTCATACTTCTTTAACTGCATCACCCAGAAGGTCATTGATAAGGCTGAGCTGCCTGCCCTGAAGGAGTTCATCGCGGAGACCCTTTGCCAGCTCAAGATATGCTTTCCACCATCTTACTTTGATATTATGCCACACCTAATGATGCATATGATTGATCAGATCCATCAACTGGGCCCCGTGTACCTACACCAGATGAGGAAGTACGAGCGGTTCATGTCCACCCTCAATAGATACGTCCATAACCGCGCTTACCCGGAGGGCTCTATGATCGAGGCATACACAATGGAGGAGGCCGTGAATTGGTGTATGAGGTACATAAGAGATGGGAGGGTGATTGGGCTGCCTGTCCATCACCACGAAGGCAAAACCTCAGGGATGGGGTGCACAGGCCGAAAAGTACGCACCAATGTGGCAAACCGAATGGTGCAAGAAGCTCATTACAACATCCTTCATCAGTTAGTGAGCATGGAGAAATACATTGAAAAGCACCTGGAAGAGATCCGCGCCGCTAATGACGGACAGCGCACGGAGGCATGGGTCCAGAACCATCAAAAGAGCAATTTCATAGAGTGGCTCAAAGAGCAACACATACCCCTTGAAGGATGCCCTGATGAAGATACGGAGACCGTTAAGAGGCTTGTGTTAGGCCCATCCAGCCAAATCACCACGTGGCAAGGGTATGACGTCCAGGGCTACAGGTTCCACACGAAAGACAAGGATAAGAAGAGCTCGGCACAGAACTACGGTGTTCGATATGAGGGCGAAGAAGAGTCCATGGGCCAGAGGAGGCAATACTATGGGCAAGTCGAAGAAATATGAGAACTTGACTACGGCCAAAACCTACGCACAACCGTCTTCCGTTGCCAGTGGGTCAAACCGAATGCGGTTGCAGTGGACAGTTATGGGCTAACCACCGTGGACCTCAAAAGTATTGGCTACAAAGATGACCCGTGGGTACTCGCAACCAATGTCGCGTAAGTGGCCTACTATATATATGCAGAGGACCCAAAAAAGCATGTGGTTGTGTCTGGAAAGCAGCGGATTATGGGAGCTGATGGGGTGTAGAGTCCCGAACAATACAATAACTACGCAGAGCTCGAGTTTTGTACCGATCATCCAAAGAAGATCAAGGCCGTCGAGGACCGATTCAACAAGTCCAGGATGATGCCGTGGGCCCGCCCCGACGGTGAGAAGAGGACGGTGAAAGCACCTGCACCAAAATGATATATGTATCCCAGAGACATATATGTAATAATATAGCTCGATCTATTGAAGACAAGTTTTGTAACTTATTATTAATATCATGGAACCATACTACTCTACTAGTACTACTGAATCTACTACTACTACTATACAATACTACTCTACTAGTACTACTCAACCTACTACTACTATCTATTGTACTAATACTACTCTCTACTACTCACATGTACTCTACTACTACACAGCACTACTCTACTACTACTACTACACAACAAATGCAAAATGCAAAAATAAGTTTTAGATTGATAATAAATATCGTTGTTAGATTGAATGAGAAATGCAAAAATATTAACCGTGGCGGGCACGTAATGCAAATGCCATGCATGTTAATAGACTAATCACAAGCAGGCGCCTAAGGTACCACTGCAAGAACATTTATCACATGGCAAGGCTTATATTGCCCGCCACGGATAATCCATGGTCAGTATATGTGCCGCCGCTCGCCCAAATTTTCTAAGTCTTTCGTGCCTCTCGAATTCGACCCCAAGGGCTGCTTGGCTTTAGCGCCGCCACGCCATCTCCGCCCACCGAGCTCCTCCATGGTGACCCCCCCCCCCTCCTCCTCCCGTGCCCGTGCCCCGCCCCCGTCCTCCTCTCCTCGGAACCCTTGCTCCGGCCACCGAGCTCCTCCGCGCTAGGCCCCATCCCTAGAACCCTAGCGCCGGCCACCGAGCTCCTCCACGGCCACCGCACGAGCCCCCTGCCCCTGTCCTCGTCCCCGGTCACCGTCCACACGCCGGGCCCCGTCCTCGGAGCCCGGAGCCATAGCTACGGCCGCCGACACCGAGGGCCGCCACCGTCGCCCCGGCTGACTTTGGTCGACCACACCAGCGCCAAGGGCCACCGCCTCTGTCCGCGCGCTGGAACCCTAGCACCGTGCTCGCTCCTTTCTTCCCCAGCTCCATCTCCGAGGTTTGAAACTGTATGTGATTTCTCCCTTCTGTGTCCATTTCTAAGCAATGCCTGTGATGAATTCGAACTGCTGCCTGTGATGAATGGCATATGTGATGCCCTTACTGCCTGTGATGCCTAACTTCAATAGTAATCTAAGCAATGCCAGTGCCTATATGCTGCCTGTGATGATTTTTTCAACTTGCAGCTACCTGTGATGCTTTTTTTTGACTGAGCATAATGCCTGGATGAATTGGGATGGAATTGGGATGAATTTTGATAAATTGGGATGAATTTTGATAAATTGGGATGGAATTGGGATGAATTTTTGACTGAGCATGATGCTTTCTTGTGCTGAGGCAGCGATGATGAGATAGTTCCAGTTTCATGCATATCAACTCACGCAGCTCCTCCCCAGTCCCCCCTCCCCTGTCCCTACTACTACCCCTATCTCTCTATAATACTATACTGTGATGTGATGCTATTTTATCCTATTTTTGGTGATGAGATCAAGCGGGCTTGTATCTAATCCTATTTTTGGATTTCTATTGCTGCCTGTGATGCTAGACTTCAATGCTATTTTTGGCAGTGTCAATTTTTGGATTTCATGTCACTTTGTGTGATGCCAGACTTCAATGCTGAGCAATGCCACTGCCTATGATGCCTCTAATAGGTTATGATGCCTATGATGCGATTTTGCATTCCCTTGCTTCCTTCTACAATAGTGTGAGTGCTCAGTTTGATGGTCGAAGACTTAGCCCTACCACTGTGTGCTCAGTTTGAGTGCTCAGTGTCCTTCTACTATAGAATACTACTACTACTACTATACAATGTACTACTAAACTCTACTCAATCTTCTACTAAACTCTGCTAACACTGCTACTACTGAACTCTACTACTACTATCTTGCTGGCTGCTGTCTTGCTGACTAAATTTGATTGAGCTGTGATGGGGGTTTATTGCTGCCTATGATGCCAAACAAACTTTTGAGCTGTACAGCTCTTACTCTACTCCTCTTACTCTACTCTACTCTACTCTACTCTACTCTACTCTCACCTCCTCTAGTCTTCTACTCTATCTTGATGGCCGAAGGACTTAGCCCTTTGGTGCCGAATTTTGAAACTATCTTGATGGCTTTTGTTTGGTATTTGCAATGATGATTCTTTTCACACTTCTAAGCTGAGGCAGTGGCATATGCAATGATGTGAACCCTTTTATGCTGAGGCAGCGGCGATGATGATCGAGTGCCCCCGCTAAACTAGGATGGCTTGTATACCAAATACAAGCAACCAGTTTAAAAGCGATGTGATGAAAATGGGGCAAATCTGAGCCAACTACTACTACTTTACTAATCTAGTACTACTCTACTTTACTACTCTAGTACTACTCTACTTTACTACTCTATAACTGTGTCTATACAATTGAAATATGTATTCATTGTAGCTTTGCAATGGTGGAGGAACCGATAAGCGAATGGCGCGACCCTACCCCTAGTGCATCATCATCAACTAGCCTCGAGAGCCAAGTGTCCGTGACCCTGAGGCCAACAAAGAAACATCGTATAGAGGACGAAGATGATCCGACCTACCAACCGAGGGACAACGAAGTTGAAAGTGCGCGATCTCCAAACCCTGAACAGATGCCGGTGGTGCCTCGAGAATTGAATTTCGAGGAGGAACAAGTCAAGGACAAAGAACCCCCCGCTCCATCTCCAACCACTTCAGGCAAGTCTAGGGGTCAGAGGACAAAGTTGAGAAGGGGGAACACGGGAGGCATCGGAGGGAAATCCACGGCGAAGTCCATGTGATCCATGAGGTGGGACCAGAGGGAAACCCGTTGTCGCCACCCACGGTCCTTGCCAAGTTCAGCAACAAGGTGGCATGTATAGTCAAGGAAAAGGTGGAGATCACTTGGGAGGAGTGGAACAATGTCCCGGTCGACTACAAGCCACATATATGGGGTGAGGTGACGAGGAGTTTCCATTATCCCAAGGACGCCGATCTGAACAAGTGCAGGGAGTGGGTCATGCACGTGGCAGGAAGAGCCTTTAGAAACTTCAAGTCCATGCTGACCAGGTACTACCTGAAGCTAGGCAAGTCACCCTGTGTCAAATACACTATGGTGAAGGAACATCACCGGGAAGAGTTCTGCAAACAAAGAACAACAGAAGAAACAAAGGCAAAGAGCGCCAAGTTCAGCGCAATCGCGAAGAAGAACCTGCACCCCCACCACTTGGGCATGACTGGGTTTGCTGGTAAGAGGCCCCAGTGGCGGGAGGAAGAAAGGGCTAGAGTTGCCGCCGGGCTTCCCGATCTGTACGACGGTGTAGACTTGAGGGCTAAGGACTTCATCTATGCCCGCAAGCCGAAGAAGCTCAAGGAGGGCGCGAGCAAGTTCAATGAGCCCAAGTTCGAGGAGGTGGAGAGGGCTCTCATCGAGGCCGCTAAATCCAAGGACAGCTTCGAGGTTCGCAGGGGCCAGGACTTGCTGACCCTGGCGCTGGGAACAACCAGTAGGATCACAAACCTGTGGCTTCTACGCCTGTGAGTTCCTGAGGGTGTGCAAGCAGTACAGTAGCAGTTGGAGGATGCTCAAGAATGGATTGAACTGGTCGAGAGACATGCAGGGCACCCAACACAGCTTCAAGCAGACAAAGGCGGACATATGTATGTTTGTCTTAGACAAATGCGTGCTTGAAGGGGGCACGTTCTTCAATGAGAATAGCCCGCTAGCGATTTTACCGGAGTACGAGAGGCTGAGGAAATGGCCCACGATGATGCGTCCGCAGGATTACACCTTAGCGCATGTATAACGACTTTAATATGTAAATGTAATGAATTAACGATGACAAGAACGACTAAGTGAATGTATATATATGTATATTATCTCATGTGTAATGCCTGCATACTTTTTAAGTTTAATCTGTGAAATTTAGATGTGATTTGAATTTGAATTTATATGCCTGCTGTATTTTTTTTAATTCAGGAAATAATTTACTGAGGCGGGCAAATAATAAAGCCCGCCACGGCTAATGAACATAACCGCGGCGGGCACGTTACACTGTCCGCCGCGGTAAATCGGTTAACCACGGCGGGCAAAGGCCGCGGCGAACGGCTTTGCCCGCCGCGGGAAACCAAAAACGTCCGCCTCCAGGAAAGTTCGTGTAGTTGTGTCTCTCGGATCTATTTTTCGAAGCAGTTTGCACTTATGTTAATGCCAACCTAAACCTACTCAACCAAAAATTATGAATTTTTTATGAGAATAACTAGACTGAAGTATCTTTCCAATGCCTCTAGAATTACCCCTATATCTGATCTGGTTTCTGAGATATGGCTGTTTCAATTTAAAGTTTCTGCGTAGTCTGGATTCTGGAACAGTTTGGGTTGTGTCCTATTTTTTATAACCTAATGACAGAATCTAGGCATCTGAATAAAAGTTGTAGATAATATCTTAAGATTTCGAACCATGTAAAGAACGCCTCTTTTAGATATCTGGAACTCGAGATATGACTATTTTATCGAGCTGCTAATGTTGGAACTCGTCCAGAAAATTTTCAGAATGTATTCTATATCTCTATAAGTGCCTATAACTTGGAAATCTCTAAATTTTGAATATTTCTATTGAATGTCAGATGTCTGGAAGAGGAAGAGGGCGAGATCATGGAGGTATTCCCCCACATCCACCACCAATGCCGCCACCGACAATTGAGCAACTTCTGGCAGTGCAGACACAGCTTATGCAAGCTCTGGTGCAGAATCAGCAGAATCAACCGATTGGTGGAGCACCGCGTGACAAGCGTGGTGGATTCTTGAAGGGCCGTCCCCCAGTGTTTTCTCATGACACTGATCTATTAGAAGCAGATGATTGGCTTCGTGCAGTTGAAAAGTAACTCAATATAGCGCAGTGCGATGACCAACAGAAGGTGTTGTACGTGTTAGGACAACTTTAGGGAGAAGCCCGAGATTGGTGGGAGCCATTCGAGTATGGATGTCCCGCTAATGCTCCTCCTGTCACCTGGCAGGAGTTTAGAGAGAATTTAAGATCCTATCACATACCTAAAGGATTGATAGAGCTCAAGCAGGAGGAATTCAAAGCTCTGAAACAGGGATCTATGTCTATAGCTGAGTATTGTGACAAATTTGCTCAATTGTCATGTTACGCTCCGAATGAGGTGGCTGATGATGCTGAAAAGCAATGCCACTTTCTCAAGGGTCGGTATGGTGGTCTGCAACATCAGCTTATGTCCAATACATACCCCAATTTCCAAACACAGGTGAATCGTGCCATTGTTATTGACAATAAGCGTAAAGAGATGGAGGCTAAGAAGAGGAGCCTTCAAGGACAGGCCTCTAGAAGCAATACTCGTCCATGCACCAACCCTTAGCAAGGCTCCCAGTAGAGGTACCAGGGACCACCCAATCAATGGAATCATGGTTAGTACCCTCAGCGCAACCCAAACCAGCAGCGTCCACCATACCAGCAGCAGAATGGTAATCAATGCCCTCAGCAGCAGGGTGGCCAGCAGACGCCATGACAGGGAGCACCTAAAAACACTACTATGAAGACCAGTGCCGCTAGAACTCCCAACAAGTGTTTCCGCTATGGTAAAGAGGGTCACCTATCTTATAATTGTCTTGAGAAGCCAAGCCAGCAGACCCCACAGTGGCAGAATAGTTACTAGAAGCCAACGCCCAACACAGGCAAGGTGAATCATGTGTCTACAGAGATGGCACTTGCGGAACCAGAAGTCATGCTCGGTACGTTTGATGTGAACTCAACTCCTGCCACTGTTCTTTTTGATTCTGGAGTTTCGCATTCATTCATATGACAAGCATTTGTTAGAACGCATAGCATACCCTTATGTGCCATGCCAAATCCCATATTTGTAAACTCACCAGGAGGTAGTATGCAGGGTTCTTATCGTTGTCTTCTGACTAGTCTATCCCTAAGGGGGGTAGAGTTTAAAGTGAGTCCCATTGTGTTGAGAACATCTGGTATTGATGTGATTCTAGGTATGGATTGAATGATGTAACAACAAGCAGTGATTTGGTGTAAGGAGAAGGTAGTTTTTGTGACTGCACCGAATGGGGATAGAATTAGTGTCAATGTTGTATTACAGAAGCAGCCAACAACCATAGTGAACCAGCTTGATGATAACGTCAACAAGGAGGATCAAGTGGTGGATGAATTTCCAGATGTGTTTCCCGATGACTTGCCAGGTATGCCACCCGACCGTGACATTGAGTTTATTATTGAATTATTACCTGGAACTACACCTATAGCTAAGCATCCATATAGAATGGGGGTTAACGAACTAGAAGAACTTAAGAAACAAATAAAGGAGTTACAGGAGAAAGGTTTCATTTGTCCTAGTTCATCACCTTAGGGAGCACCGATTATATTTGTTGACAAGAAGGATGGTACTCAGAGGATGTGTGTTGATTATCGGTCACTCAATGAGGTTACTATCAAGAACAAGTACCCGCTGCCTAGAATTGATAACTTGTTTGATCAGTTGAGAGGTGCTTGTGTTTTCTCTAAGATTGATCTTTGTTCTGGTTATCCTCAGTTGAGGATTCGTGCAACTGACATACCCAAGACAGCTTTTACTATGAGGTATGGTTTGTATGAGTATACCGTTATGTCCTTTGGTTTGACCAATGCACCTGCCTACTTTATGTATTTGATGAATAAGGTGTTCATGGAGTTTTTGGATAAGTTTGTGGTGGTATTTATCGATGATATACTGGTATTCTCCAAAACGGAAGAAGAGCACACTGAACATCTAAGGTTGGTCTTGCAAAAGCTCAGAGAACACAAGTTGTGTTCTAAGCGAAGCAAGTGTGAGTTTTGGTTGAAGGAAGTTTCTTTCTTAGGTCATGTTGTCTCTAATGGTGGGATAGTAGTAGATCCAAGCAAGGTGAGAGATGTGTTGAATTGAAAACCACCAACTGATGTGGGAGAGATTCGGAGTTTCTTGGGATTGGCTGGATACTACAGAAGGTTCATAGGAGATTTTTCTAAACTTGCCAAGCCTATAACAGCTTTATTGGAGAAAAAATGCTAAGTTTGTGTGGTCCGAGAAGTGCCAGGTTAACTTTGAAGAATTGAAGAAAAGATTGACTACCACCCCAGTGTTGGTTTTGCCAAATTTGAACAAGAGCTTTTCCATCTATTGTGATGCATCTCGTCAAGGTCTTGGATGTGTTCTTATGCAAGAAGGTAGAGTAGTGGCCTATGCATCCTGACAGTTGAGAAAGCATGAGCTAAACTATCCTACTCATGATTTAGAATTAGCAGTAGTAGTTCATGCTCTGAAGATATGGAGGCACTATCTTATTGGACACAAGAGTAACATCTATACTGATCACAAGAGTCTAAAGTACATTTTCACTCAGACAGATCTGAATATGAGACAACGTCGATGGTTGGAATTGATTAAAGATTATGATCTGAAGGTACACTATCATCCTAGAAAGGTGAATCTTGTTGCCGATGCTCTTAGCAGAAATAGTTATGCCAATGAGGTGCAAGTGGCACCTATGTCAAGTGAGTTGTGTGTTGAATTTGAGCGACTGAACTTGGGCTTTGTCACTAATGTAGTGGAGTTGGTGTTGGAGCCTAAACTGGAGCAAGAAATACGTAAGGGCCAGTTACAGGATACAAAGTTGAAAGAGATAGTGGAGAACATAGTGATTGGTAAGGCACCTAGATTCCGTATGGATGATAATGGAACTCTATGGTTTGGGAAAAGGCTATGGGTGCCTGAGAATAAGGTTATACGAGATGTGAATCTTCATGAGTCACATGAGTCTGCTTACTCTATTCATCCTGGGAGTACCAAGATGTACTTGGATCTGAAAGAGAAGTATTGGTGGTATGGACTGAAGAGAGATGTTGCTGAGTATGCTGCTTTATGTGATACATGTCAGAGAGTCAAAGCTACACATCAAAGACCAGCAGGATTATTGTAACCAATGAAGATACCTGAGTGGAAGTGGAAAGAAGTTGGTATGGATTTCATTTTGGGGTTACCACGTACTCAGGGAGGTTAAGATTCAATATGGGTGATAGTGGATCGGTTAACTAAAGTTGCTCACTTTATACCAATCAAGACTACTTATAATGGACCAAGGTTAGCCCAATTATATATGGAAAGAATAGTATGTCTGTATGGAGTTCCCAAGAAAAATGTGTCTGATTGGGGTACTCAATTTACATCTTATTTTTGGCAGCAAGTACATAGTTCGTTGGTAACGAAGCTGAATTTTAGTACAACATATCATCCTCAGATAGATGGACAAACTGAGAGGATTAATCAGATATTAGAGGACATGTTGAGAGCTTGTGCATTGCAGTATGGTACAAGTTGGGACAAGAGTTTGCCTTATGCAGAGTTCTCGTATAACAACAGTTATCAGAAGAGTCTCAATATGGCACCTTTTGAAGCTTTGTATGGACAAAAGTGTAGAACCCTGTTATTTTGGAATCAAATGGGAGAAACTCAAGTGTTTGGACTGGATGATTTAAGAGACGCAGAAGAGCAAGTAAGGATGATTAGAGATAACTTGAGAGTAGCACAATCTCAACAGAAGAGTTATGCTAACACTCGGACAAAAGAGTTGGTTTTCAAAATAGAGGATTATGTTTACCTAAAAGTATCACCAATGAGAAGTGTGAGAAGGTTTAACATGAAAGAAAAGTTAGCACCAAGGTATATTGGACCTTTCAAGATTTTAGAGAGACATAGAGAAGTAGCTTATCAGTTGGAATTGCCTGAGAGTTTGTTAGGTGTACACGATGTGTTTCATGTGTCTCAGTTAAAGAAGTGTTTGCGTGTACCTGAGGAGCAGATACCATTAGAAGAGCTTACAGTTAAGGAAGATCTTACTTATGAGGAGTTTTCGGTAAGGATTTTGGAGACAGCAGAAAGAGTTACGAGGAGCCGAGTTATAAAGATGTGTAAGGTTCAGTGGAATCGGTATACAGAAGATGAGGCTATTTGGGAAAGAGAAGAGGATCTAAGAAAAACATACCCACAGCTTTTTGAGTAAGCATCGTCCGAATCTCGAGGATGAGATTCATTTTAAGGGGGGTAGAATTGTAACATCCTAAAAATTTCAACATTTAGAAAATAGGAGAATTGGAATTATTTATGCATTAGTGTGAGCATGCAACATAGAAAAATAAAATTTTTTATCAAATTAAAATCAAATATAAGGTTACCTACATGTTTATGCTTCATGCTGCTGCATATTATTTTTGTATTGTGTGGTTTGAAATCAGATTTCAAATTGATTTGAATTTGCATTCAAAAGTTGTTTGGAAATTAGTTTGGAAAATAGAAAAAAGATTTCATTTCCCCTTCCTTGCTTCAGGCCCACTGGCCTAGTTCCGCGTGGCCAGTTTTTCTCCCGCCTCACTCCCACGCCCGTGACCCAGCAAGCGCCCGCGGCCCAGCTTTGCTCGGCCCGCAGCCAGTCGACGCATCGCGCCCTTCCTCTCACTCTGTGTGGCTGATAGCTCAACACCACGCCGTGAATTGTTGACACATCGGGCCCACCGGTTAGCGTCATCCTCTTCCTTCGTATCGTGTCTGAGCCAGACACCACAGCCGTCGTCGCCGTCGAGTTCACCTCCTCTACGTGTCTTGGCGTGTTGCCCACGCCGCCCCACCTCATAAAAGCTGAGCCCATGCCGCACCCCTCTCCTACATAACCCTAGAGCAAGCTTTCACCCTTGCCTAGAGCTCGCAGTCTCCATAGCCCTAGCGCCACCGCCTCCGTCGGGTTCGAGCAGCCGCCGCGCGCCATCGTCGGTCTCCCGCCCTTGTTTTCGGTCTCAGTGAATCCGCCGTTGTCCGCTCTTTCACCCCGTGTCTTTGGTTCGTCAAACGGTGGTCCACAGGATCTAAACCGTGAGCGCCACCCGCCTTGGCCATGGTGCCACCGTTGGGGCTCGCCGTCAGCTAGCCGGCGATGTCATATCCCCACCCGATCCGTTCTGGTTCGTTAGATCGAGATCCAATGGCAGGTGTTCATTGATACCGATTGGGCCACCGGTTTTGCAAAAGGGTCCCTCAGGTTTTTAATTATAGAACCCGTAGTCCAAAGCGCAATCATCGAATGCGCCTTCTTCTTTTAGAAAGTGTAGTTTCCTTCGGTTTAGATCCAAAATACGTTTTCACCTATTTACTGTTTTGCCACTAATCTTATTTTAGCCATAAAATCTCTGTTTTAACTCTGATTTGATCCGTTCAACTTGCGTTAGGTTTGTAATTCCATAATCTACATGATCATAGTACTGTTAATTATGTTTTCAACTTTTAAAATTCAAAGTTAGATTTAATCTATTATTTTACTAAAGGAAATCTTGTTTAATTCATAACTTCTTCGTTTTAGCTCCGATTTTTGTGATCTTCGCGTCTGTGTGTTCGTAGTGAGACGTAGATTCATTTTACAAATTTTTCATCTTGATTTTATGCTGATTGGTGTACTATTCTAATCTATAGCTTTTGTTTGCTATGCATGATTGCTTCTGAATACTTGTATGTTCCTGTGATTTTTGAGTATAGACGGCGAGCAATTCACGGGTGACCAAGAGTATTACTTTGACAAGCAGGAGTAGTTTGTTTGAGGCAAGTATAGCATAGGATTATCCTTGTTTCCTATCAACTTTAATACATTTAGTTCATGTTGCATGTGTCTCCTTGATAGGGATTCCCTAGAATTAAACTTATACCTTGTCACCTACGGGATATGCATTGGGTAGAGGGCTAGAGCATTAAAATATGACTTTTTAGCAACATAGAACCAGAGGGCTAGAGCATTGGGCTATTTTTATGGTGCTCTAGATTCCTCTCCCTAAGAACTTATCTGTAAGTGATCATCTGGGACTTACAGTATAGCTGTGAGGGCTACATGGCTCTGGCTTTAGCTCAATATGAGGACCTTTTCTAGCTTGTTAGTGGTTACCTTTATTGGCATAAGAATGGCTTGACGAATCAGGTATAGTGCGGCCTCTGTCCCCATGAGTATAGGTTGCGCGTCAATGTGCCATCAGGAAGGGGGGCTCTACATCTGTTTGCTGAGTGAATCTAATGGCCCTAACCTGTTAGACGAACCTTTGAAAGGTTTCATAGTGAACCCTACTGACCTTCCTTGGTAGTGGGTCAAGAGGATGGCTGCCTCAGGCGAAAGGGTAAATCATGAATCATAGTGAAAGTATACAACCTCTGTAGAGTGTAAAACCGGTATATCAGTCATGCTCACGGTCACGAGCGGCCTTGTAACCCTTATGGAATTGATGATCACTAAGAATTATCTGTTTATGCTATTCATTATTCTTGTTTATATTGATCATGAGTTTTACTTTGGGATTAAAACAACTTGTTGCAACTCTTATGGTAAAATTGTGACAACTAAAAGCTGAATGTTGTTAAACCTATGTCAAGCCTTTTGAGTCTCATGAACCCCATGTTACACTTGTTGAGTACGACATGTACTTACGTTTGTTTATTTTCATTATTTGGATAAAAATCCTGGATGGGTAATAGATGGCTATGGTAATGACGACTTTCCTGAGGATTACTAGACTTGTGGTCAATCAGTTGATGTCCCTGCGATATGGAGCTTCCGCGAGAGATCTTTTCTTTATACTTTCACTACATTTATGTGAAGACTCTGTCTTATTATTCATGATGTAACAAACACTTGTGATGATACTATTTACAATTTGTCGGCTTATGTGTGTGACTAATCTCTGGGCACACATAAGATTTTGCATCCCATTTTATCCTTAAAATTGGGTGTGACACTCTCGATGCCTTATCCTCTCCTCTCCTCACCACATGGTGGCTCTGAGTCACTCAACTGTTGCCATGCACAACCGAGCTGCAGATAAGATCGAGCCATGCACAACCACCTTATTAGCTTGGATGCTTACGTGGAGGAAACATGACGTGCGTGGAACTGAGGTGCGATGACAAAATATCTCCCTGGTGAACCGACCTTCGCCACCTATAAATAGGCCTGGAGCTCCCCCGCCTCACCCATCACCTCCATGGGCTTCGCCTTGTCTAGGAACACACCATCTCCCCTTCTCTTCCCTCCTCCTCCCTTCTTCTGAGCTCTAGGCTGATTTCCCCTAACTCGGTCTGTTGCGTTCGCCATGGGAGCAACCTTCGTGCTCTCCCTCTCCGGCGCATCATAGCTCAATAGGAGTAGCCAGCTCGTTCCAAGACCCCTCCTCTACCACCTCCACCGGTTGCTGGCTCTCCAATTCCATGGTGCTGCTCTGCCTCTGTGAGGAGCCACCGCCAAGCCACTATTACCAACTATCAATGCCGGACAGGGCACGGATGGGCTAAGATAGCCCCGCTACGCGCTCACTGGTGCACGGAGACCACACGACGCCTTTCCTCGTTCACTAGAACGAACTGTAGGAGCATCAACTCGTCACCTCGCCGCCGCTGTCGCCTCGGCAAGTCATCACCACTGCCTTGTGCACCTGCCATCACCGCTGACTACTTCAGGCATTGGGAGATGGCCCTGGGAGCATCGTCCACCCTGTTATAGCGAGATTTGATCAAAGGCGCCACCGGTAACACCAACTCCAGTGAGCCACCGTGCCTTTCACCTGCTCCCGCTGTCGGACCGACATCGCTGTTCCCCTCTGTCTCTCACTCCCCCTCTGTTCCGTGGGCCTAAGCCAGAATGGCGTTCACATCATTGGATGGGAGGAGACAGTGGCGCCGACACAGGGACCCCATGCGGCAGTAACCCCCTCGCCCTCTTCTCTTTCCTCGTGGACTCGGTTCACATGAACCATTGAGGGAGAGAAGCGAGTCGACGGCACAGTAGAGGACCCGGTGCACCACACAGTACCAGCAACTGACCCCGCCCACGGTGGCCTGCGTCAGCTTCTAGGTAGAAGAGAAAGCGCTAAGTACACCTGAGCAGTGTACATGGAGGAGTGAAAATCCATTTTCCTTACATCAGAAAAATCCTAGAAAATTCCTAAATAAACTAGGTACACCCCAGACCCTACCCAAGCTCTTTCATCCCATTTTCATTCTCTTAATTTCTAGAAATAATTCCCAAGTTATATTCCATATATTCTTTTCCCATTAAATATTTGATAAATCATAACTTTCTCACCCCAACTCTAAATCCCTTGCTTCTTCCACCAAAAATCTTGTCAATTCAAGCTCTACTTATTCATACCCCTTGTTCTATTATTTGGTGCCTATTTAAATTCTAGTTTGATTGCTTTTCCTTTCCTAATTATATTTAATTAAATACTAACTATAGTAGTACCAATCACCGTAGTAGTAGCTAATGTCGTATATTCGCATATGTGTGTGTACCATGACACCTACTTGAATATATCCACACCCAATCACCTAAAATAATAGGATATCTATACGTACATGGATACGCCCGATACCCGGGTATACGCTTATGTATGGCTAACTTTACCTTCTACCTTTTTCCATCCTAATTAATCTTGGGCACATACATATGCATGTGCGTATGTGCCACTAACCTAGTTGACCTATAGAAGTCTAACAAGTCATCTTGGTCAGGCTTTCTCTTTCAGGTTCACATAATAGTGAAACCTAATAATAATGTGGTCTGGTTTTCCACAAGATCACCACCACCTTAACCTAGCCTGTAGGAACCATACCCTATGGATGTAATCCCTTTATCCAAACCTTACTTCAAATTTACATAATAATGATAACCTTAGATAACGAACCCACCCCCAATAGGATCAACCCAGGACCGTTTCCTTTCCTTTTGTTAGTTATGCTTGTATTACATGCCATGCTTGTTATTTTCCTTGTTTGTATTTGTTGACGCTAGAACGCGTAGGATAGAAGATGTGGACAGAACCCGATGAAGTCTAGAAGACAGGAGCAGAAGACACATGAGTCGAATGAGGATATAATGGTCAGCAAATGTAAGCAAGTCCTAACCCCCACCTATCCCTTCCATCCACTTTATTTACCATCCCTTAACTACCCCCTTCTACCACCACCACTTCTTGCTAGCCTCCACCATAAACCCTCCACTCTCCATCTCCACTAATAAATAAACCCAACTTATATTACTTAAATCCTCTTTCGTGAACCAATGGAACTATAATGGATTATGAGCTTGATTATGATAATGTGAATAATGATGACATGGTAAATGGTTATCTTTATATGATATGTGCTCTATGAACCTAAGGATAATGACTATGAAACTTAACACTGGTAAACCTGAATAAACAACAACAAGGGGCAAGTGAGGGGTAATTTGTGTGGTACAAGTTACCATGGCAGGCTCGCCTAGTGAGGGTTCCTATTGGGAGATACTCGCCTCGGTCACATAAGGACCGGTTCATAGACCCTCTCACCTAGTGAGATATTTCGTATAGCCACATGTCTAATATGGGTAGACTTGATCTCACACCCCGTTAGATTGAAGTATAATTTGTATAATTTCTACTAGGAGGCCGGTGTTGGTAGCGGAATATCAGGAGAAGACACGGATGTTATGTGATCTTCCGTGATCCGGCAGGCGTGGTTGCTATGTGATCCTCCACGTTAAACCCCTTGACTTTGGCCGCGTTCAAGCCCATATTATTGTTTATTATGATGATTTGGTATCATCAGCACGATTATGTTAGGATGATTTGGTGTCGTCTGAGATTAAATGATGGGATGATGTGGTATCATCTGAGATTATGAGATGGGACGATTTGGTATCCTCCCGATATTAGTGTGTTTTCCAACCCCTGAGAAGCAGCGGTAGAGTTATATGGAAATCTGAGGATGCGTCCTTTCGGGTACGAGGTCTCGTTGGGCCTGTCATGCCACTGGCCCTAGTGTCAACTATGCCTATCATGTGGGGAAATTTATACACCTCTGTAGAGTTTATTGAATCTATTCGAATAGCTACGTCCTTGGAATGGACAGATGCTGGGATGAGAGCATCTATGGTTAGACTTCTAAAATGGTGATAATCTGGTAAGACACATTTTACTAATTTGGTAAATTATAATTAACCTCGGGAACTGGTGAGAATGCTAATACTCTGCCAGGGCCCAACCTAAAATAACAATTGCATCACCCTACCACTATATCCACCTCCACCACCTTAACTACCTCCACATATAGCCTTCCCCTTCCACCTCACCTCCACCCAAATTTAGGGCCTGCTGAGTACTTTATGTACTGAACCCCCCTCCATTCTATGTTTTTTAGGAGAGAAGCTATAGGAGCACATGCCAGGATGGAACTACTGGAGCTACACAAGGATGGAACAATAGGAGAACGTACGAGTATGGAGCTATCAAGGACTGCACAAGGATGGGACAACTGGAGTAAACTCGAAGACGGAGCCATATGACTACACGAAGGAGCTACGCTAGGACTACAATGATTGGGATATGGGAGTACGCTTAAGGAATAAGTCTAGGGTTACGTCCGCACTCCAAGTTGCGGTAGGAATGGAGCCATGGCGACATAGGACCGCTGTGTTAGAACTCTGATATACGATACAAGGCCAATGGCCCAAGCTATGTTACCGAAACCATGTAATGTGTTTTTCCCATTAGCAATAAAAATATGGTTTTTGATATCAATCTTGTTCGAATTGTGCATATCAGCTACTGATCTAGGGATTGATACATTATACACAGAGGACCCTAAAATTAGGGGCCCGACAGCCGGTAATGTATGTAGCCCATTATAATTCACAGAAAATTCAATTCACCCCAGAAAGGACGAAGATTTGTATAGTTTTGCACTCTCTGGTCCTTCTGTCCTCTACCAGCCAATCTCACACACAAGCCCATGCACATCAGCTAGAGGGTACGACTAACCAACTTCTGAAAGCAGTCAACTTATTTATGTTATGTATGTGTAATCAGGGACATGTGGTGTCTTCTTTTACTTTTTACATGATCCATAATATTATGGGGATCGAAGTACAAAGAATTGAGGCTACCGATTTATTCTCAGAGGAAGCTAAAAAAAATTAATTCTATACTAAGAGTTGCGAACTAAGCGTACCACAATTGCTTTCCTGTGGTGAAACCTAACCATCCAAATTCAATTCTCAACTTATGTGGATGCTCGCAGTATACTAGATTTATTTTGAGGTTTAATGGTGTTATATTTTCAGTGGTAGATGATGTATCCATGGGCAGGGTGGTGCCTATGGTGACATCATCAATCTCGAGATATGCCTGCTGAGTCTAATTAAGCTAGGATGTGTGTGTGCACTCATAGAGGGTCAATGCGCATACATGTATACAATAATGTAATATTCTACGATGTGTGTGTGCACTCATATAGGGTCAATGCGCATACATATATACAAGTAATATTCTACACTAAGAACATTGTATTACTACCTTTTTCATTAACTCCACCTCCACTAGGAACATTGTAGCATTTTAACATTTTGTATTACTCCATAGATCCATGCAAAATGGTCTATCTAGAAGGATCCATACCCATTTTGACACTTTGTATTACTACCTTTTTCGTTAACACACATTTTCATTGTAGTACTGAAGTGCATGCCACTACCTATTTTCTTCTACAATAGGACATTTAATGCTAGCTCAATGCAGTCACTCGGTAGTGAATAGCTGTTTTGAGGTAGTGATATAGTTCATGAAGCAGACATCATGTGAGGAGGGAGCTCATGAGTTTAACGCCAATTTGTGCAAAAAGAAAAGAAAAGAAAAATACACAACAATTTGCATTCAACTATACGTCTGCTGATTTGTAGGCAACATGTGTGGAGGAAGGTTAGAGCATGTCTGCCAGGAGCATAGTTCCTTAGCCCCCAAAAAATAGCCATTGGGGGAGCTACAAGAGGGTTTTGGGGGGGTCTAATGGCCTACATTCCAACGGAATGATAAAATCCGAACCCCAATATTACCTCTAACATGTCGGACCCATTGTCATATGGAATAAATGCCATCTCTTTTATTTTTCCCCTCCCGGCCATTTTCAGCACTGAGACCATCACATTCTCTGCTGTGCCACTGGCACCTCCCATCCTCCTCCTCTGCTCCTGCTGCTCCTTGCTCGCAACCGACAAAAAATTGCTGCACCATGCCCGATGTAGAGGAGCAGATGGTGGCATATGCGACCGGTCTATATGGCCCTTGACACTCACGAAGCCTTCAATCAACCTATCGGCTTGACAGATGGTGCTAGCAGCTGTGTCTCTAGATTCAGACTCTTCTCTTGGTTCAAAGCCCCACTAGCAAAAAAGGATGAATAATCCTGACTCCTCCTAACCCTATTTCTTCTAGTGTTTGTTTCTACCGTAGCTTGCACAGAGGAGCTAGCGGCCAATCCTTAACATTCACCATTCACCATTCTCTGTTTTCAGGCATGCTTTATTTTATAGCTCCAGCGTGAGTTCCACTGCAGACTGCAGTTGTGTATTTAAGAACCACTACTGGATTCAGGCGCTTTGCCGAGTGCCTGCGGCACTCGGCAAAGCCCTAAATACACTCGGCAAAGGCTTTGCCGAGTGCCGCACTCGGCAAAGAGCAGTCGGCAAAGGTTTCTTTGCCGAGTGCCACATATCGGGCACTCGGTAAAGCCTTTGCCGAGTGTCACGTCAGCACTCGGCAAAAAAAAATCCGACGTCAACTCTGACGGCCTCTTTGCCGAGTGCCACCTCCGCGTAACTCGGCAAAGAATTTTTTCTTTTTTTTTTGAAAATTCTTTGCCGAGTGCCAGACTCTTGCACTCGGCAAAGAAATTTTTTCTTTTTTTAAAAAAAAATCTTTGCCGAGTGCCATGGCTCTGGCACTCGGCAAAGCTGGGAAATTGGGTCTCTCCTTCCCAGCTTTGCCGAGTGCCATGGTCACGGCACTCGGCAAAGAGGGGGAAAATGCTATTTATTTTGGTTTTTTGCTTTCCATCAGCACAAATAAAGAAATCACATATATATCAACACACAGCACAGGATATATCACATACACATCCATATTCCATCACATACACATCCATAACCCATCACATACACATCCACCATCCATAATACATCACATACAAATCCATTATCCATAATCCATCACATACATTCGCATTATCCATGACAATATCCATCACAATATATATATGTCTCTAATAGTAGTCCAACATAAGGCTAAGTCTAACACAAGTCCATGCAACATGAAAAGAAACAAATAAACGGTACCTCATGCCACCTCCCACCCAAGTGTGAATCGCCACCTTGAGGAGGGCCACACACTGGCTCAGGAGAAGGGGCCACCTTGAGGAGTCCGGTTCGAACCCACTGATCGTGGGCTGTACAAAGGAGAAGCAAATTCATGAGTATCTACAGGAGGGTCACACAAGCTAAAGGAATAAACAACCATATATACTCATTGGAGTCCCTCAGGAGGAGGAGCCTGGCAATCGAGGCGAAAGCAAATGATCGGGGCATGGCCACACTGGCAAGGCTCAAGGCTCGCCATGAAGTGAACATGTCCTGCAGCCTCTGCGCCTCGGCCGCCCTCAGGCTTGTACAACCTCCATCTCCACCGATGGGCCTCCGCCTGGGCACGCTTCTTTGGGCCTCCAACCTCCATAAAAGTCGGCTGCAACATTGCACCCGCAATGTTTAAACAATGCAAAGGCAAGGTAGATGTGTAAAAGCAATGAGCAGCAGAATAAAATACAGTACTAACTGGAGTTTCCGCCATCTGCTGCTGTGAGCTCTACTACCGAGAGCGTATGGGGAGGGAGGAGCTCGTGCTCCTTGCTCGAATCTCGGCGAGGTTGGGAACAGAGGCGGAGTTGACTGTGCTGTTCGCCATCCAGTACCGGCCGTGCTGCTTCCCTCCTCCCATCCTCATCGGGAGGTTTGTGTCCGAAATTTGGGTGGCGGATCAAGTCCTCCCCATGGCGCTCGCGGGCCGCTGAGGTGTACTCGCTAAGCTTGTTGTGGACGCTCGCGTTGGTGTACGCCTCGGGCCCGTCCGCCAGGTTGTAGGTGACTTCCGGGGCCGTCGCCTTGCCCTTGTGTGCCAGGGCGTACGCCATGAACTCGTTGCATTCCTGTCCTTGGTGCGCCTGGGACTACGAGGAAAACACAAAGATGATTACAAGTAATGAGAACTGAGCGTTAGAATAAATAAATAAAGATGAAAACACAAAGAAGATTACCCATGTCTAGGCGTACGCGCTGAGGCTCCGGTTGCCTTGGTGGTGCGGCGCCCCACCCATCTGCAGGCGGTAGTCCCGACGGATGTTGTGCTTCTCTGCCCACTCCTCCGAGAGCCACCTGTCCATAATGGTCTCCCAGCAGAGGCGGTGCCTGGCGCACCAATCAGGACATTGCTGCATGACATCAAGTTATTGATATATCAGAAGATGAAATAAAGCCTACCTATTCTTCATGGAAGGAGTCAGTATTAATGTTTCGTACTTACCGAGAGGTACTGCTCCTTGGTGAGCGTCCTGGTCCTAGCATCGGCCTTCCTCACCACCTGACCAAGGACGTCGGTGCTGTAGTTGATGATGCACTGGAGCCACGTCTCGTGGTACAGGTCTGAGAGTCGGGACCTACAGACCTTGTCCTACACTCGCGCCGCCTGGTCCTCAAACCCTTCGTCGCACCTGAAGAAGTCCTGCATACAGACATCATGTATCATTTCATTATTTCAAGAACGACCAATGAATGTGTAGTATTGACCAATTTAGTGCGATGCAGACTCACCCAGAACTCGGCCTTGATCCGCCCCGCAACGGTGTCGAACTCGCTGTCCTCGGCGATGTAGAAGTGGTCCCATGTCTAGGGCGGCGAAGTCACCGAGACATAGGTGACCTTGCCAGGGTAGTGCTACCGAATTAGAAGGCCCAAGGTGCCATTGATGTGCTGGCCTATTCCGGACACATCTTCCCAGTTGCTGCAAGAGTCATTAAGAAGAATTGTTGGTCTCTAGTTTGATTTTCAACATGTCATATGAAATAGTAGTGAAATAATACTTACTTTTAGCCGCTGGGTCGAATCTCTAGGCGCCGGTGAAGTGGGATCGGCCACACCGGGAACTACGAGGGCCCGCGCAAGTAGACTCCCGACGAGGTAGAGCCAGAGGCAGTGCAAGTGGAACCCCCTGCTGTCGCTATCGTCGTCTCCCCGTGGTCTGACGAGTCAGAGGAAGTGCCACCCCCTCCTATGTGCAGGCCCACCGCCTGGTCGTCCTCGTCCACCGACGGGGTGGCAGCCGGCTGCACCCTCGTCCTCGGACGGCCGCGGGGGCGGCCGTTCCTCGTCCTCCTCGTCGGTGGCTCTGGCAAGGGGTTCTCGTCAGCGTGGGGTGGTGAGCGCTCCCTCATGTAGAGGGAGTTGACCCCCCGACGGGCCTGCCTTCCGCCCGACATTTTGTTGAGTGCCTGCAATTTCAAAGAGTAAACCAATTAGCACAGTTAAATTACAAGTACTTATAAAGAGATGCAAAATGAATGAAACATAATTGCAATAATAATAATAATAATAATATAGTATTACATGAATTAGAAATATTCTTCACGATCGGCAGCGGCTGGATCATAGGTGTCGTCATCACTATCAATATTGTTGAGTAAATCGGGCTCATCTCCATCGTTGTCATCATTGTCATCGCCTAACTGTAATTGCTCAAGCATTTGTAAGTCCTTAGCATTTTGCACCTCTTCTCCGTCGTCCTCATCTCCATCGTCCTGATCAATGTCATTGTCTACTTCCATGCCCATCAGTGAAAACATGTCTATGTCAAACCTCCCTTCTAGCCCCTCTGGTTGATAGAACTCCCATGTGTTTGGGTCAAAGTTGTAATCCTCATTGTTTGGGATAGGCAGTTTACCGTGCGGCGATACCAACTGCACAAGGTACCAACCGATAAGATTGGGGTCTTTTTGGCACGCCCATGGGAGATAATAAACTTGTGTGGACTATTAAGCCACAATATAGACATCCTCTCCTTGATAGACAGAATCCTATCGAATTTCGACTTGTCCAGTCTCAGGGGTTGTTCTCGTGACATTAGGATCGAACCAATGGCATTTGAATACGACTAGATTAGGAGCTTTGCGACACTCAAAATTGAGCTCGTATATTTCTTCTACTATGCCGTAGTAGTCACGCTCATCGGTGCCGGGCGTACGAACTCCGGTATTTGTGGTTTTCCGATTGGGCCGACTCCGCTCGTAGTTTCTTGTGTGAAAGCGATAGCCATTCACATCATAAACGGTGAATGACTTGACCTTGTAGGCGAAGCCTTTGGCGAGCCCTTTCAACTCAGCATCCATTTCTGCATCCTTGCGGGCCTACAAGGTGAGGCCGGATAGATTGTTACATTACTCGCTCATAGGAGCAAAGTGGGATGTCAAAGATTGAACGAGGTAAATTGGACGGTACCTTCATATCGAACCAGGATATGAAATCGGGCACACCATCTTTGAGAAGACTATCTTCTTCTTGAGGGGAAGGAGCCCTATTCCCTCTCCAGTATTTATTCAGAAATTCCCTGAAAAAACAAGAGATAAGGGGGTTGGATAGATGGAGGATAGTGACAAGGGCGTTTGTAACAAGCTCATTGAGAACTTACTGCACATAAGGCTTCACTTCACCAAGGTTCAACAACACATACAACATGATAGTGCGCCACTCATCATGCCGCAAGGTCTTGGTGCCCGATGCGCTTGCCTTTCCGAGTTGCCCTTTGAAAAGGCTGAGGTTCGATGAACTCTCGTCCGCGTTGTAACGAGGGGGACGATTGTGCACGCTGGGAAGGCCATCCTTATAGTATGTTGTTGTGAAGTTTGACACCTCCTCCAGAATGAATGCCTCTGCCACAGAAGCCTCAATTTTGGCTTTATTTCTACACTTTTTCTGAAGAATCTTTAGACATCTCTCAATTGTATAGCAACAACAGGCCTGCATGGGCCCCCCCATTCGTGCCTCATACGGTAGGTGCAAAATCAGATGCTGCATCGCCAGGAAGAAGCCGGGTGGGAAGATCTTCTCCAACTTACAGAGCAACACAGGTGCCACTTTCTCCAAGTCATCAATCACGTCCCGAGATAACTCCTTGGCACAAAGCTGGTGAAAGAAATAGCTCAACTCTGCCAGCACGCGCCACACATGCTTAGGGACGTATCCCCGGGTCATCGCAGGAAGGAGCCGCTCAATCCATGTGGTAGTCATGACTCTTCATCCCTAAGACTCGCATAGTGGACAAGTTCACTCCCCTACTCAAATTCGCCGCATGCCCATCAGGGAACATTAACGTCTGGATCCACTGCAGTACTTCCTTCTTTTGTTCCTTTTTCAAGACGAAATCGATCGAAGTCCTTCTCCATTTCTTGTCGGGCGCGGGAGGCTTCATCACTTGCTTTGGCCTATCGCACATCGTTGCCAGGTCCAGTCTAGCCTTAACATTGTCCTTTGACTTATCAGGAATGTCCATGAGTGTTGCAAAAAGCACCTCGGCGATATTCTTTTATGTGTGCATTACATCAATGTTGTGTGGAAGAAGAAAGTCATTGAAATAGGGGAGCCTAGTCAAGCCCGATTTATGAGTCCACTGGTGTTCCTCACCATATCCAATAAAACCACCATTCTCTTTATCATCTTTGAGAGCCTCTATCTCAGCACGGACCTCGGCACCGGTCATCATCTGAGGTGCAGGGTCGGTGACTTGAACCCCTTTCCTGAAGTTCTTGATGTCTTGTCTGAATGGATGGTCAAGAGGGAGGAATTGACGATGTTGGTCAAACGAAGAAAACTTGCCACCCCTCTTCAGCCAAGTGAACCTCACAGCTGTCTTGCATATTGGGCATGGGAACTTCCCGTGAACACACTACGCACAGAATACGCCATACGCCAGGAAGTCATGCAGGGAGTAGTGGTACCACACATGCATTGTGAAGTTCTTCTTTGTACCTCGGTCGTATGTCAGTACCCCCTTTTCCCAAGCAAGGATCAATTCATCAATGAGAGGCTCCATGAACAAACCCATCTTGTTCCCCGGGTGTCCTGGAATTATCAGTGACAAGAATACATTCTTGGGTTGAAACATGACGCCGGGGGGGGAGATTGAGGGGGATCACGAACACGGGCCAACAAGTGTACGGGGCCGCCAGCAATCCATATGGGTTGAACCCATCTGTTGCCAGCGCTACACGTACATTCCGAGCCTCCTCACCTTTACCATGATGTATGCCATCGAAATGGGTCCATGCATCGCCATCCGATGGGTGTACCATCTTGTCAACATTGTATCTTTTGCCATGTTTATGCCATGTCATCTGTTTTGTGGACTCCTCTGTCATGTACAGCCGTTGGATCCTCGGTATGACAGGAAGGTACCGTAGGACCTTCGCGGGGATACCAAGCTGTTCCTTCTTGCCATCACTAGTGTCGACCTCCAGATACCTAGAGGATTTGCACTTTGGACAGTGCGTTGCTTTCTCGTGATCTTTCCTAAATAGGACGCAACCATTCGGACAAGCATGGATGTGCTCATACGACATCTTAAGGGCATGAAGAAGTTTCTGTGACTCGTACAAGTTCTTCGGCATAATGTGACCCTCCGAAAGCAGGGATCCAACAACTGGCAACATACCATCGAAGTTGTCTCGACTCATGCTACACTGCGACTTGAACGCCATTAGGCGTCCAATGGCATCCAGTTGCGAAACCATTGTCTTTTCGTGAAGGGGCTTCTATGCCGAAGACAGCATATCGTAGTACGCCTTTGCAGATTCCTCTAGCTCGTCCTCTAATCCTTCACCGAACCGTGCCTCCTGAAAGTCATTCATCCAGTCTGCTACCCCGACATCTCCATCAAAAGCCTCGAGGTGTGGTCTCACCACCTCCTCTCTAATACGATCGACTTCACCATGGTGGATCCAGCAGGTATAGTTTGGCGTGAATCCATACTTGCAAAGATCTTCCCCCACATTCTTCCTATTCTTTCTTACACGGTTGTCACATTTGCTGCAGGGACACGGCATTCGACTCGACCCTCTAGCAGCCTCGCCAAATGAATGCTCCAATAAAGCATTAGTCTTAGTCATCCATTCTGGGGTCATACTTGCATGGCCCGTGTACATCCAATCACGGTTCTCCATCCTCTGGCATATACATATGTAAGCGAGTAATATAACTAGCAATTGCATCTGCACGACGTTCCTACCATCTAATAGGTGAGGATAGGTCCTAATCCCACCCGCGGATGCGTAGATGAGGTCAGTTTCAATGCTCCGCTCCTATCCGAGATAGAATTTCGGCAGCACCTCCCCACTGTTCTCTCGATACACGTCCTGCAAGGGAGAGTGTGTACCCAGAGAACAACAGGGAGGTGATGCCGAAAGTCTGTCTCGGACCGGAGCGAACCATGGAAACTAACCTCATCTACGCATCGGCGGGCTGTCCAAAATACGTGCACAATCCGAAAGAGATATGGTCGTAGATATGCAAAGATCTGCATACCTCCGACCGTATCTCTTTCGAACGGGAGATGCCTAACTGGGCTACGTGACCATATAAAACATGCATGCAAAGGAGGAGGGGGTTATACCTAGGGTGGCGGTGGAGTCAGGCTAGCGGGGCAGTGGCGTGTCGGTGCAGTGGCAAGGTGATGCAGTGCAGGCAGACCAGCAGCGCCGACGAAGACGATCGGGGTCGCCAAGTCCCTCCCACGGGTCCTTCTCCTACATAAAAAGGCAATAGGTTAGAATCCATTGAAAATTTCGGCAACACCTCCCCTGCACGGGGAGGTTTCCAAAACCTGCAAAAATCATAGGCGCGATGGCCAACAACCACATATATACCAAACATAGGCACGAAGGCCAACAAACATATATATACCAAGACGAGCCATGTACTTTAGTTCTCTTTCCATGCAGATGAAAGTATCGAAGTAGTACAACAAGTACTACAACCACTACAACTACTACTAACACTAACACTACTACTACTAACACTACTACTATCACTACTTACTACTAACAATACTACTAACACTACTAACTACTAACTACTACTACTTACTAACTACTACTAACACTACTAAGTACTACTACAGGTGTAGGGCATACCTTCGCGACGAGAATGTCAATAACGAGGGTCGGCGACGACGGCAGGGACGACCGCAGCGGCGTGAGGGTCGATGGGCCTAGGCCGACACCTTCCTTCTCCTCTCCTTCTCCTTCTCCTCCTCTCTTCTCCCCTTCTCCTCACAAGGATCACATGTGGAGATGTCCTGGTTTGCGAGCATCGTACATGACAACGTGCTCGAAACTTTTTCAAAATTTTTCCACGGCATACGCATATGATACGGCGACAACTCGACAAGTTTCATGATTTTTGGAATTCGTTCGCATTTTAAACAATTAAAAAACCACTCCCACGCAAGTTGACGGCGTTGCCCCGTGAGCACGTTGATCGAAATTTTGAGACAGATCCTGGATTTAGCCTAAATTTACACTAAGAAACAAGGATAATATTTTTTGAACGAATGTAATCCATTATTCGATGCACCTGCAGTTCAAACTTGCATTTTCTAGAAAAATTCAACAAAACAAAATAAACTATAGAAATATGCCAAAAGGCAATGAAAATGTCCCAAATTTAAACATGTTGTTTGTGGTAGTGTACTAAAGCTTCAAAAAAAATTGGTGGCAAAAAACCAAAAAAAAAATATTTTGCCGAGTGCCAAGTTTTGACACTCGGCAAAATAAATTCTTTGCCGAGTGCCAAACGGGGAGCACTCGGCAAAGAGGACGCCGCTGGATGCCGTTAGGCACCTACCAATCTTTGCCAAGTGTAGGTCTTTGCCGAGTGCCAGACACTTGGCAAAGACCTCTTTGCCGAGTGCCATATTTTGCCGAGTGCGGCGCTCGCAAAGCAGGTCTTTGCCGAGTGCCCGACATTTGGCACTCGGCAAAGATTTTTGCACTCGGCAAATCACGTTTTTCCCGTAGTGAACCAATGACTATCAATAATGACCATGTCGTGAAAACCATAATTAAACTGTATGCGTTATTGTGAATGAATATACAGAAGAACAATAATCCCGTTTGCAAAAGAACACTATATAATATAAACTTACAGAGCAGTTGCTACTACAATTCTTCTTTGAACTGCAAGTTATTAGCCCACAGGATCACCGGCTCAGGTGAGTGAACCACTCACCAGTCTTGCCGAGCACCCACTAGCTAAACCGACCATGAACAAGCGTTGTCCGTTCCCACACACTATGGCTCGAGGTTGAAGAAGAGGGAGAACAGAGCATACACACACAGTACAAGACACCAGCGTTGGCCGAAGCGCTGTATGTGAGATGGCAAATCTAAACTCTCTTTACTGAGTTGCCGTGTATGTCTATTTATATAACTCCATCCATCTAGTCCTAGTACAACGCACATGCTGCAACAGTAACTAGATAACATAGCAGGACTGACTTCTGCGCCTGTCTCTGCATGTGGCTACAGTGTGGCAGGTGAGCCATTCGGCGCCTGCCTCTGACAGCGGCTACAGTACCACAGCAGGGGGCCTTTTCGGCGCCGCCTTCCCTTGCTGTGTGTTCACACAAGGAAGCAGTAGTTTATTCTAACACAAGTTACCATCTTGCACTAGACAAAACAAAAGAGTTATGATTGAATGGTTGGCAATGGATAGTTGGTATAGCAGAGGGCACTACATTTCTCTACGTGGTCGCCGGAGAGCTCCATTGCAACCTACCAAGGCAGGCCTTGCACCGAATGGCTAGTTGGTGCTTGTGTGGCTATATACCTACACCCACCCCAGACAGTTAGGGATAATGTGTGTTGAAGTTGTAGTTGAATTGAGGCTCATCTTACAGTGCTTTAGCCACTACATGTGTTCAAGAGAATATTAGGCAATTAATTAGCACAAGCATCATGATTAGTGTTTAGGCTAGTTAGTGGCCACTTTAGCACTTGCTCTAAGTTTAGGCCTAGAGTTTAGTGAGGTTTGTAAAGCTCCTTCCTATCTGTGCTTGTGCGCAACAAGAGTTGTACATGTTGATGGTTACCTTACAAGTCTTGCTAGACCCTGCTACTGCATTTGTGGAGTGGCCGCCGGTGGTATACAATGGATGAGAGGCCCTCAGTGTTTTGACCGAGGCCCTCTTATTCGAGACGACGGAGAGCGATCTAGGAGAGGCTTGACGGAGACCCACTTAGGCATGGGGAAGGCCTATGAGCTATCCACGGAGCTACCCGATAGAGAACTTGGCTTTTGCAAAGGCCTCCATGCGAGAGGCTTCAACAAGGACTAGTAAAATATGTTAGCTTTCTGAAGCCTCAGTAAAATTATCATCAACCAAGAGTTTATTTTCTCAAACCATTTATATTCCAAACTTATATTCTTGCATTCCTTGCAACACTTAGGAAAACCTAGTGCACTTATAGATAGAATCTGTGTAGGTATTTGTATCTGGTTTTTGGTCTTAATTTTTAGTGACCTATTTGACCTCCCTTGTAGGCGTCACAGTCACTTGTGAATTTTAAGAAATGTCTGATAATGAGCAATAAATTGATCTGCTTGCTTGCAGGTTAATGCTTGATAACTAATCCGGCTTCAGGTTCATTACTCGTCCATGAAAAATTCAGTCATCTGGTTATAAATAGTAATAATGAATTGATGACCGAATCTCCTTTGTAACCGTCTGCATTTGCCAATTAGTAACTCACGAAGGCATTGGAATAATTCATATGCATTTAAATCATGAAACCCAGTATTCAGTATTCATTCGGATCTTCGCTTTGTTGGCCCACAGGATCACCGGCTCAGGCGAGTGAACCACTCACCAGTCCTGCCAAGCACCCACTAGCCGTGCCGACCACAAACAAGCGTTGTCCGTCCCCACACACTATGACTAGAGCTAGAAGAAGAAGGGAGAACAGAGTATGCACGTACAATACAAGACACCAGTGTTGGTCGAAGCCCTGTCTGTGAGATGGCAAATCTGAGCTCTCTTTACTGAGTTGCCGTGGTAGTCTATTTATATAACTCTATCCATCTAGTCCTGGTACAGCTGCCCATGCTGTAACAGTAACTAGATAACATACAAGGCTGACTCTGCGCCGGCCATTGCATGTGCCTACAGTGCTGCAGGTCAGCAGATCGGCGCCTGCACCTGCAGCGGCTACAGTATCACAGCAGGAGGCCTTTTCGGTGCTGCCTTCCCCTTGCTGTGTTCACACAAGGTAGCAGTAGATTAGCTAACAATCTTCTCCTAATCCTATTGCTAACCCTTGTACCCCCTCCATGCCGATCATCTCCTTCAGCTCCGTGAGTCGAAGTCGTCCGAGCGGCTTGGTGAGGACGTCCGCGAGTTGCCGACTAGTTTCGACGAACTCGATGACGATGTGCCCTCCATCGACACAGTCCCTGAGAAAGTGGAACTTCACGTCGATGTATTTGCTCCGGTCGTGTAGAACCGGATTCTTCACGAGGGCGATGGCAGGCTGGTTGTCCACCATCAGTGCTAGTGGGTGAGCTTCCACGCCGGTCAGCTCGCCCAGCAGCCGGCGTAGCCACACAACTTGACACGCCGCTGTGGCCGCCGCTATATACTCTGCCTCGTAGGTAGATAGCGCCACCACCTTCTGTTTCAGTGACAGCCATGAAATTGGGGCCGACCCGAGGAAGACGAGAACGCCAGAGGTGCTCCGTCGTCCGTCGATGTCCCCCGCCATGTCTGCATCGCTGAACACAGTGAGCTGCAGCCTACTCTCGCTGGTCTTTGGGACGATGATCCCGTGATCTACCGTCCCCTTGACGTAGTGCAGTAGCCGCTTCACCGCAGCCCAGTGATCCTCTCTGGTATCCTCCATGAAGCGACTGACATAGCCCACGGCGAACGCAATGTCCGGCCTCGTGTGGACTAGGTAGCTGAAGGGTCGAGATGGCGGACTAGAGGGGGGGTGAATAGTCTTTTCTACAAATAATCGCGTCGGCTAACCGATATAAATGCGGAATTAAAACAATCGGTCTAGCCAAGACTACACCCCTCTATATATGTTCACTAGCACCTTGCAAAGATACTAATAAAGCAACTAAGGTGCCGGGCTAGCTAGAGCTCTCCTAAACAATTCTAGGAGCAAGGTCACACAAACCTATGCCACTAGTACTTTAAGTAACAAGGGAGCTCCTACACATGCTAGTAAGCAAAAGCACAAAGCTAACTAAGCTCACTAGCAATGCTCAATAACAAGGCAACCAATGCCTAATTAGAGAGCGCAAATACTTAGCTACACAAACTAAGCAATGTGACTAACAAGGTTACTAAAACCAAATTAGCCACGCAAGGGAGCTACTTCTATGCTACACAAGCAAGAAGGTAATTAGCTAGCTACACAAGCTATCTAATTACAAGAGCAACTACACAAGCTTAAGATATATATATAAGTAATTGCAAGCTTGTGTAATGGGGATGCAAACCAACGGGAAGAACAAGGTTGACACGATGATTTTTCTCCCGAGGTTCACGTGTTTGCCAACACGCTAGTCCCCGTTGTGTCGACCGCTCACTTGGTGGTTCGTGACTAATTAGCATCACCCGCTAAGCCCGCACGTCGGGCGCCGCAAGAGAACCTACCCCTTGAGTGAGGGTAGCTCAATGACACGCTTTACTAGAGTTGCTCTTCATGGCTCCCTCTGGCGAGCACAATGCCCCTCACAAGCACTTCTCCGGAGCGCCGCACAAGCTTCTTGCGGCGCTCGACGGAGACCACCACCAAGCCGTCTAGGAGGTGGCAACCTCCAAGAGTAACAAGCACCACCGGCTCGCAACTTCGATCACCTAGTGCCACTCGATGCAACCTCACGATGCAATCGCACTAGAATCGCTCACTCACACAATCGAATGATCGCTATCAAGTATGTGTGTGATGGAGGGCTCCCAAGCACTCACAAGCATGGACACTAAGTCCCTTGAGGTGCTCAGCACCAGCCATGGCCGAGGGCCACTTCTATTTATAGCCCCAAGGGCAAAACTAGCCGTTACCCCTTCACTGGGCAACGGTCGGGACGACCGGACGCTCCGGTCCGATCGACCGGACGCTGGACCTCAGCGTCCGGTCACGCGATACTCGCCACGTGTCCCCTGCGTTCAACGGTCATCTTCCGATCCCAACGGTCATCTGCCGACCGGACGCGGCACTTCAACCGGCCGGACGCAGAACCCCGGCGTCCGGTCGTTTCAATAAGCTCCGAGCATGACCGGGCGCGTCCGGTCGAAGCCTTGATCGGACGCGGCCAGCGTCCGGTCGTTTCGATAACTCCGAGCATGACCGGACGGGCGCGTCCGGTCGAGCCTTGATCGGGCGCGAGCCAGCGTCGGTCACTCTCCGACTCTTTGCGTCATCGTCGTCGGCCTGACCGGGCGCGACTTTGCCAGCGTCCGGTGCATTCAGATCCAGCGTCCGGTCAGTTGACCGACGCCAGCATCTTCGCGACCAACTCGTTCTCACTTCTAACTTCTTCACCCTTGCTCCAATGTGCTAACCACCAAGAATTTTGCATCCGGCGCAATAGAAAATAGGCATTCTATTTTCCCGAAAGCGCCGAATCCCGCCTCGCAAGCTCGGCGGAAAGGAGAGAGGGACCCAAACCCATCTCACCCCTGCAAACACCACCTCCTTTGTAAATGTGCCAACACCACCAAGTGTACACCACCATGTGTATGTGTGTTAGCATTTTCACAATCATTTCCCAAAGGATGTTAGCCACTCAACTTGCCACGCCACTCGATCCTAGCGACAATGCAAAGTTAGATCACTCGAGTGGCACTAGATGACCGATATGCAAACAAGTTTGCCCCTCTTGATAGTACGGCCATCTATCCTAAACCCGGTCATAAACTTCTCTACACACCTATGACCGGTGAAATGAAATGCCCTAGGTTATACCTTTGCCTTGCGCATTCCATTCCATCTCCTTCAATGTCGATGCAACACATGCACCAACACGATCAACAATGATATGATCCACTTCATATCATCACATGATCATATTGGTTCATCGATCTTGACTCTACTTGCTCTTCACCGTTGCTATCGTCCATCGGCGCCAAGTCTTGCTCAAGCTTCACCGCCACGCGGTCCATCACTCCAAAGCCTTTGACTTGCCCTTCACGCTTGCAACCGGTCCATCAAGCCAAGTCTTGTCTTGATCTTCTCCACCTTGATCACATGACTCAATGTCATGTCTCATGTGCAATAAGCTCCTTCATCATCACATGTGTGAGCTTTGCAACATCTCCAAGCCATTTTCACCTCCATGGCATATGTTGCTCATACACATGTACCTGTGGACTAATCACCTGTGTATCTCACATAAACACAATTAGTCCACCTAGGTTGTCACTCAATTACCAAAACCAACAAGGACCTTTCAATCTCCCCCTTTTTGGTAATTGATGACAACTCTACAAAGATATGGAAATTAAGCTCTTTTGGATTCATGTTGCTTGCCTAAGCAATTTTACCATGTGGAAATGATTTTGGACAAGTACCACAAACCCGAAATGGTAGTATTAGCTCCCCCTACATATGTGCTAGTGTATTTAATTTGAAGCTTGCACATATGCATAGATTGAAATTGTGGGAGAGTAAATACTACAAAACGATGCTAAGGTGTATAGAATAAACCTTTGAAGCGTGTACCAATCGTAGTTGCACCTTTAAGTTCATCCTTAGCACCATGGTTAGCTAGATATCACTTGGAAATAAAAGCACTAGATACCTCATGAGATCAACATTAAAATCAAGGTACTAGCATTACTTAAAGAATATACCAAGTGTCTAGCTATCATCCTATGCATGCTAGTTATCAAATCATCATTCAAGTTCTATAACTAGCATACACCACACAAGCATGCATATTGAATTTGAAAACTTATGCAGTGCAAGCAAGCACATGATTATGCACATATCAAATGCAATCAATCAAAGTTTATGAGCTTGCTCCCCCTACTTGTGTGCTTCTCTTGTCCAAGAATTTTGATCCATCTCTTTTCTTCAATGTTGCTCCCTCTTTGTCCATGTCCAACCTCTATTTCTTTTATATCTCATCTCTCCATGTCCAATTTCTCCCCTATTCAATCAAGCCTTCATATCTTTATACAATCTCTCCCCCTTTGTCATCAATTTCCATAAAAGGTATGCTTCTTATTGATGCAAAGGTATACTCTTTGGGGTAGATGGTTGAGACTTGCATTTTTGATGGACATTACTTGAATATCGGAATGACACCACAAGTAGATATCATTTAGAACTTGTAACTTGTATTACATGTATCTTATCATTCTATGTATGGGTCATCCATTTTATTTCACTTAAGCTCTTGTAGGTGAGGGATGCATTCTTTATTTGATGATCACTTAAAGTTGAGGATCACTTGTGGAACCATCATCTTGCATGATTGATACTATGTATAGATACCACTTGTAGGAAGTGAATACCATTTGAAAGAATCTTCTAGTATGGAACCACTTATTTGATTTATCAATAAAGACCATTTCTTGAATATTTGCTATCTTCATGAGTACCACTTATAGGATATAAACAGTGAGTTGATCTAGACATTATTTGTGAAATTATGATGAACTACTTGAGTCTAGATACCACTTGAAATATATAAACTAGATATCCATTTGCATTGTTGTCTTGTGCTTGTACTCTTATCATTATCATGAGCTTTTAAGTTGACTTGAACCAAATTGATTTGCCTAAGCATCCAAGTCCGGTTTGAACCAATGACAAGCTTCTTCACACCTCTTTTAAGGGTTATCTTGTCAATGTTGTACTTGTCACTTATTAGCAATCCAAATTAAGTCAAGTACTTGGGTTTACTAGCTCATGAACAAATTCATGTACTAACCACTAGATCAAGTAATCATTCAAACAATAGTGGTAGGCTATGAATTTAAACATTTCATTTGTTATGCATGATCCTATGAAGCATGTACTATATGCACTAACCGCATACTAGTAAGGGATGAAATGATCATGCACATTACAATGATACCTTTGCTATGTTGGAGTAGAGGATAGTCACATAGATTTCAATTCATTACTCCAATAGCGATGTGAAGTCCAATTATAAGCTTGGTGAAGACCAATAGATACCGTTTTGAATTCCATTCTTCACCCATATGAAATGAATACCACTTATGATCAAGTGCACTTTCTTGTTGTGGTTGACTTGCTTTCTCTTTTGATGTTAGCTTGCATGAGAGCATCAATATGAGAATACCACTTGAAATATCATGACTAGCTCTCTTTTGGGTGTTGCTTGCTTTTCTTGATCAACCCTTTTGATTTCTTCAACTAAGCATCTCAAATGTTCCTCGGATCACCACTTCCATGTTAGCCTTCCAAGTACCACACTTGGTTCACCTACACATAGGCGGCAAGCCCCTACACTTAGGGAGAAGTGACCTTTCTCCAAGAACCATTCTTGACACTCACTTGAAATGACTTGATTGATTGATCCTAGTTATGGACTTAACTTGATGAGTAATCTTAATTCCTTCTTTAAGTCCTTTTCTTTCTACTTGTTTAAGTCATTTTCTTTCTACCAAATGATTTCCAATCATATCTAGAACTTAAACTTCATCTTCATCTTGAGTTTGATCTTGATCTTCCAATTTGAGTACAAAAAGTGTGCAAAGTACACTCCACAATCAAATAGCCTTGTACTCTTTACTTGTCATACTTCTAGATTATATCAAAACCAAACTTAGGTACCTCAAACACTTGTAAACATGTTTCCAACTTGAGGACCTTTCAATCAAAGTGACTCTTGATTAATCCAACATTTGTCACTTTTCTGACAGATTTTGTACCCTTCAAAGAAATAAGCATATCTCCCAAAGTACAAATCCAAATACCATGAAATTTGGTGGAGATGTGCATTACTAAATTTTCTATCAGCTGTAAAATTTGAGCTTCATTTGACTTATATATTGCTGCCAAATTGCAATTCTTCCACCACTGCTACATGCTGAAAACTGCTGCACTATAGCTGACAAGAACCACTCCAAAACCAAAGCATTTCTTATCCAATTTCCATGAAATTTCTACAGCATCTCATACTATATGTCTAGAGCATGTATACCAATTTTCAAGCCAATCCAATAAGATTTGATCACTCAAACATGGCTATGATCACAGTTAGCTCGGATTTTGAATATAGGACAGATTTCAACAATTGAGCTATGCTTCATCAAATATGAATCAAACTTGAAACTAACTTGTTTGAATACTTTCATAAGACATATATCCATTCAAATCACTAACTAAATGTCATCTCATGAATTTATCCAACACAAATCAATCCAAACTTGATTACTAATCAACTTATCCATTCAAACACCTCATAGCAAGCAACATTGCATATTTATCCAATTCAATCAACTCATATGCACCCAAATGAAATAATCAACAAGAGATATACCTTGGTTAGCTCATGATCATCCAACTAGCAAGCTTCAACTCAATTATTTGCAAGTCATCAAATATATCCAATGAATCACCAACAACTTGAAATTTTCACTTGTATGTTGTAGCACATTTGGACTTCACTTAATTTGTCATGGCATTGGGATTGGATGTGCACTAAACTTCATATCTTGATTCAACATATGATAATTACTATGAAGACAATTGAATCAAGCCTCCAATGCCAATGGTACCTACATACATTCATCCACTTTTTGATGGTACCCAAACAAGTTTGGGTCCTCTCAAGTTAGGAGCAACATACTTAGGCAACGCCTTAGTATGAGTAGCGGGATGTTTTGCAATTGCAACCAATGAGGTACCATTGCCATCCTTTCTAAGCATATCATGATCATCAATTGAAATAGGCTTAGAAATTTTACCTAGGGGACATGAATGTGCCATGTGTCCCCTTTCCCGGCATGAGTAGCACTTTCTCTTTGCTTGAGCCTTCTCTTCTTTGCTCATGTGGTGCTTCTCATTGCCTTGCCTCTCATGGATTGCTTGAGCCTTCTTCTCAAGCTTGGTAGGACACTTAGAGGCAAAGTGTCCTATATTTTCACACTTGAAGCACTTGATGTGAGCATAGACTTTCTTCTCATCTCCATTCTTGCTCATCATCTTGGCATCTTGGATTTGCATTGGATGCCTTCCTTTTCCACCCCTTCTTGTTTTCTTCTTCTTCATCATCAAGTGACCACCATCTTCATGGTTGATCTTGATTTGCTCTTGGGGTGTCTTTTCTTGCTCAACTTGTGGCTTTGGTTGAGGCTTCACTTGTTGCTTCACCAATTGCTTGGTTGGGCACATTGAGGTAAGATGACCCCAAGTGTGGCACTTGAAGCACTTCACATTCTTGAGCCTCTCTTCTTCTTTTATCTTCTTGAGCTTCTCAATGTTAGGGCAACCATTTGCAAGGTGTCCCACTTCATGACATCGGTAGCACATGGTATGAGAGAGCTTTCTTTGTTGAATCTTCTTCATCTTTCTTTCTCTCTTTCTTTCGCCCTTTGTCATCTTCTTCTCGAAGCCAAGGCCACACTTGTCACCATAGATTCTTTGAGTCTTCAATATGTGCTCAAAGGTGACTTTTGAGTTGTAGCACCTCTCTAACTTATTTCTCAATTTCTTCACTTCATTTTTAAGCTCATTGTTCTCCTTCAAAATGTTAGTCATACAAGACATAGAGGTAGAACAAGCATCTATATGTGAAGAGCATGGCATATCATCACAAGAGGTGGATACATGCTTCTTTTCTACATCACAAGGTTTAGCAACATTTTGCAATTGATCTTTTGACCCATGTGATGAGTTCTCATTATTTTTAAGTTTCTTTGTAAACACTTTAATGAGAGAAGCTTGTTTTTCTAATAATTCATCATGAGATGCAAGAAGTGTCTCATGATTCAATTTAAGCTCATCAAGTGAAGATTTATAAGCATTAAGCAATTTCTTATGTTCTTCACAAGAGTTCTTTAGAAATAAGTTTTCATTTTCTAATTTCAATGTTTTAGCTTTCTCATTTTCTAAAGACATGGTCATGCTAGCAAGTCTACTAACAAGCTCATCATATGACTCAACATGATCAACCACATTATCATTTGATACCTTAGTGTCACCTTGTGACATGAAGCAATGTGGTGATGTAGATGGAGAGCTTGTAGTAGCATTATCATCACGGCTCGAGCATGAATCATCATCACCATCAAGTGTGCATGGGGTAGCAACATCACTTGCAACACTTGTGGCATCATCATCAACCTTGTCAAGTGAACTTGTAGTGGATTGATCATCATCATCCTCACTTGACAATGAGGTGGAGCAATCTTCCACAATCACCAAATTGTGGTTATGCTCAACACACTCATGCACCTTCTTCTTAGGCTCATCCTCCTTCTTGAATTTGCCATCATCCCATGTGGAGGAATCACCGTAGAAGGCTTGGAGTGCTAGCCACATATCATGTGCATTCTCCAAGTCCCACACACGTCTAAAAACATCATCATGTAAAGCACATATTAGATAATAAAGAGCACGATGATCAAGTTGTAAGCAATCCTCTTGTGCTTGGGTTAGATTGTCCTTATCCAAAGCATCACGAGAAAAACCAACAACAATGATCCACCATGCCTTGGGACCCAATTCACGGAAATGATCAAGCATATGACGTTTCCACCGTGCATAGTTTGTGCCATCAAAAATGTGTGTGTCACAAACAACCTCTAGCCCAAAGTTCGCCATCCTCTCGGGTCGGTGAAGACCACAAATGAGAGACCGTGCTCTGATACCAATTGAAGGGTCGAGATGGCGGACTAGAGGGGGGGTGAATAGTCTTTTCTACAAATAATCGCGTCGGCTAACCGATATAAATGCGGAATTAAAACAATCGGTCTAGCCAAGACTACACCCCTCTATATATGTTCACTAGCACCTTGCAAAGATACTAATAAAGCAACTAAGGTGCCGGGCTAGCTAGAGCTCTCCTAAACAATTCTAGGAGCAAGGTCACACAAACCTATGCCACTAGTACTTTAAGTAACAAGGGAGCTCCTACACATGCTAGTAAGCAAAAGCACAAAGCTAACTAAGCTCACTAGCAATGCTCAATAACAAGGCAACCAATGCCTAATTAGAGAGCGCAAATACTTAGCTACACAAACTAAGCAATGTGACTAACAAGGTTACTAAAACCAAATTAGCCCACGCAAGAGAGCTACTTCTATGCTACACAAGCAAGAAGGTAATTAGCTAGCTACACAAGCTATCTAATTACAAAAGCAACTACACAAGCTTAAGATATATATATAAGTAATTGCAAGCTTGTGTAATGGGGATGCAAACCAACGGGAAGAACAAGGTTGACACGATGATTTTTCTCCCGAGGTTCACGTGTTTGCCAACACGCTAGTCCCCGTTGTGTCGACCGCTCACTTGGTGGTTCGGCTGAAATTAGCATCACCCGCTAAGCCCGCACGTCGGGCGCCGCAAGAACCTACCCCTTGAGTGAGGTAGCTCAATGACACGCTTTACTAGAGTTGCTCTTCATGGCTCCAAGGCGAGCACAATGCCCCTCACAAGCACTTCTCGGAGCGCCGCTGAAGCTTCTTGCGCGCGCGCCGACGGAGACCACCACCAAGCCGTCTAGGAGGTGGCAACCTCCAAGAGTAACAAGCACCACCGGCTCGCAACTCGATCACCTAGTGCCACTCGATGCAACCTCACGATGCAATCGCACTAGAATCGCTCACTCACACAATCGGATGATCGCTATCAAGTATGTGTGTGATGGAGGGCTCCCAAGCACTCACAAGCATGGACACTAAGTCCCTTGAGGTGCTCAACCCCAGCCATGGCCGAGGGCCACTTCTATTTATAGCCCCAAGGGCAAAACTAGCCGTTACCCCTTCACTGGGCAACGGTCGGGACGACCGGACGCTCCGGTCCGATCGACCGGACGCTGGACCTCAGCGTCCGGTCACGCGATACTCGCCACGTGTCCCCTGCGTTCAACGGTCATCTTCCGATCCCAACGGTCATCTGCCGACCGGACGCAGCACTTCAACTGACCGGACGCAGAACCCCCAGCGTCCGGTCGTTTCCAGTAAGCTCCCGAGCATGACCGGACGCGTCCGGTCGAACGCGATCGGACGCAGCCAGCGTCCGGTCGTTTCCAGTAAGCTCCCGAGCATGACCGGACGCGTCCGGTCGAACGCGATCGGACGCAGCCAGCGTCCGGTCACTCTCCAGCTACTGCGTCGTCATCATACGTCGTCGTACGGCCGACGCAGCTTTGCCCGGCGTCCGGTGCATTCAGATCCAGCGTCCGGTCAGTTGACCGACGCCAGCATCTTCGCGACCAACTCGTTCTCACTTCTAACTTCTTCACCCTTGCTCCAATGTGCTAACCACCAAGAATTTTGCATCCGGCGCAATAGAAAATAGGCATTCTATTTTCCCGAAAGCGCCGAATCCCGCCTCGCAAGCTCGGCGGAAGGGAGAGAGGGACCCAAACCCATCTCACCCCTGCAAACACCACCTCCTTTGTAAATGTGCCAACACCACCAAGTGTACACCACCATGTGTATGTGTGTTAGCATTTTCACAATCATTTCCCAAAGGATGTTAGCCACTCAACTTGCCACGCCACTCGATCCTAGCGACAATGCAAAGTTAGATCACTCGAGTGGCACTAGATGACCGATATGCAAACAAGTTTGCCCCTCTTGATAGTACGGCCATCTATCCTAAACCCGGTCATAAACTTCTCTACACACCTATGACCGGTGAAATGAAATGCCCTAGGTTATACCTTTGCCTTGCGCATTCCATTCCATCTCCTTCAATGTCGATGCAACACATGCACCAACACGATCAACAATGATATGATCCACTTCATATCATCACATGATCATATTGGTTCATCGATCTTGACTCTACTTGCTCTTCACCGTTGCTATCGTCCATCGGCGCCAAGTCTTGCTCAAGCTTCACCGCCACGCGGTCCATCACTCAAAGCCTTTGACTTGCCCTTCACGCTTTAAAACCGGTCCATCAAGCCAAGTCTTGTCTTGATCTTCTCCACCTTGATCACATGACTCAATGTCATGTCTCATGTGCAATAAGCTCCTTCATCATCACATGTGTGAGCTTTGCAACATCTCCAAGCCATTTTCACCTCCATGGCATATGTTGCTCATACACATGTACCTGTGGACTAATCACCTGTGTATCTCACATAAACACAATTAGTCCACCTAGGTTGTCACTCAATTACCAAAACCAACAAGGACCTTTCAGTAGCGCAGACCGCCGACGATGCTCCGGTAGAGTGTTGCATCCACCTTCATCGCGGTACTGGCCTTCGTCAGCTTCAGTCGCTCCTCCATCGGAGTTACGCATGGCTTGCACTCAGCCATGCCGCTCCTCTCCAACAACTTGGAGGCATACGCGCTCTGACCGAGCGTGAGTTCCTCCTTCCCCTGTCTCACCTCGATGCCGAGGTAGTAGGAGAGTGCGCCAAGATCGCTCATTCAAAAACGAGCTACCATCTCGTGCTTGAAGCTATTGATATCCTCCGTGCGCACGTCGGTGATGATTAAGTCATCCACATACATGCCGACGACAAGCTCCTCCTTCCCCATTGCCGCGTGTAGAGCGCGTGCTCAGTTGCGCACCTTTGAAACCCAAGCTCGCCCAGCGTGGCGTCAAGCTTGGCGTTCCATGCTCGGCGGGCCTGCCGCAGCCCATAGAGCGCTTTGCGCAGTCGGAGCACCCTGTGCTCCTCTCCCTTGACGGCAAAACCTAGAGGTTGCCTGACGAAGACCGTTTCTGCCAGCTCACCGTTGAGGAAGGCTGATTTAATGTCCAAGTGATGGATGCGCCAGTCCTTTGCTGCTGCCAAAGCAAGTAGCAAACGGACCGACTCCATGCGCGCTACTGGTGCAAAGACCTCCTTGAAGTCTATGCTCTCGCGCTGAACAAAGCCTCGGGCGACGAGGCGCGCCTTGTGCTTGACAATGGCGCCGAGCTCGTCCCGCTTGACTTTGTATACCCACCTCAGGCTGATCGGTCGGCATCCTAGAGGTGGATCGACGAGCTACCAAGTCTCATTTTCCTGGATCGCCTTCATCTCCTCCAGCATTGCCCGTCGCTAGTTTCCATCGTGCTCGGCAAGCGCGAACGTGGGTGGCTCCTCTGCACTGACGAGTAGCAGCTCTGCGTCGTTGAGCAGTCTGCCCGCCAGACCTGAGGGACCTATGCCGCCGACGATGTCGTCCAGCCTGCGGAACCGCACCTCCTCACCTTCGTGGAAGGCATCCACGAACTCAGTGATGTCACCTGAAGGTGAGGCGAACTCGATCGGCGTCGATGGAGTTTCCTGTTCCGCCGGAGTGCATGGCACAACACCTTGAGTGCTCAGCACTACTTCTGGACAGCTCGTCATAACTCATACAGTGTTCGGCCACACTGTAGGAGTGCCCAGCCTCAGTCTTGGAGTGGTTGGCACCACTGCAAGACGTCTTGGCTCCGTCACGGGAGTGCTCGGCATCCGTCCTGGAGTGGTCGCCACCTCTGCAGAATCTCCCGACACCACTCTTGGCGTGCTCGGCATCCCTCCAGAAGTGCTCGGCACTCTTCCCGGAGTGCTCGGCATCCCTCCCGAAGTGCTCGGCACTGTCCCAGGAGTGCTCGGCACTCCTCCCGGAGTGCTCGGCACCTCTTTCCCAGCGTCTCCACCACCGTGGATGACCAAGTGCTCCGATACCACTTGTTGACCCACAGGATCACCGGCTCAGGCGAGTGAACCACTCACCAGTCTTGCCAAGCACCCGCTAGTGTTGCCGAGCACCCACTAGCCGTGCCGACCACAAACGAGCATTGTCCGTCCCCACACACTATGACTAGAGCTAGAAGAAGAAGGGAGAACAGAACATGCATGCACAATACAAGACACTAGCGTTGGCCGAAGCCTTTTCTGTGAAATGGCAAATCTGAGCTCTCTTTACTGAGTTGCCGTGGTAGTCTGTTTATATAACTCTATCCATCTAGTTCTGGTACAGCTGCCCATGCTGTAACAGTAACTAGATAACATACAGGGCTGACTCTGCGCCGGCCACTGCATGTGCCTACAGTGCTACAGGTGAGCAGACCGGCGCCTGCACCTGCAGCGGCTACAGTAGTACAGCAGGGGGCCTTTTCGGCGTCGTCTTCCCCTTGCTGTGTTCACACAAGATAGCAGTAGATTAGCTAACACGCTCTTCAGTGGTTTAGCAATCTGATGGCTGAAGAAACACCATACTCAAAATCAACAACTAGAACAGACGACGACGAGGAACATCGATCAAGGATGGTGCTTCGATACTCAGGCCCAGCCACTGATCAAGCAACAGCCGCTAGAGTCTAGCATTTGTGGACTGGACAGTGGGTGAGTAACACTGTCTGCAGGAGTCGCTGCACGGTTTTTTTTAATCAAAAGAGGTTTCAAAGCTTTATTTCATAGAGAAATTAGCAAAGCCAGTTACATTCTAGGCTCTGGTAATCGTAAGCGAAGTCTCATGCATCATGTAAGAGTCATCTATCCTCGCACGTGTCAGCTGACTCATGGTCAACTCGAGCCTATCTTCAGAGCTCCTCACAGCAAAGGAAATCGCAGCTGTAGAAAGGGATGCTGCTGGGCTATGAAGAATAGCAGCCACACGGTAATCAGCAAAGCGCAAATAAACTGGGGAAGGGATAAGCAACTGGAGTTCAGTAGGCGCTGTGCTGCTACCGGATTGTGCTGTGGACATGAGGAGAATGGAAGGGAATGCACACATGGGGAGAGGTGTGCCATCCCACGCCTAAATCCACTCCAATCCTTAGTCTGGCAAACAAAGCATTAGATATCTTTATTCCCAATGCCTCTTAAGCCTAGATTTATGCTTGACTATCTAGCTTTTGCTCGAGACACAGGATGACCTAAGAACCTACCACTCTTGCATGTGTGTCTGTTGTCTCTTTTATTTTCCAAGCACAGTTGCTCTTTATTTTATAGCTCCCATGTGGTAGCCATCTTCAATCCTTTATTCACATTGCAGCTAGAGAGTAGAGAGAACCCATGTCATTGTCATGCAGTACCAGTGTAATAAACTGGCATGAGGTCCATCCGTGCATCAACACCTCTATAAATCTCAGCTCGATGTAAGAACAAGGCTCAGCAATTTTTGTAGTCATTGGTAAATCATCAAAGCTATGCAATACCGTCATTTTCTCTGGTCAAAATGGGTAAAAGCTATCAGTTCATTTCGCAGAAAAATACACAGTAAATTTATACTAGAAACAAAGCAGAGAACTAAGACGACAACAATGACAGCTGTGAAACTTGATCTCGATTTTTCAATTTATTACTGCCTCGAGAATGACCACGCTGGTAAATTGATTAAGAACAGCAGTAATCAGTAATCGCAAACCCAGACCACACCTAGAAGAACGGACTCATACAAGCAAAAAATATTAGCTGCTATATATTTAGAAATTTGGTTCTAACTGGGCCAGTTCATGTGGGCTGGTCCAGATTTTAGTTTATCCACAGAATACCATACCTGTGGTAATGTATGTAGCCCATAATATTTTCACAGAAAATTTAGCCCAGCCCAGTTAGGATGAAGCTTTGTATAGTTTCGCGTTCTCTGGTCCCTCTGGCTTCTACCAGCCCATCCGTCACACACAAGCCCATGCTCATCAGCCTGTGAGTACGATTAACCAACTTCTGACAGCAGAGTATCAGTCAACTTATTTATGTTATGTATGTATAATCGGGGACATGTTGTGTCTTCTTTTAATTTTTTTTACATAATCCGTAATATTGTGGGGATTCGAGTACAAAAAGTTGTCGTTATCCATTTGTAATCGATGGCATGGTAACGGTTTTGATAATTGGCCCTAAAAATATTTTGACCATCTATAAAAAATGTTTGCATGGTAGTGCTAGGTTGGACCTGTGACGGATGATGTCATCTGCCCATTTTCCGTCGGATGACTTCGGTATCAGCGGATAATCTTTTTTTAAGGGTCTCAGTGGATAATCTTGTTGCCAGCTTAGCAAGGACGACTTTGCTTGTGGGCTGGCTCCTATCCGTACGTGTTGCAAACGAAACAAGAAGATTTTCCTTGGCTATAGGATAGGATGATCACGGGCCAATGCTCCGAACTAAACATGCTAGTACTCTGGAACTGAATTCATATTTCAAAAAAATGCAACATGTTGGGTGTTGCAATGTCATAGCGAACCCAGGACCAACCCAATTCAGTTCACTGATACCTCCGCTTGTTCATCTTCTTGGTTTAGCACCAATGGCACACTAGTAATGACCATTAATTTGTAACATTTATATTTTGATGGACTAATGTCACCTATCCGCCATGGGTCCTCAAGCTTTAGATCCAAGCTTTCTAGTTCTGGCTGCAACAGTATCTCTGTATGTCCAAAACAACCAGTAGATTGCTACAGCTAGGTCACCCATTTTCCTCCTCTCTTCTGCAGCGGCGGGTGATGTGCTGGACCCCAACTAGCAAAAACTTGCTCACTCCCAGCTCCATGTGACTTGCCACATTTCCCATCACTCGCAGCTTCCACACGGTTGCGCTACTTCACTTGTGGGCATTTGCTTGATGGATGAATAATCCCGATGCCTCTTGTGCCTATTTCATTTTACTTCACCTTGCAGCTTGGACCGATGTCCATCCTCATAATTGACTACGCACTTTTTTCAAGAAATAATAAAATAGCAGTTCTGTTTTATAGAAGCAGCAAGGGTATCTCCTCTTGAATTCATATTGATCAGCCAACAATCAAGTGCCCATGTCATGTGGACCTCAGACTATTTATTAGAGTATACAGAAGCACCATTGTTCAAAATTATGGAGCTTTTATTACAGCTTGACTAGGTGAAACCGTACCTTACAAATTGTTAATACCCCTCACAAAGGGTTTAATAGATTTACAATATCACTATAGATCTTGGTACAACACTACCTCACAAACTGTTATACTCCAATTTTCATGGATGTTTGACTTAAAACACCACTCCAATAAATAATATTTTTATTAGTGGCTGTTTCTTATGCCAACCACTTTCGAAAATTGGTTGAATTCTAAACCAACCACACCTGAAAATAGCTGCCGACCAAAATAAATACATAACATAGACATACTTTAACTTTTGTGTAGTTTAATAATTTTTTGTGGAGCGATTTCTTTGTCAAAATTTTAGCAGTGGTTGCCACTAAAAATTAAGTTTAAGAGGTGGTTTTGTAATTGCCCCTGAAAATGCCTGCTTTCTACTACAATCTGTGGTCCAGTAGCCATATGGAAAACCACTACTAAAGTCCATTTACAGTGTAAACAAATTGTTTTGTGACAGTCTATTATGGTTACGATGATCCACGGTTCCGTTGCTATCATTCAATTTTGAATTAATCATGACTGAACAAATGCTTCTTCTAGAGACTTAGTGCTTCAACACAAACCCAGACTTCCAATATAATATTGGAGCAGTATATATTTTCATGATTGTAACAAGAGGGGCGAGGCTCTACTCACTGCTGGAGCTGATGAATCCGGACGCATAGGGCCCCTATCTAAGTATCTAAACAACCCAATCCTGATCAGCTACATACTGATAGTTCTCAAAAGCGAGAAGGATAAAAGCACAAATTAGTAGATATCTCAAATATACACTTAAGCATACAAAAAAAAGGTAAAAACATAATGCAGTACAAAATAAGTACCTAAATAAGAATGATAGGTTTGTCCTCGTCCATCAGGCCTTCAGGAGCCAACAGTAGGCAGTGATCCTGGACCTACATGTGACACACAGTGTCATACGCCCTTATAGACCATTAATGTGAGGATCAATTAATGTGATGAATTGACCTTTGAAATTACAATTCACTAAACGTAAAGAGGATGCTTGGACCCAACAGTTTGAATACTTAACATCTACATGCCACAACGTGGAGGGCTTTTATGCGGGTCATCGCCATGTATATTTTATACACATATAGCCCAACATCGAAGTGCCATTCCAAATTGTATCTATAAACACATATTTTGATATAATTTCTGGCCAAAACTCCTGTCATCGATATGGCTACGCTGTGCGTCCCCTATCCCATGAAACTCCCCTGAATCCACTGAAGAAGGGGCCATCCTGACGAGCAGTTGCCCAGTCCATGCGCATGACCATTGCTGTCATCCTCTTCTGCAGAGATGTTTCCCTTCCACTGCTTCTATCATTGTGGAGGACTGTGATAGCTTCTTGTGTAGGCAGATGTGGAGATGGTGCACAAACTGGTTCGGATTGCGGTGACTAAAATTAGTAGACACAACTTGGAGCTTTTGAACGTGCCGCTCAGTCATACTATCTTATCGTTCTCATTATTGATATGTACGAGGACAACATATTATTTAAGTTCTATGGAAGCCCTAACAGCCTTCCATGGTGTACTAATCACAGCACAACATATTATTTCTCAGCTTTACGGTTCTATAATGTTGCTACCTCTTCTTCTATTTTGGTCTGATTGAGTGCCGCAGCCATCAGATATGCTTTAAGTTCAGAACAAGAACATTGTGGGATGCGGTTTCAACATCTAGGTTAGCATTGGCTCAAAAACAGGACCAATTTGAACAGAGGAGGTTGTAGAAATTGTCCTGATGCCTCACAAGCCTAGCTACGAACATGAATATTGCCATATGGTTGACATAATCGTCAGAGCCACCGGCCTTACATGACATGTTTCTTACTGGATCTTCGGTCACAACATCCTCTATTTATTTATTTATTTATGAATTGAAGCTCAGTTTTTTTTGGATCAACTCGCAGCACGTGGTAGGCACAGAGATACTGCACCTCAATTTAATGTGTACTGACCGTTATAACATCCCTCCTAGACACAGCACACAAATGCTCCAATCACGATTCATATTGTATATAGATCTATAGGTGATCTCAAATGCGTCACTTGTTCCTTCCTGGATCAGCAGCGACCACATCACGTACTCATTTTGCTTTGATTTCCCCAGAAGACAGAAAAACAGAGTGGGCCTGGTGACTATTCGTTAATATGATGCTGGTGTTGCACTGGGATTAAGGTATAGATTACATAGAAATTAAGGATATTTCAGATGCAAACTAGAGAGGGTTCTTTTTATACTATCTTTCATAGTGTACATGTTAGATTAAATTAGTTTTCATAAATTACATTTCGGGGTATTAATTTTGTCGTAATGGCAATAGTGAGTCATTTTTAGAAAACAAAATAGACTCAATACCTTTTAAATATATGGTGATTGGAGTTGATACAATTAAAGATCATAATTCATGGTTGTTGCGAGACTTTCAAGGATTATTAATGTGGAGCCCCCCTGGTTAGTAATATTTAGACATATGTTGATATCATCTACATTGTGCCTCTTTGCGTTCAATATTTATTTAGTTGAAATCTAGCCTTAATTTATATAACACGATGAATCTATATTTGGCTTTCAACATTTGATATTTTAGTTGTTGTGACGGCGAGACGCAAATTCTCGTCTTGCTACTCAAGGGCAATGTCAAGGAAGCGCTGGGCCTCCCTAAGCTTCTCATTTGTCTTCGGGTCTGGCGGATTAGGGATGTCGCCCAGATGGCACGAGGCAGCTGCCATGTTGTACGCTACTTGAGGGAAGCGTGATACGCTAGGAACCCTCATGTCGTTGTTGATGTCGTCTTGGACGCCAGTCGCGCACACTGCTTTCGCTTCTGATGCTCCATCCCGCTTTAGCTCAAGCTCATTGTGCTCGGCCATGAGATCGATCGGACGGGCCATGACGCGATCGGCTTTCTCCCGAGGAAGGCATCTTTGTTAGGATGCGATTAGGTATGGGGCGTGACTTGGGCTCGTTCGGCGGGGGATGCTCCCATGGAGAAAGAAACAATTGCATCCTATGTAGAAACTTTCTTTGTTGTCGGAGCTGAGTTAGCCCCAAAGAGTATCTCGAGGAAGGTAAGTAGCGAGGGGACATCGATGCCGATGGTGTCCGAAAGGATGAAGCCACATCACACTTCCTGCTCATGAGTTGCCACAGCTCGAGCTCAAACATAGCCATTGCATTTCGGATCACGCATGGGAGATCCGGAAAGGTGCACTGTAAATGGAGGAGCCGGTGGTAGCATATCACCAAAGATAAAACATCCAACTCACTTGAGCATGGTGGTGTTTGGGCAAAGACCGAGGCGGATCTGTTGAGAAAGTGCATCCAAGTCGGCTAGAGGAGGCCAATTGTAGGGAACGATGCTTGGGACTCGCCGTCCTCGACTTCCCACCGGAGAGGTCGAACATGCAGCTATGATATGCAACGTAGTCTAGACTCACAAGATAAGATCCTAGCCGGGGGTGAAGGCGCTGGCTGGCAAAGACGATCTTGTCGAAGAAAGCGCACTCTATCGTCGAGGGTGATGCCTCCGACTCTAGTGGGGAGGACGGTGGCACAGGGATACCAGAGGGTGACAGAACACATGACGCCCTACCTACGGTGGACCAACTATTATGGATTTGATTCAACGGTAGTTATCGGGTTGTTCCACTTGGGTCAATGCATGAGTCTTCGTTCACTTAAGCACTTTCGAAACACAAGGGATTTGTCTTGGTTCGCCATCTAAGCCCTATGTATAGTAGTGATGTCCTTTCTTGTGTAGGAATGCTCAATTGAGTTCTTACATCGAAAAGAGAGAGATTTAGGGCGGAGGTGCCATGCTCTGTTCTATTGACCTTGGTAGCTCGGTAGAGGAACCGATCAAGGTCTAGAGGTCTGACACAGAATTGGGTCGGCTCGATGGATTCGATCACCTCTATAGGAGCCCATGCCCCGCCTTGTATTCCGGGAGTGATGGGAGTACGAGTTTGAGGGGATTTCAGTCCTAAGCTTCGATCATCTAGTGGCAATGGGTGCCATCCTTCGTCTTGTAGCAAGGGCAGCCAATCTCCCAACCGCCTCGACACATTGAGCCATTGCACGAGTTGACCGTCGTGTGGTGTCTGTTGTTGTTGTGCCTTCCATGGGTTCACCTTCTCATAGCGTCCCACCACATGCCGGGATGCCACCACATACAAGGGAGGTTGTCATGCGGGCAAGAAGCTGCCCGCATAGTGGGCACATGGTAACCTTTGTCATGTTGTGTCTTGCTCCGGGCATAACCCTATGCTAGGAGTGGTCAACACAGCCTTGCGGGAATGGCGAAACAAAGCTCTGTGAGGGCCCCGACGCCAAACTACTTTGCCTACAAGTCAGCCCCTAGATACCCGGCACAGATTCAGGGGTATATTTTTTGTGTGTCGGTCGAGGTTGAAGCTTGGCTTTGAGCTAAGGCCAAGGCGCACTTCGCCACGCTTGCCATGCTGTCGTCCCCGAGGTCAAGAGCCCATAAGGCCTCACCGAGCCCCTCAGGCGTCACGTACATGGCTAGAACGGGACTTAGTCTCTTGGCCCATTCCCCGGTCACCATGGACTTGTTAATATGGCCCGGTGTGTACTTGTGAGCGTACATGGCGGTGTTTGCCCCAAGTGGTATATTAGGAGGATCTGTTAGAGGGTTAACTGGACTGTCAAAGCGCTAACCCAGGGACTTCATCTACCCTTATGTTTGGCACTCAACACTTCCAATAAAATCTGATTTTCAAAGGCTTTTAGCTTTGGTAGCGCCTTTAGGATTCTAAGTTCAATGGGTAGAAAAGTGCATGAAAAATGATAAAAATACTTCTCATTGCTTTTCTCTCTAGTCTGGTTTTAAAAAATGATATTCAATAGTAAAAAGCCACGCTAAAAGTATGATAATGTTTTTTCTGTCCACATCCTTGAAGAGTACTGTGCCCAGTCAAGCTATCAAAAAGTAACCATTTGAGTAAGGATATTAATTTTACTATATTACTAAAAATTTATCATACAGAGAATCAATAAAGATTAATATAATTCACAAAATTGAGTTTAGTATGTCAAATATTCTAATAAATATGATCAATTAATATTGAAATAACTAATTATTTTAATGGTTAGACAGGCATGACCAAATTCATGTGCTTCATATGTTCTTTTGGGATTCGACTTGTAAAATGTTCTTACATAGCAAACAAAAATAATGCTAGAGAATGATTTACAGTAATGTGGTGTCTCGTGCCTTTGTTTACATCCACTACAGTAGACAACTGGCAGCGAAGGATACTCTGCTGAGTGGGAGCGAGCACGCTGGTGTCATCTGAGCTGTGTGTCGAGACCATAGATGGTGATGGAGTTATTGCCACCTAATTTGAGGAGGCCAGGTACCTTGGTGTTGCCTAGTAGCTGTTCTTCTCTTGGTGCAAAACGCCACTAGCGAGAAAAACGAATAATCCCGACTCCTCCCAACCCTATTTCTTTCCTTGTTTCTATCTACCGTAGCTTGCACCATGAGTACAGGGGCCTGAACAATTGCCCTACTGTTTTTTCACCCAGGCTTTTATAGCTTCACCATGAGTCGTTGTTCCCTCTTCAAGTCTGTATTTAAGATAAGAGCCAACTACTCTAATACATACGGTTTACTGTCCGCACTAGAGTAAATAAATATACACAAGAACCATCATCCAGTTCGCAAAAAAGGCACTATATAAAATACAAAATTTCACAGAGTTTGTTAGATTTATTATGTAGTCGCTTGCCAAGTACGAAACGCCTCTGCCTGAAGCCTTGTGAACGCAAGCCCCATATTCCTCTTAGAAGCCTGCATCACAGACATCTTGTCAAACAGTTTCAAATGAAAAAAATTTGAACTGAAAAGTTTTATATCTTGTTGAGTACTACAGTTTTGATTTATGTTGTATTTCCATCTGCTATCGTATGAAAAATTAAAAAAGAATAGAATATCAAAACTCTAAGAACTTAAGAAAGAATTTTTGGACTATAAATAATTTTAAATGAAAGAATCAACAACCAAAAATTTGTTCATCTCTTCGAGCTCTGCAACTTCGTTAATGGCCCGGAATGTACGCGTGAGCGTACACGACGGGTGTTAGCCCCGAACCCCTGGTTGATTAGGAGGATGAGTCAGAGGGCTAACTGGACTGTCATAACACTAATCTAGGGACTTCATCTACCATTATGTTTGATACTCAACACTTGCAATAATTCTGATTTTCAGAGGCTTTTAGCTTTGGTGGCCGGCCTTTAAAAGTTGAATTTCAATGGGTAGAAAAGTGCAAAAAAAAAGGAAAAAAAAGATTTCTCATTGTTTTTCTCTATCTAGTCTGCCTTTAAAAACGATATTCAAAAAGTAAAAAGCTATGCTAAAAATGTGATAATGTTTTCTATCTGTATCCTTGAAGAATATTGTTTCAATTGAAGCTATCAAAAAGTATCCATTTGAGTAATGACTATTGATATTAATTTTAATATATTACTAAAAATATATCATAACAGAGCATCAATAAAGATTAATATAATTCACAAAATTGACTTTAGTATGTCAAATAACCAAATAAATATGATCAGTTAATATTGAAATAGTTAATTACATTAATGTTTAGACAGGCCTGACCAAATTCATGTGTTTCATATGTTCCTTTGGGATTCTACTTTTAAATATCACTTTGTTCACCGCACTTACAGAGCAAACAAAAATGACGGTAGACAAATATTTACAATAATGTAGTGCCTGATGCCTTTGTGTACATCCACGATTGTGGAGAATTGGCAGCCCGTTATACTCGCGCTGTGTGGGAGCAAGCACGCTGGTGTCATCAGAGCTGTCTGTCAAGACCATATTTGGTGCTGAAACGATTGCCACCTAATCTGAGGAGGCTAATTTCTTCGTTGTAGGCTAGCAGCTATTCTTTTCTTGGTTCAAAACCCCACTAGCGTGAAGAACGAATAATCCTTACTCCTCCTAACCCTATTTCTTCCGTTGTTGTTTCTATCTACCGTAGCTTGCACTATGAGTACAGAGGTCTTAACAATTGGCCCGCTCTTTTTTCACCCATGCTTTTATAGCTTTACCATGCGTTGCTCCCTCTTAAATTCTATATTTAAGAGCCAACTACTCTAATACATACAGTTTACTGCTACGCTATTGTAAATAAATATACAGAAGAACCGTCATCCAGTTCGCAAAAAAAAGCACTATATATAATACAAAATTTCACAGCATTTGTTAGAATTGTTATGTATGCACTTGCCATGTATAGAATATGTCTCTGCCAGAAGCCCTGTAAATGCAAGCCCCATATTCCTCTTAAAGCCTACATCACAGAAATCTTGTCAAACAATATCAAATGAAAAGATTTTGAACTGAAAAGTTTTATATCCTATTGAGTACTACAACATTGACTTGGGTTGTATTGCCATCCGAGATTGCTTGGAAAACTAATAAAATAATTTCTTTTTTCTCGATCGGGTGTTCAACCCGTCTTTCATTAAGAGGAATTGTAACCAAATGTTTACAGAGACGACAAGAGATGGTGTAACACCCTAAAAATTGCATCATTTAAAAATAGGTTAATTTGATTTATCTATGCATTTTTTGTGAGCATTTAAACTTAGAAAAATAATAACTTTTGTTAAATTAAAATCAACTATAAGATCTAGCAATATGTTTGTGCATTCGTGCTGCTGCATATTATTTTTGTGTTGAGTGGTTTGTTTCAAAACTCAAAAAGAGAATTTAAAACTCATTAGAAAATTGCTTTAGAAAAGAAAATGAAAAGGATTTCTCCCTCCCTCTCTTTCTTTTGGCCCGCTGGCCAATTTCCCCGCTCGGCCTTGTTTCCCCTTGGCCCAGCAGCTGGCCTGCTCGCCCCCTCGTCTGCTCCTTCACCGCGTGGCCCTGTTACCAGACCGGCCCAGCTAGCGCAAGCGCCTCCCTCATGTCTCTCTGTTTGGCTGACCGCTGGGACCCACGCCTCCTTCCGCCAACAGGTGGGCCCGCTTCGTCAGCGTCGTCTCCTACCTTGCTCTCATTCCCGAGTCGAACTCTGCTCGGGACGGAATCCATGTCCGGACCCGATTTCCTCGCGATTTGGCGTGCGCCCCACGCCGAGCCCCCTTATATAAGCCGAGCGTCCGTGCCGCGTCGCCCTCATCTTGAACCTTAGCTCGTGCAGCCTCAATTTGAGCTCGCAGCGCTGCCGCAAGCCCTAATCGCCGCCGTCAAACTCGCCTCGCCATTCCGCCGCTTCAACGTCTCCATAAGCTCTTCGCCGAGTTTTGCGTCGAGTTTTTGAAGTCACCGAGGCCTTTGCCTCTCTTTTTTTCATTTTGGTTGGCTCACCTCGCGTCGCCGAGATCCGCCGCCGCTGTTCCAAGCGACTCGTCATCTTCGATCTGTCCCCGCCTCCATTTTCGATCTTGGTGAGTTCGTCTCGAGCAACTCTGGCTCCCAATGCATTTCCCGAGCTAATTTATGGCCTCTGGGGCTGTTTTCACAATCGCCAGCGAGGTCTCTCTCCGCTGACCATGGCCAGCCACCGTTCCGGCCACTATAGCCGGCCGGCAACTCTTTCTCTCCCTCCCTCTTTTAATCTGAGCCATCCAATCCTCATCCAACGGCTCAAATCTAACCATACCCCTTCGCTTGTTACTTTTTCTAAAGAGACCATGTACTTTTCTATATTCAAGCCTACAGTCTATAGCGTATTCATAGAGTACATTTTCTCTTTCCGAAAACGTAGATCCCCTCTATTAGATTTAAAATGTGTTTTCTTTATTTACAGATTTGCCACTGATTTTGTTTTGCTTATAAAAACTTCGTTTTAGCTCCGTTTTGATCCGTTCAAGTTGCATTATATTCATAATTACGTAATCTACATGTTCATACTACTGTCAAACATGTTCTTAACTTTTGAAATTCGAGATTAGTTTTAATCTATTATTTTATTAAAGAAGATCTTGTTCAATTCATAACTTCTTTATTATAGCTCTAATTTTTGTGATCCTCGTGTCTGTGTGTTCATAGCAAGATGTAGATTCATTTTACAAACTTTCCATCTTGATTTTATGTTGTTGGTGTACTATTCTAATCTATAGCCTTTGTTTGCTATGCATGATTGCTTCTGGATGCTTGAATGTTGCTGTGTTGATCGAGTATAGACGTTGAGCAATTCATGGGTGATCATCAAGAGTACTACTTTGACGAGCAGGATCAGCAAGAACACTTTGATCAAGGCAAGTATAGTATGAGACCATCCTTGTTTCCTATTAACTTTAATACACTTAAATCATATGCATGTGTCTCCTTGCTATAATTAAGGATTTTCTAGATTTGGACTTATACCTTGTCACCTATGGGATATGCATTGGGTAGCTATTGCTAGTGCTCAACTAAAACAATGATCATGTAACTTGACTAATGGTATATGCAATAAACATTAAAACATGACTTTTTAGCAACTTGATAAAAGGAGGCTAGAGTATTTAGCTACTTTTCTAAATGCTTCAAATTTCTTTCCTTAAGGACTTATCTGTAAGTGATCATCCGAGACTTACAGTACAACTGTGAGGGCCACATAGCTCTGGCTTTAGTCAAGTATGAGGACATTTTCTAGTTTGTTAGTGGTTACCTTTATGGCGTAAAAGGGGCTAGACACGATGGGTATAGGAGAGCCTCTAGTCCTATGTGTATAGACGAGAAGGAATTGTGCCACTCGAAAAGGGGGTTCCAACATATGCTTGCCAAAAGAATCCAAATGGCCCTAACTTGTTAGACGATCCTTTAAAAGGCTTCATAGTGTACCCTACCTGCTCACCTTGGTAGTATTTTGGGGACTTGCAAACCTTGGGCAAATGGGAAACACGACTCATAATGAAAGTGTACAACCTCGGCAGTGTAAAACTAGTATATCAGCCGTGCTCACGGCCACGAGCGGCCATGGAACATTTATGGATTAGATGATCACTATTAATTTTTTGTTTATGCTATTCATTAATCATGTTTACATTGATCACGTGTTTAGTACAGGATTATAACAACTTGATGCTACTCATATGCTAAAATTGTGACAACTAATGGCTAAATGTAGTCAAACCCGTGTCAAGCTTTTGAGCCTCATAAACCCCATGTTACACTTGTTGAGTACGAGATGTACTTACGCTTGTTTATTTTCATTATTTGGACAAAAATCCCGAATGGCTAACTGATTGCTATGGTAATGATAACTTTCCTAAGGATTACAAGTCTTGTGGTCAGCCAGTTGACGTCCCTGTGCTATGGAGCTACCGCAAGAGAGTTATCTTTATATTTCCACTACATTTATGTGAAGACTATGTGATAATATTCGTGATGTAATAAACACTTGTGATGGTATTTTTTTATAATTTGTTGGCTTGTGTGTGTGATGGATCTCTGGGTGCACATAAGATTATGCATTCTATTTTATCCTTAAAATTGGATGTGACAAATTGGTATCAGAGTCATGTTGACTGTAGGATGCAAGCCTAATTAGTAATGGTCGTTTTAGCATCTCTTGCTTCACTTTTCATGCTTACTACCTCACTCTTGTTATTTGCTAAACTTTATGCTTCTTTCGCCTCACTCTATTATGAAAATTATTGTTTCTATTCTAACTATATCTAATTCTGTAGATGCCTCGTGCCAAGAAGACTGCTCGCATCAGCACCGGAGGCTACCACCTGCCTCGTGCCTTGTATGAACCTATGGAGCTACATGAGGAGGAGATCGTGGTGGTTGAGGATACCGATGAGGACTCTGAAGAGGATCTTGTGTTTGAGGTGGATGCAGCGGAAGATGAAGAAGAGGAACCCTAGGAGCAAGAGGTCATCCCACCATCACCTGCGCCTGAGCCACTCCAGGAGGAGGTAGAACTTGCGTCACCACCACCAATGGCCGTAGCAGGCGATCCACCCCAGCGCGTGGGATGGATTGAGGAGCGCTATTCCAAGGATCCTGATGATGATGCCTTCTACCACACCCTACTCATGAAGACGTTGGAGCACTACTATGTTTGATCTACAAGCCACCGTGTGTAGTATCACAGCGTTGAGCATAAGCACCCTTTGATGAACAAGAATGCTCGCAAGGTGGAGTCGCTGCACACCCACCTTGTGAGTCGGGATACCATTGAAGATAGCATGGAGGATGCTGCCTTCAACGCCTACCTCTACTATCATGGCCGCCGCTTTGAGGCTATGAAGGAGGATTGCTTCAGAGTTCTTCCTCACTATGATCCAACGGAAGACACTTGGGCCATAAAGAACCTTGAGGGCTTATCACCAACCCTCGTGGCACAAGTCCGGTTGACTAATAATCAACAAATTGTGATAGACGTCCTTAAGGAGGAACTTCAACAAGCAGGCTCGGGTGGTGATTGATGATTATATAGCTCAGCTGAACATACCATGGATTCATGAGAAGATCGATGTACCCCTCGTTGCCACCGACACCGCCCCTCAGGGTTATGAGGTCCCCTGCAATAGAAGCGTTATTAGTATCGTGAGTCGAGTCGAGTCAAGTCTAGTAGTGTGGTGTGAACTTTGGTTTGTCTAGTTGATTTATTATTATGTTTATGTATAAGTTCCATAGTTAAGAATATTAAGTTTAAGTTTAATGAATAAATAGTTGGGTTTAGTCTATCCTCTTCTCTCGGTTCTGTTTTCAGAACAGTTTGCCTTTATCTCGATGCCCATTTAAATCTGCTTGACCAAAAGTTATGAAATTTCTATGACAATAAGTGGACTTAAGTATCTTTAAAATGTCGTTGGAGTCACCCTTTTATCTGATCTGGTTCGAGAGATATAGTTGTTTCAAGTTGAAGTTTACATGCGATGCGGAATCTGAACTGTTTTTGGTTAAATCCAATTTTTATTAGCATAAGGACGAGAATCTGGGCATGTGATCTAAATAAAGTTGTATACAATTTTCTAAGCTTTTTAACCATATAAAGAAAATCCCTTTTGGATATCTAAAACTCAAGATATGACTGTTTTACCGAACTGCTGATGTTGTAACTCGTCTAGAAAATTTTCAGATTGCATTCTTTATCTCTATAAGTGCCTTTAACTTGGAAATCTCAAAGTTTTGAATATTGTGTTGGATGGAAGATGGCCGCAAGAGGAAGAGGCTGGGGACGTGGTGGAGGTGTTCCCCCAAATCCACCACCACTGCCGCCACCTACGATTGAGCAGCTTTTGTGTAACACCCTAAAATTCGCCTCTTTTAAAAATAGGTTTAACAGGATGTATTTCGAAATTTTGGTGCTCATGAAACATAGGAAAATAAAATTTTTCATTAAATGAAAATTCATCATAAGGTAGCAACGTGTTTGAGCATACATGCCCTAGCATTTGATTTATTTGGTTGAGTGGTTTTGATTGAAAATTTAAAATGGTTCAAATTGCTTTTTGTAAATGAAATTAAAAATGGCTTTGAAGTAAAAGAAAAGAAAGAGAAGAAAATTAGAAAGTAAATGCATTTAAAAAGTTGTAAAAAATTATTTTTGAAAACTTACCAAAGTGGCTCATTTTTATTTGAATTGAAAAGTATATTTGAAACTATATTTGAATTTGCATTTGGTTCATAATTGAATTTGGTTTTGAAAACAAAATAGAAAAGGAAAAAAAAACTTTCCCTCCTCTCTCCCTTCTCACTCTCTCGGCCCACTCCCGCAAGCCGCAAGCCGCAGCCCAGCTTAGCAGCTCAGTCGCACGCCCGCGCCTTCACTCTCTCTCTGACAGTTGGCCCCTTCTCTCGCGGTGACCAATAGTATGGCCCCACCGGTCAGCTCCATCCCCTACCCTCGTGCGTACGCAACGCGGACTCCTCCGCCATGTCCGTCTCCGCCTCCGCCACGATTCCTCCCGGTGGAGTGCGCCCCACGTCCCAAGGACCATAAATATCGAGCCCCTGGCGCATCCCGTTTTCCCCTCCGCGTGCCGTTCCTTGCACTAGCTACCTTGCGCTGCCGCCTTTGGATCAGATCTCGCCGAAATCGTCGAGACGCTCGCTGAAGCCGTCGCTGCCGCCGTGCTCGCTGTTTGCTGCCTCGCTGCTGCCAAGGATTCCACACCGGTTTTCGCTTCAAGGAAGGTCGCCGTCGCACCGCCGAGCCCTGCGTCGCCTCGCTCCGTCCCCGTCCATTGTCTGTCATCGAAAATCCCCTCGGTGAGTTGTGTTGCTCTCTGTCTTCCCATACACTTGCCGCAGGAAACCGAGATCTCTAGGCCCCGTTCGTGTTAAGCCTGTGAGCTCTCGCCGTTATCCATGGACGATCGTCACGCCGGCGTTCTTCACCGGTGCCGGCTGCTCCAGCGGCGCCGTGCCCAACCCACAGCTGAGACGAGCGCGCAGCTCCCTGTGCTCACACCGCACGCATGAGCAAAAAAATAGACATGTCGAAGCACCGGCCGTGCGCCGTGCGTGCTTTGCCCTGCTCCAATTCCTAGCTGTTACGATTGCTAGCTTGATGACATCATATGACGTCATGGATACGTTTTGTGGCCGTTTTCCTTTAAAAAAACAAATCTTAAAATACAATAGAAATACACATATACATACAATCATGCTGAGCCGTCCGATCTGAGATCTATGGCCCAGATTAAAACATACCCCTTCGCTGTTCTTTTTGCTAAAGAGCCCCTGTATTTTTGGCAAATTAACCCGCGGTCCAAGGCTCAATCACTTATTACGTTTTCTTCTTTGGAGAGCATAGTGTCGTTGGTTTACATCCAAAATACGTTTTCATCTATTTACAGTTTTGCCACTAATTTTGTTTTAATCATAACTTCTCCGTTTTAACTCCGATTTGACCTGTTCAACTTGCATTAGGTTCGTAATTTCATAATCTACATGTTCATACTACTGTTAGATATGTTTTGAACTTTTGAAATATGAGGTTAGATTTAATCTATCATTTTAATAAAGAAAATCTTGTTTATTTCATATCTTCTGCGTTTTAGCTCCGTTTTAACCCATTCAAGTTGCGTTAGATTCATAGCAATGAGATCTACGCGTTAGTAACAGTGTTAGCCATATTACTATTTCTGAAATTTCATGGTTTAAATCATATCTTGATTAATAATTATGCAACTAGATTTTATAAATAAAATATGATTTCTTGCACTTTGGTTTTATAATTCAAATCTAAATTTGATTTAAATTATATTATCTATAAAATATCTTATATATGTTTTTATATAATTAAAACACATGAAGCTAATAGTTTTATATTTTCTCCTATGAGCAAATCTTTCGGTAGTTGTATCCCTTTAACCGTAGCTCCGATTAGCGTGCCTCTCGCGTCTGTGTGTTCGTAGCGATGTGTAGAATCGTATTTCAAACTCTCTCACTTACTTTTCTATGATTGGTGTACTGTTCTGATTTAGTTCTATTGTTTGCTTCGTGTATGATTGTATGGATGCTTGTGTGGTGCTTTATGATTACGTCCAGTCGGTGAGATATACGTGGTGATCAAGAAGAAGAAGAACATCGAGGATTAAAGCTTACCGAAGGATCGGTGTTTTAAGGCAAGTATAGCATATGATCTTTCTTGTTGTCCTATACACCTTTAATACATTTAATTCATACTGCATGTGTCTACCTTGACTGCCACTAAGGATTTCCTAGAAATTTGCACTTGTACCTTGATGCCTTTGGGTTATTGCATTGGGTAGCTTTGCTAGTGCTCAACTACAAACATGATCTCGTAACTTGACTAATGGTATATGCAATAAACACTAAAAGATGTTTTTAGCAACATGGAAACAAGGGGTTGGAGTGTTTAGCTACTTTCTAAATACTTTAGATTTATCTCTCTAAGGACTTATCTGTAAGTGATTATTCAGGACTTACAGTACAGCTGTGAGGGCTATATGGCTCTGGCTTTAGCTCAGTATGAGGACCTTTTCTAGCTTGTTAGAGGTTACCTTTATGGTGCAAGAGGAGCTCCGGTTTGTATGATCTCGGTCGCCAAGAGAGTGCACTTTGGTTTCTTTGTATTTTGATAGTCACTCCTTGGAGGGGGGTTCATGCTTACTGATGGAGAAACCTTAGCGGCCCTAACTTATTAGACGAACCTTTGAAAGGCTTCATAGTGAACCATGCCGACCTTCCTTGGTAGTGGGTCAAGAGGTTGGCCGCCTCAGGTGAAAGGGTAAATCACGACTCACAGTGAAAGTGTACAACCTCTGCAGAGTGTAAAACTGGTATATTAGTCGTGCTCACGGTCACGAGCGGCCTTGGAACCCTTACGGAATAGATGATCACTAATGGTTAATGATGATGAACATGGATGATGCTGATGATGAATATGCTCCTTAATAATTACTGATTATGCTATTTATTATTCATGTTTACCTGATCATGTGTTTATGGGCTTTGTGATAAACTTGTTGCTACTCCTATGCTAAAATTGTGACAATTCAAAGCTAATCGCAGTTAAACCAGTATCAGCCTTTTGAGCCTCATGAACCCCATGTTATATTTGTTGACTACGACATGTACTTACGCTTGCTATATTTTTAATTATTTGAAAAAATCCCGGATAGGTACCAGATTGCTAGAGGTTGGAGGAATTAGGCTTGTGATCAACCAGTCAGTTGTCCCTGTGGATTTGGAGTATTCGCCTAAAGATCAGAGTTGTCTTTCTGCTGTCTATACTCTGAGGTTATATTCTTTATACTAATACGCTATGTATTTAAGCATTGTCTATTGATATTAACCTTATTTGTAGCTATATGTGAGATTTGACTTTCTAGGCTCACATATGGTGTGTATCTAGTTTTATCCTTAAAACCAGGTGTTACATTTTGGCAGTGTAGACACAGCTTATTCAAGCTCTGGTGCAGAATCAGCAGAATCATCCAATTGGTGGGGCACCGTGTGACAAGCGTGGTGAATTCTTGAAGGACCACCCCACGGTGTTTTCTCATGCCATTGATCCATTGGAAGCAGATAAATGGCTTCACGCGGTGGAAAAGCAACTCAATATAGCGCAGTGCCACGACCAGCAGAAGGTGTTGTATGCGTTAGGACAGCTTCAGGGTGAAGCACAGGACTGGTGGGAGGCTTTTAAGTATGGACATTCCAATAATGCTCCTGCTATCACCTGACAGGAATTTAGGGAGAATTTCAGATCCTATCACATACCTGAATTATTGATAGAGCTAAAGCAGGAGGAATTTAGAGCTTTGAAGTAGGGGTCTATGTCTATAGCTGAGTATCGTGACAAATTTGCTCAATTGTCATGTTATGCTCCGAATGAGGTGGCTGATGATGCTGATAAGCATCGTCGCTTTCTTAAGAGTCTGTATGGTAGTCTCCAACTCCAGCTTATGTCCAATACATACCCCCAACTTCTAGACGCTCGTGAATCACGCTATTGTGATTGACAATAAGCGCAAGTAGATGGAGGCTAAGAAGAGGAGGATTCAGGGACATGCCTCTAGAAGCAATACTCGTCCGCGCACCAATCCTCAACAATGCAAATTTCCATTTCCTCCCAAGCCAACTACATGCTTGCAAAGTCTCCGCAAAGTACTTTGCCCATTTGTTCTTAGAGAAAAGAAACACTTAGTTTCTCATGCATGGTAAGCTAACTACTCGCAAGAAGTACAACACTAGTTGCTTCCCCAATCGTTTATGCAGATATCCCTTCCTCTCCCTCCAACAATGTAACTTATGTATGTTCAATATATGCCAAATATATATATAGGCCCAAAAGCTTCCCCTACTTCTGTACCAGGATAACTCCATTGAGACGGTTCATGGCACCCCTCAATCACCTGGCACTCTACATCCTATGGCTCTCTTCATTTATTAAAGGGAAGATATATACTGTCAGAATCATTTTCTAGTTCGAACCTTTTCCACCGTGGCAACTACAGCAGTCAATTAAGGTAAAAACATAGTTTGTTCAAAGTTTTACCACATCTACCCTCAGTTATTGTTCTTTCTTTGTCTGGAAAGGTTCACATTGCTTTATGGGGGGCCAGCAATAATGCCCTACGAAGATTTGCAACTCCATCCCATCTAAGTATCTTGTACCCGGCATAAAGAACAATCTTGGACCCAGGAATAGTTTTAGTTCGTAGCCTTTTTATATTAACTATCAGCACAAAAGATGAACTTTGGGTGAGCATAACTCAAACGAAGACCATGCGGACATGTCAAAGACCCTAAGGTGCACAAGACATCAAAAAAAATTGAAGCCCAATTGAATCCATGAATTTTTTTCTTTTTTATGAACCATGAAAAAATGAATGAATAGGCGCATGTATTCAATCTCCCCTTTACTTGTCTATCTGGTCGCTTCTGCATCTGTTATATGAGGGCCAGAGGCGAGAAGGAGATATTCACTGTTTCATAGTGTGCCAGAAAATTCCAATTAATGCAGTTATTTGGGGCACGTATAACAAACTAATATTTGTATACTTATTCTATTTTATTTACAAGCTCTAAATTAACTATACTGAGTGTGTACCATGCCATTCTGGCCCTGGCTGTTAACAAACTAGCTAGGATGTAGTCAGATAACAAATTCCAAGGAAGAGGGCACAGATGCTTACATGGTAATGTAAACATAGTTATTTTTTATAAACATCGTCGTGCTTAAGATTGTTAAACTTTAGAGAGAACTAGGATGCATGTCAAGTTTCTCAAAAGGAGGTAGTATATTGCCGATGTTTTTCATTGGGCTGTAACTTATAGTTAGTAAATTTTTTGGTCAAATGCTTTTTTGCCATTACAACTAAGGTAACCGCAATAGCCTTTGACCATCAAGTGGACCATCAAGAGATGGTAGATTTACAAACACCCCTCTGCTACGTCTATGACCGATGGATTGGAATGATAGGGGTCAAGGCCACAAAGCTGCTGTGCAATGCAAGAGACACAGCTATGGTGATAAAATACCTTACTATCCACCCGCACAGCCGCACACACGCACATCCACCCCACTTGTTGCTTCAGTGCCAATATGCTCCGGCAAGTGATCACTGCATACATCCATCACTACTCGAAAACGTGAAATTCCCTGACGGTGCGACTACCGACAGGGAAATGACGGTGTACCGTCAGGGCTAGTTCGACAGGGAAATTTCAAAATGTCTGATGGTGCACTGTCAGGGTAAAATGTTTTTGATTTTTCTGCCGATACTATACCTATAGTAAGATGGTAAACCGCCAGGGCTATTGTATTATCTCTGTCAGTGACAACCGACAAAAAGAAATATCAATAACCGACAGGGAAATGTTTTTTCTTGATGGTGTAAAACCGAAAGCAAAGCTTGGCCCCTCTGCTCGGTCACCTTATCTGCGGGCTGCTGCCGTCCTCTCTCTTAAATGATTCAACAACATAGGGCTATCTTCACAGATTGCAGCCACAGCTGCAGCGAACAGGGCCACAGTCTTCAGTTCAGGTCAGCCTACCTGCTTTCCTGACTCTTCGACCTCATCCTGTAACTACAAAGCTACAGACTGAGCTCTTCTTTGCTACCTCCTTATTTTACTAATGATGAAAAGCCAGGTAAACGGATTTAAAAAAAAAAACAAGCTCCACAATAATTGAATTGAATGTGTACAACGCCATTGAGGCCCTAGCTGTTAGGCTTGATTAACAAACTAGGACGTAGTCAGCTAATTCCATGGAAGAAAGAATCTGTACTGTTACATGCATAAACGATCACTAACAATAATGATATTTACTTTGTATTGTAAATATTGGTTTTTTGTATACACTTCGACATGCTTCAGATTGATTGACTTAATTCAGAGAGAACTAAAATGTCAAGTTTGTCAAACAGAGATAGTTTCCTGCATTGTAGATTTGATGAGATAATGAAATTGCTTTCTACATGCATGTCTACCTAATCGTATTGGCCAGTAACTTTATAGTAGGTAGTTTTTCAGACCAAATGCATTTTTGCCATTATTGCAAGTAAGGTAACTGTAAAATTCTGCCACCAGAGTGTGCCTTTGACTAAAGGAATTGAAGTGGACTCGTAGGTTTACATACAACCTTGTCTCTGCTACGTCTACGACCGACGGACTAGCTGATAGGGGTTAGGCACGGAGCTGCTGTGCAATGCAAGAGATTCAGTTGTGCCGACGCATTCACGTGTTGCTTCCTGGCCAATCTACTCCGGCAAGTGATCACCGTGTACATCCAGTGACACTACTATAAAAAGCATTTTTAGGGGCGGCTGGTAACCCTTTATAGGGGCGGTTTGGCCAGCCGCACCTACCGAACCGTCTCTACAAATCATGCATTTGTAGGGGCGGTTCCCAGGCCGCCCCTACAAATCGATTTATAGGGGCGGTTGGTGATTGAGCCGCCCCTACAAATAGATTTGTAGGGGCTGGTGGTGTCATCTGAACCGCCCTACAAATCTATTTATAGGGCGGCTCAAGAACCAACCGCCTCTACAAATCTATTTGTAGGGCGGTCAGAGTGCCACCCGCCTCTATAATACCTATTTGTAGGCGGTTCAATCTAGAACCGCCCCTACAGTACGTTTTCCCGCTAAAAAAAATTCAAATTTACAATTCAAATTCGACCAGAACTGTTTGTTTCTGCGTATTCCATCTAGCATCCGCGTTGCCGAACGCCCCGCGACCAACGTTCCGAACCGCGGTCGCGTTGCCGAACGCCACGCGACCAACGTTCCGAACGCGACTACAAGCACAATAGTATTATATAAAGTACAATTACAAGTCCAATTCGTAATGATATATATATACAATCCATCATTAAATATACAAATTTCATACACATTGTTATCAACGTCCTAGAGCTAGCCTTTCAGTCTCACGAAGGTGTTGGTATTGAGGATTTCTACCTAAGTCAGACTCTCGATCATGGTAGGCGCCTCTGACGTGTACAATCTGGTCCAATATGAAGTTGCAAAGGTCGCCGACGAGCTCTAAGAGTTGGTCATCCTTGTATGGGTCTCTTTTCATTCCTTTCTCTTCTCTCCACTATAAGAAAACAAGTTTCAGTTTAGTATTTCATACCATTTATGAAGTTTTTATACTACGGGTAAAGAGGTTCAAACTTACCCTTAAGGGATGTCTCCTGTAGGCACCGGTGTTACTCATCATAGAACATATATAGTATCCACAATGTACACTCCCAGGCCTCTGCTTGGGGCACTGTGTGTTTTGCATATGAAAATATTACGTAATGCTTTTGACAGCCATGTAACGGAGTACTAAAGAAGTAAGTTACACTTACCGCACATAGTGTTTTTATAGCCAGCTTTTCCTTCCTCGCTGGATCATGCCTTCCGTGATGATGAGAGACATAGAACCTAAATGCCCTGTTCGAATTATTTTAGCAAATACAACTTGTTAGTATGCATAAGTGAACGTTACAAGTATGTATACAGACATATAAGCTAATGAGGATTGTCGATATGTATACGTCTTGAGAATCGATATGAAGTCTTTGTATGTCGCCGGTCCTTATCTATTGAATCAAAGACCCATGCCATGCTCTTCCCGACATCGACGGCTATACAAATCCGATGGTTGCTTTGCATGGATTTAATCATAGAACTAGATAAGCTCTTTTACATCGAATAAAAATATATCGAACATAGCTTTAAGTTATAGTTGAACTTACTCGAAGTTGTATGGTAGCCATATAGTAGAGTGTTGTTGGAGATTTTTAAAAGCCGAGCAATGTATGCCGCAACCTTAAGGGACTCTTCCCTTAGCCGCTTTCTGGATCGCTCTTTCTCCCGAAGAGTCTTTGCAAATTGCTAGCTCTTTGGCATCCAAAGTGTCCACCGTTTAGGGTAATTAAAATTTGTTTGGGCTATAGCTTGAGGGTCTACATACCCGGCTTTCACACTTGGCATTTGTTTGACAATGTGCACTTGCATTCTACAAATCACGGCGTGGGTTAGTTACAACAAAATTCAAAGATTACATTCATATCATATCGGGAGGACAAGGACTTACAGGCACCACGTGCGAATTAGATTCATCTCCATTTCTCCCGGTGAAAGCATGTGTGCATGTCATTGAAGTCAAAGACAATTTTCCCTTACCGGGCTTCCAAATATGCGGTGGGGAAAGCATGCTTGTATGATATCTATGCTCGTTGGGAGAACACGCAAGTACCAATCATGGAACCTTCTCATTCCAAGTGGTAGGCGCCGGATGCCCGATTTGGTAGGAAGGGCTTGCCTCTTTCATATTTTTTTCGGGCAATCCTTTGACCATTCGATGGCATCAACATTTGGATACTGCTTTGCAATTTGGTGAAGTTTACTCTTGACGGCCTCCTCGTAACCCCCGTGATGGGACTTTTTAACTTGGTTTTCGAGCTTGAACCGATCATGGGAATACCACTTGGACACCGACGAGACGCGTCTTTGATCGAACATAAACCGGCCTTATGTGGATTGGAATCTTCTTTCGGAGTTCCCATTCGAGCACGTCCTCATCTTCTTGTGCATCACCTTCTTGAGAGGCACTTTCGTTGTTCATGTATCGGTTGTGCTTGTTGAGAAGACTGTGGCATCTCATGATGCACTTGCCCGTCTGAGCCGGAGAAGGTTGTGGCATCTCATCGAGCACATGCTCGATAGGAGGCGGGGAAGAATGTGGCATGTCGAGAATGTGGGGTCACGAGGCGGTGAAAATATCTCCCGGCCTCAACAACTCGCTCCAAATTTGGGAGAGGGGAGGCGGCGAAGAAGCGATCAATATAATGTCCCGTTTGTGCGGAGGATGAACTGCCCCATAACGTCTCCGAGTAACACCAGCCCCTAGGGAGTTGCGTAGTCTATCCTCCACTGCATGAACTCGGGCTTCACTGTATGCACCTCGACCCTAGTGTAGTCCGGTGGTATGTTATTATTGTGGTGTAAGCCACCGGGAGGATGTGCAACACCTGTTGCCACCTCCATCACAAATGTTCTGCTGGCACGAGAAAACACCAAGGTGCAACTAGTAGGTTCCCATATGAGATCGACCGAGGTTGTGGCTGCGGTGGAACCTTGGTCTAGGAACTTTCGGAGGGCTGCCAACTAATGCCGCCTCTCCGGTGGCGTCACTAATATATGTGGCTCCATAGACATTTCTTGCTCCTCCAGCGCCTTCGCAACTAGAGCCTTCACTTGGAGCTCAAGACTAGTCTCCCGGTCTCGGCCATGTTTCTTGTACATGTGCCTGTCCTCTTCGAATCCTTGCTTCCAAGTCATCCTTTTCCCTAGCCCCCTGGTGCGGCCTGTGTGCTCCTTGTTTCCCAAGCCAAGGCTAAGCTCGTCCCTCTCTCTAGAAGGATTGAATGAGCCCTTCTCTTTGTCTTCAGCATATTTCAGTATCCTTGATACCGCCTCTTGGGTCTCCGGCTTATCAAACTTAAGATTACTGCCGGATGGTTACAGTACTCTCGCATATATCCGGTTCCTTGAGCGCGTACCTTCAACTTTGTCACATCGATATTCCCAAAGCAATGCGGCCTCTTCATCCATCTTTCTAAACTGCTCTTCCTTGGCATAGTAGCCACCGGGCCTAGATGATGGTGGTGTTTGTTCCTCTTCGCTAGCTTCGATTATTACGAGCATTGAGCTCCAATGCCTCCGCTGAAGTCTTGAGCCACGAGCTCCTCCCATTGACTAGGAGTTATTTTGCGAACTCGTTGAAGGGAGTTAACCCCTTTTGAATATACTTTGTGTTAAGCTCCGACCTCCAACGTCGCAATGACTCTCCCATCATCCTGATAGCATTTTTTACCAATTCGTGCTTACCCTCCAGAAATCTAAAATTGACCTTCAGCTGCCTATCCCATAGTGCATTCTTTATGTTCTCTGGTACCTCTTTCCAGTTAGGGATTGCTGGGTTCAATTTATCTCTTACTAGGGCCCCGATCGCATTACGGAATCGTCCTCTTAATTCCTTCGGCTCAAGGATCTCCCCTGCTGGCCCAACCTCCGTTATCACATAGCAAGCCTTATCTGGATATAGATTTCCTTTTCTATCCCCTCGTTTCCTCTTAGGCTTGGTAGTCGTGGTTGTGTCTTGAGTTTGTGGAGCAGAGGCATCGTGATCCGTCTCTGTGGTTGTTGCCTCTGCTCTCCTTTCCTCTACTCCGTCTTGTCCAGCGAGATGTCGCGGACGTCGACGTCGTCTTTTTCGAGTTTCGGAGGGACTGTATATATGATGTGTCAAAGTGTTAGCAGAGGTAACACAGCCAAAGCTTTAGCAAAATTTACAAGCTAAGGCTTCTTCCCTACCTCCTCGTTCGGGTCAAAATCCTTGTCCAAATCTTCCTCCGTTGGCCTCCTTCTTGCTTCAGGTGGGAAAGGATCCTCGGGACTTTCATATCCCTCTTCTGACTCATCATCCTCTTCTTCTTCGCCTTCAGCAGCCTCTCCTTCAGGGCCTTCCTCCTCGTCACACTCCTCCTGAGTAAGCATCACTTCTAGATCTTTTTCTACCTCGTTATCGAACTGTTCCTGAGTGAGCTGGTCCTCTAGTGCTTGCTCTTCAAGGGTTGGCCACTCATCATGCTCGGGGCATCGAGTCTGCACGATCTGTTGTCCATGACATTATTTCGCTTTGTTCTAAAAAAGAAGATGCAAGAAAGTGTGCTTTAGAGTACGCGAGAAGGTATAAGAAATCAAAAGGTCTATAAACCAAAGTAGTCCTATAAAACAACAATATAAAAAAAGCGAGAAGTAGCAGTGGTAGAGGCCTCGAAACATGTCAATCATCATCTGATCTTGAACTTGGAGCATCAAGGCATCATAACAGAGAAGAGAGGAGAAGGTAATGTAGGGCGGTGCTAATGATGCCAAGTTCCTCACAAGTTCTTGATCATCACTCATATTCCGTATAATGTATGGACTTGGACAATTTCATCATCGGCAAAACAAAGGAGAGGAGAGGAGAGGGGAGATTTGGCAAAAAAGCAACAACTGCTTAACAAACATAGAGAGGAAAAGGTGTAAAAAAAAAGCAGCTGTTGCTTCCCAAACATAGAGGATAGGAAAGGCGGCAAAAATAGAGGAGAGGGAGATTTGGCAAAAAAAAAGCGGTGTTTGCTTCCCAAAAAAAGCAACAAATGCCATCTTGACTTTGCTCGATCCCACATGAACATCATATGCTTAATATCTTACGAACCTAATAGGCAGATTAGACAATCGAAATAGTAGAGCAGAGTAATAGGGAAGTAGTAGAATTAGTTGATGTATAGTACAAGTAGTTGATAGAAGATGTAGTAGAAGTAATAAAAGAGTAGTATTAGGGAAGTAGTAGAGTAGTAGTAGAAGTAGCAAAAGTCGCTTAGGAGAGGAGAGGAGTAGAGTGGAGTAGAGGAGAGTATAGTAGTGGAGTAGTAGTAGGAGTAGCAAGTAGTAGTAATAGGAGTTGTAGAGAGACCAATGACAACCCACCAACAAACGATGATTGATAGAAGATGAAGTAGAAGTAGTAAACAGTAGTATTAGGGAAGTAGTAGAAGTAGCAAAAGCTGCTTAGGAGAGGAGAGGAGTAGAGTGGAGTAGAGGAGAGTATAGTAGTAGAGTAGTAGGACTAGCAAGTAGTAGTAATAGGAGTTGTAGGAGACCAACCAGCAGCCAGCAGCCACTGGTACCAGCCAGCAGCCAGCAGCCAGCAAGCCTGATACTACCTAATAAGTAGAGTAGTAGTAGGAGCCAGACAACCAACAACCCGAAGAAGCCCGATTACAGCCAGACCGACGAAAGATTCGGTTACCGGTGAATCACAACATTAGGTAGATCACAGCATCAAGTAGTTCACATTCAGAAAATAGCACTGAAATTGAAACTAAAATGAGCACTAAAACTGAACTGAAATGAGCACTAAAACTGAACTGAAATGAGCACCGAAAATTAACTAAAATGAGCACCGACACTTAGCTGAAATGACCACTATCCAGTTTTTAGAAATTTAATAGTACTGACACAACACTACAGACACTTAGCACTTAGTTAGATAGGCTAATTATTTCTATTTTCAAAAAACAAAAAGAAGACACAAAAGGGACATGAAACAAATGCACTACAACTTTCTTGCCGGTTGGTAGCTTGCACTTTTGTTTAAGACCTAAGATAGCATCACCGAAAGCTGTTTAGCTACTACACAATCAAAAAAGATGTTGAACAGATTCTTCTTCACAGCAAAACAAACACCTAACATCTTCTGACAGATGCAAAGTCAGTAAGTCACCATTTTCCACGGCGCCTATAGTAGTACGTACCTTCACATGAAATTACCATGCACTTTTGTTTTGTGGCTTCAAAGAATCGCTTCGCTTCTTGGCCTGAGAGATGGAATGTGACACAACTTGAATGGCTACAGAAACCGCGTGGAGAACTGGAGATTGGACCCATGCCGTGGACTATTCGATGCTTATATGTGGATTGCTTAGCTGAATAGGTCATTGATGAGTCGCCATTCGAGTGGAAAAACGGCAATTGTCATGCTTTTCTTTTTTGCTTTTGATTTTGTTACTTATATATCTAGCAGATTTATCAAAGAAACCCTGTCCAATTTATCCTTCAAAAAAATCATGTCAAATTTGCTACCATTAGATATAGCTTTGTGATGTGGATCTCTAGGCTTATAGGGCTCAAATTGGTTGCCAAGCTATAGGAAATCAAAGACATATGAGTGCAAGAACCATTTAATTTTTTTCTTATTAACTAGGATCACAAAGAATTGGCAAACTAGATCAGAACATGTACAACGAAACAATTGATACTGAGAACATCACCAAGAAAATCCTGATCGTTCCAAGTGAACAAAAGGGATATGATAGGAAGCTCTATTTTTTTTTTACCTTTCTTCAATAATTCCTAATAGCTGCTTGCTTAAAATCAAAAACCAGGTGCCAGGAGAGGAAAACTGATAAGGCCATGGGAAACAAGCAGAATTAATGTTATAATCCGTGGCTTGCTGGCATCAATTTCGAAGGTTTCAACATTAATTTACATACTAACTCCAATTTTCACCGCAACAAACGGTACACCTTTTCAAAATACGAGCTAGTATTTATGATTCATTTAGTGAAAGGTGCACAGGCTATTGGTGGCTGCGTGAGAAATGAAGAAGACTCATAAAAAATGCTCCACTAAGATGACCTTCTACTTGTTTTTTTATTTATATTTATGTTCACACCTAGCTAGGAGGGATGTTTTTAGTATAAATAATCCATATAAACTATCTTTTGAAAAGGGGTTGATATTGATATGATATGAGAATTGAGCATGGCTCTTCTTCAAAAAACCCCTAGAGTAATCTCAAATATTAGTTGATCTTGTTGAGTAATCTCTGAGTGATACTAGTTTTATCCACAAAACAATGTACCGATAGAAACTGAAGACAAGAAGAAGGTTAAGGGACGGAACAAACCTGAGCCGAGGGCCGGGCACGGGTCGTCGGCGTGCGGGGGCGGGCGCCGAGGGCCAGGTGTGGGTCGCCGGGGGTCGGCACACGGGGGAGGACGCCGGGGGCAGCGCGGAGACGCCGGGTCGGCCCAGGCGGGCGGGGCGCCAGGACCGGGTGCAGGTGTCGGCGTCTTGGTGGGGCAGCCGGGGGGCCGGCGTGGGATCTTGGGGTCGGCGTGGGGGGGGGGCGCCGGGGCCGGAGCGGACGCTGGGTCGGCCGCGGGGAGGCCGCCGGGGTCGGGCCTTGCGGACGCCGGGTCGGCCAGGGGGGGCGCTTGGGGGCAGGGCGCGGACGCCGGGGGTTGGCACGTGGGGGGCGCCGGGGGCGGGCGCGGACGCCGGGGTCGGCGCTGGGGCGGGGCGCCAGGGGACCGGCACGGGTGTCGGCGGACACAGGACCAAGCGGAAACCTAAGCAGACTGACGGCGTCGGAGGAAGAAGACAGCCTTGACGATGACTCCCGTCGCTTCCTCCTATTTATACTAGTACCATTTGTAGGGGCGGTTCTCGATCCAGCCGCCCCTACAATGCATTTGTAGGCGGTTCTGATCCACCCGCCCTACAAATGAATTTTAGGGCGGTTCTGATCCAACCGCCCCTACAATTTTTTTTTTTTTTAAATTATAAATTCTATATTTTTATATCATAAAAACACAAAGTAATATATAAAAATTGTGTATATACACAAATATAATATTTTTATTATTCTATATATGAAGAAATATATATATAAACAATTGTAGTCAAAACAATATAGAAAACAAAAAAACAAAATTTAAAAATTTGAATTTTAAAACTTCGAATACAATTTTATGACGTTAAATGAAATAAAATGAAAATGTTGTAAACATAAAAGTTGTATAACTCATCAACATGTATAACTTTTATTTTGGTCATCTTGTCATGTGACTTTGTTTGAATGATTCAAATTTTGAAATTCAAATAATTTTAACTTGAAACAATATTTTGAAAGAGTAATTGATTTCACATGAAAAACTAATGAATACCAAAGTTGTAGAACTCATCAATATGTACAACTTTTATTTTGATCATATTTTCATTTGACAAAATTTGGACAGTTCAAATTTTGAATTTTACTAAATGGCAACTTCAAACAAGATTTTGAAACCTTAAATGATTTCAACAATAAAAGTTTGAATACCAAGTTTGTTCAGCTCATCAAGATCTACAATACTTATATATTCCATTTTTTCTTTTGAGAAAGTTTGAACAAAATATAGTTCAAATTTCACAAGTGTGTGACATAGTTTCAGAAAGTCTGAGATTCAAGAATTTGTGACTAGTGTTTGATAAAACTTTTTCAAATGGGAAAATGAGCTATGTAACAATTGCAGATCTTGCTAAGATGATCAAACTTGGTATTCAGAGTTTTTTCATCTGAGGTCATGTAGTGTCTCATTTGAGCAAGTTTGACCAAGTCAAATTTGGTCAAATGAAAAAACAACACTTTGACTCTAGTATTATGAACTCTAAATGACTTCAAATTGAAAAGTTTTGAATATCAAGTTTGTTAAAAGAATCAATATCTACAATTGTTGTTTTGGTCAACTTTCCATTTGAGAAAGTTTGGACGGTTCAGATTTGTGATTTTTAAATTTTAACGCCTATAAACTAGTTTTCGGAACCTTAGGTTATCTCAAATTGAAAAGTTTTGAATACCAAGTTTGTTCAGCTCATCAAGATCTACAATACTTATATATTCCATTTTTTCTTTTGAGAAAGTTTGAACAAAATGTAGTTCAAATTTCACAAGTGTGTGACATAGTTTCAGAAAGTCTATATGAGATTCAAGAATTTGTGACTAGTGTTTGATAAAACTTTTTCAAATGGGAAAATGAGCTATGTAACAATTGCAGATCTTGCTAAGATGATCAAACTTGGTATTCAGAGTTTTTTCATCTGAGGTCATGTAGTGTCTCATTTGAGCAAGTTTGACCAAGTCAAATTTGGTCAAATGAAAAAACAACACTTTGACTCTAGTATTATGAACTCTAAATGACTTCAAATTGAAAAGTTTTGAATACCAAGTTTGTTAAAAGAATCAATATCTACAATTATTGTTTTGGTCAACTTTCCATTTGAGAAAGTTTGGATGGTTCAGATTTGTGATTTTTAAATTTCAACGCCTACAAACTAGTTTTCGGAACCCTAGGGTAGTCTCACACACATGCATAAAATATATAGTCTCACACGCATGCATAAATAAAGCCTTACAAACACACACTTACACAAACACTCCAAGTTCAACAACTAGCTAGCCCGCTGTAACGACTTTCCCCTTGACACCTTTTCGTTCCCATGGCATTATATCTTTGGGGAGGTTCTTTTCCACAACACTGATCTTCTTAGGAAAGTCTGTGAATAGCGGCATCTCATCATAGTTATTGTAAGCTTCAACATCGTCCACGCCATCAACTCCAATAATGTGTTGTTTCCCAGAGGCAACCACGTGCTTTGTCTTCTTCTTCGGGGGGAGGTTACTTTGTGGGTCAGACATATAGAAAACTTGTGCGACACGTGAACCGAGCACCCAAGGGTCATCTTGGTAGCCTAGATTCTCGAGGTCCAGGACTCTCAATCCGATCTCGTTCAGTTGGTGTTGTTTGATCCAACGGCATCGAAACAGGGCCACCGTTATATCCCTTCCATAGTCAAGTTCCCATATCTCTTCAATGATGCCAAAGTATTGGATCTTTCGCCCTAATCCATCGAGAGCCTCTATTCGAAAGGCCGCTGTTTTGGTTCACATATTTACTATCCTTTGCGTGGGTATAGTACGTGTACCCATTGATGTCGTAAGTATTCCAAGATGTAACTTGTCTCGATGGCCCCTCCGCCAACCTACTGATGGTAATAGAGTCTATGGTTTCTCCAGGTGGTATGTTTTGGTCCTTCAACCATATAGTTAGTCGTTGCTTGTGCTGTTTCATGACCCAATCATCCGAACGGCCATTTCTCTCCGCCATAATGATAGCCAAGTGTTCATCAATATACGGTTGCATTAGTTGTGTACTCTGCAAGACACTGTAATGCGCCCGACTCACCTCTTTGTAATCATGGTCGATGAACACTTTTCTACCACTGGTGCCCTTCCCAGCCAGCCTACCCTTGTGATGAGAATCAGGTTTACCAATCCCTTTATGTACTTTTAGGTACTCTTGACAGCACTCGACGACTTCTTCAGTACTGTAACCCTCTATCATGGAGCCCTCTGGGTATGCTCGATTATGCACGTATCGACTTAAAACCGACATGAACCGCTCATAGGACCACATTTCATGCAAGTAGCAAGGGCCAAGCGCCTGTATCTGATGAACCATGTGAATCATGAGATGTGGCATTATATCAAAAAAAGCAGGAGGTAAACACATCTCCGATTGGTTTTGTGTCTCCACCACAAATTCATGTAGGTCACTCACTTCTTCCTTGCCAATCGTCTTACATGAGATCTTGAAAAGAAGTAGTACATGCGGGTGATGGCCATTTTCAAGAACTCGGCTTTATAGCCCTGATTGCAATAGGTAGAAACATTGTCGACATCACATGGCAATCGTGAGCCTTGCGATTAATGTTCTTGACAAGTCCTTCATCGACACTAGCTTCTTCACATTTGTTGAAAACCCAGTCGGGACTTTGATCCCCCTCAGGAAAGTGCATATAGCTCTCTTCTCGTCTGGTGTTAGGTTGAAGCACGCCAGGGCAGTGTATTTTCCATTAGCCTCGTGTACCGGGTGAAGCTGTGGCATCATGTTTAGCTGCACCATGTCTTTCTGTGCTTTCAGACCATCCTTTAACTTGCCTGTGTCCATCAAGGTAGCAATGAGACTCTCAAAGACATTCTTCTGTACGTGCATAACATCAATGGCTTGGGGGACCTCCAAGTCCGCCAATAAAGGCGAGATCTTGAAAAGAAGATCGATTGTTTCTTGAAAGGTACGCCTTCGATAGGAGGTGTGCTTCTATCTCTGTTCGTCCCATCTGGATTCTTCTTTCCATAGACGACGCGTATATTTTTCACTATTCTGTACACATGTTCTCCGTTATGACGTCTCTCCGGAGGGGGTTCAATCTCTAGGGCGTTGTCATAAAATCTAAAGAACAATTTGCTGCGGTACTTGTGACTTGTCTTTAAGAAGCGTCGGTTCCTTAGGTAAACTATCTTCTTGGATGCATCTAGGTACACCCATGTAGTACCATCCAAGCAAACCAAGCATCCCGTCTTCCCTTTGATCTGTCCAGACAAAGCAAACAACGCGGGGTAATCATTGGTAGTAACAAATATTATTGCTCTACATATGAAGTCCTCCTTTTGGAACGCATCGTACATCTGCTCCCCATGCCTCCATAGTCTCTCCATTTCTTGCATCAAGGGCTCGAGGAACACGTCTATATCAATGCCTGGTTGTTTAGGGCCAGAAATAAGAATAGTGAGGAGAAGGTACTTTCTCTTCTGACACAACCATGTTGGGATGTTGTACATGGTCAAGATCACTGGCCATGTGCTGTGGTTGCTCATCCTCTCATTGAAGGGATTCATTCCATCGGAGCTCAGGCCAAACCATACATTCCTTGGGTCATCGCTGAATTCTTTGTGCTTCTCATCAAACCTTTGCCACTGACTACAATCAGCCGGGTGTGCAATCTTATCATCATCCACCTTGAGCTCATCATCCCACCATGTCATGAGTGCGGCTTCTTTAGGGTTTAGGAACATACGTCTCAAGCGGTCGGTCACTGGCAGGTACCACATTACCACGGCAGGAATTCTTCTCTGCTTTGCATCGTTGCCTAATGGAGTGTCCTCTGGGGGCTGAGATTCTTGTACCACCTTTTTTGTACCCTTCTTATTCCTCTTTTTCCCCGTGGATGGTTCGTCCCCACCGTAAAGGTCATTGTTCTTGTACTTAGGCCCCCACAGGGGACATTTATTCAATGACTTGAGCGTTTCACCACGAAAAAAGTATCACAATGGTTGGGGCATGCATGTATTTTTTCAACCCCCATTGTCAATGGACTTATGACCTTCTTCGCTTGGTATGTGTTGGCGGGAACTGAGTTTGGTTGTGGCAGCACCCATGACAGGAGATGCAATAGATCATTGAAACTACGGTCTGAAGGCAACCGTGCTTAGCCTTCGTGGATGAGCAGCTCAAGCTCAAACGTAGCAATGTCCAATGTGTCGGACAACCCTTTTCAACACCATACACGCCTCCTTCGATGCTTTTGTCACTCTTTCCAAATTTTCTAGACCTTTCGGGATATTTAGTAAAATCTCCGGTCCAAGGGTTCAATCATGTCATCTAAATCATCTTCAACTCCGACACGTGCTCCACCATCATTATTGGCACCACCTTCGTCGTTACCATCCCAACCACCAAAGATCACCACCTTGTTCATTGCCAAACTCGAAATCCATTTGTGCATCAAGCTCGGCTGAATATTGGAACAGGGATTCTATGGTTTCATCGTCGTATTCCTCCTCATCCTCGTCATTAACAATAACAGTTTCACCATGATGAATCCACACTGTGTAGTCCTCAACAAATCCTCGTATAATCAAATGTGATCTGATGATAGTCACATCTGTCCATGCCATACGGTTCTTGCAATCTTTACAGGGGCAAATAATTGTATCCTTATTCTCTTTCAATGTCGTTGCATGCTTCGTTGCGGCTTCAATAAATTTATCCACCTCTTCACGGAAACCTGCCTTGAACCTTAACGAACCATACATACAAGAGTTCTTGTACTCCATCTTTTACAACAACAACAAAATAAACATTAAAGGACTACTTATTCAGATATATATAAAAATTAATCAAAGTAATAATTATTTGAGAATAATTGTATATACCTCAGATATATATGAATATAAATCTAATATAATTACATGAAGCATACAAACACACCATGGTAGAGGAAAATTAATTAATGGCCCATTTATACATAAATAATTAAAATACATATTTATTGATTACAATAAACAATTTCAAAGACAACAATTAGCAATAATTATACTTTACACAATATCTTTCGTACAAACCCTAGTCCAATTTTATCAAACATAAATTTACAAAAACGAAATTAATAAAAAAACCAAACCCTAGATCTAGATCACATACACATGAAACATCCATAAAACTAACTAATGGTTCACTAAAATCAAGAAACATGGACCAAATAAGGGTATGATCTTGTTCCTCTCCCTAATTTACCCTAGTACATTTAAAAGTTGGGTCTAATTTGCTCATAAATAGCTCAAGCAACATAGAAGAGAGAGAAAAACAAAACTCTAATTATTCACTAATCAACCATTAAAACTTCAAAAAAAAGTGTGGAATAGAATTTTCTTACCTTCTACAACCTCTCCACCAAAGGATTTGAGACCAAAACCTTCCCCCCTTAGTAGAGCAATTTTTGGAAGGTGCCCAAGCCCTCCCCAACTTTCTTTCACGGGTTGGAGTGAATAACCCGTGTAGGAAGAAGGTGCTGCTTCAGTTTTATATGGGGGTCATTTGTAGGGGCGGCTTGTGATTGAGCCGCCCCTACAAATAGAAGCTATAAATACGGGGGTCATTTGTAGGGGCGGCTGGTGATTGAGCCGCTCCTACAAATAGAAGCTATAAATACGGGCTATTTTTAGGGGCGGCTCAATCACCAGCCGCCTCTACAAATATCATTTTTAGAGGCGGCTGGTGATTGAGCCGCCCCTAAAAATCATACTTCATTTGTAGGGGCGGCTCGTATCACCAGCCGCCCCTGCTGTTCCATTTGTAGGGGCGGCTTGTGTCTGGGCACCCGAGCAAGCCACTGTAGGGGCGGCTCCATCACCAGCCGCCCCTACAAAAAAATTGAACCGTTGCTAAAAACCGTTTTTTACGTAGTGTGAAGCTGGGCTCTCAGCTCGGTCACCTCAACCTTTTGCTCCTGCAGTCCTTGCCTACCACCGAACCTTGTGTTTCTATACTATTTCATCGATCTCTACCATTCAGTCACATGTGTGATCCTGATGCCTCACAAGCCTAATTAGCACTGGGTATGTACCATGTGACAACTCCATTCGTAGGAAAGAGCAGACAACAATAGCCACATACTTATTGCACCCATAGCTCCCTTTGTTCACCTTTCTCTCAACTCAGGTGCACCGCCCTTCTGATCTTCTACTTCCCCATTTGCATATGCTATATATTTGGCTAAAGGAAACCACATCCTACCCAATGTGCCATGATTCATTCAATGCAATTATACTACTGCCTTGATTCTCTGTCCAAACTAATATTTGAAGATATAACTTAAATTAGCGTGTAATTTATAACAAATATTTGAAAATATTGGCCCAAACATAGTTCCATGATGTCACAAAACTAGCATACAACAAGAGATTATTTCATTTAAATTAATATTTAAAAGAAATACATTTTAGAAACTGGGATACAGCTCACGTTCAGTCGTAGAGGTGGAACTTTGTCTTAAAAAAAGAGGCTTTATTTATCGTGGTACTCTCAAATAAATGTGAACTGTTTATTTAATTATGGTTAATACTATCCATTACTTTCTATGAGGTGGTAGGTGAAATATGTATTTATTTCATTTTTCATTTTGTATGATAAATAATGAAATTTTAGATATAAAAATATTTTTTTTAAAAAAATATAATCGATATATGAGTGATCTATTAGATGTGGTAGACCTTTTTATTTTGCAATTTTGGACATAACATGGTCTAATTCGCTTAAACTGCAGATCTTTTTTTTATGCATGTTAATCCACGTGATTTGTTTCCTGAACAATATTTTTTTGCATGTTAATCGCACCAACAAGTGGCCGCACGCCCACTTTGTCACCAAGGGATTTAATAATATTTCTTTTTTTCTTTTTTAGGTTACTTAATTAATTAATTAAAAAAATCTAAAACATCAATGGCCCAGATTTGTTTGAGATATTACCTTTTATAAGTAAATGGTGTACCCTAACATTGTCCATATGAAAGGGTTTATGAAATATTTAGAAAATTATTGTGGTTCAACGTTCTGATTTATTCCTAAGAGGAAAACTTACAGCAAATTCTTGTCGTATTGGATCACAAACTCCGACCCATCATCCATATAGTAGCAGGTTGAGCATTCTATTTGTTCTTTGCCGTAGTAAGATAAGGGTCCATCCGTGTTTTTTTGTTTCCTTAGAGCGATCGAGGGCAAAGGGACTACAGCTTCTGTGGACTCCACCAGTGATCCATATCTAACTCTTCCCCACCGCGCATCTCTCAACGCATCAGCACCGCTCCCGACCAATCCACCACGCCGGTCACTCTGCCTGCCACCTCCCCATCTCACCATGCTCCTTGCACCTTCGCGCTAGAGCACACCACGCTGCTCGCACCACAGCGTCGCAAACGCCACCTCCCATCGTGCCTCAGCCTTCGTCGTGGAGCCTCGCCTCGGGCCTACCTTTCTGGAGCAGTGGCGCCTTCCCACCGTTGTGCAGCCACGCCCCTGCCCGCACCTTGCTAGATCTGCATGGCCTCTTCACCGCCGTGCCTGCGCGGCCCGCGCCACCTCAAGGGCATTACTTCCATCTCGCATGCGTGAAGGAACGGATGCTGATGGCATGTGACCAGGACAATTGGGGATATCCCCGTCCCCACAATTCAAGGGGCTGGTGCCATCCCGCATCTATGAGGATCGACCCATCCCATCCTTTTGCATCCGAGAAACCAAACACAAGCTAAAAGGTTCACAATGCAGCCATCCATCTTAGGCATCCAATTTTGTACGCCTGTGCTAGACCTAGGACGTGCCTTCTCATGGATCTGAAGCCATGACATGAAACAAACAACCCTTCAATATAGCAGGTATTACATTTCTTTGATGGTCTCTCGGAGATGACGCAAGGGAACATGCACTACTACAGAACTGGACATCACCGTCAGCCTCATCACTGCCGGATTTTGAGAAACCGACAATGATAGCCCATCACTCTCGATTTTTTGCTAAAACCAACAGTGATAGGACACTGATAGCCCAACCGACACTGATATTCGGGTCTTCACTGTCGGTTCATATCGCTGTCGGTTTTAGCCAAGAACCGACAGTGATATTGGGTCATCACTGCCGATTTTAGCAAAAAACCGACACTAATACTGTCACTGCCGGTTTGTGGCTTGAACCGACAGTGATATGCTGCAAGAAAATTTCATAAGTTTCTCATATCATGTTCGATGAAGATGGACTTTATATCAAAGTTGTAGTACTCGACGAGATCTACAACTTTGTAGTTACAAACTTTTTTAATTTGAGATCGTTTGGATGTCCAAATATTTTTATTTAAAATCATCTATCTAACGAAAATTATGTTTGATTTTTAAATTTTAAAATTTGAATTTTTCAAACGACCTCGGATGGAGAAACGCCCAAAACAAAAGTTGTAGATCTTGAAAAGTTATGCAACTTTATAGTTGACAACTTTTTTATTTGAAATCATTTACTACTTCAAAATGCTGATTGAAATTAAATTTTGAAATTATTTAAGAACTCTGATTTGTCTTTTTAATCTCAGGCTAAAACTTTTAACTAGTCTTTCTCCCTCGTACTAACTTCAATTTTGATGATTTTTTCCTAAAAAATTCTAAAATCATGCTCTATCAATTTATTATTTTGTTATAGCTATTATTTTATCCATCTTTTCATGTGACTGTGTTTTATATATTTGAATTTTAAATTTCAAAAAATGACAACTTCAAACGTCATTTAGGAACACTAAATAATTTCAACTGAAAAAGTCATGAACATAGAAGTCGTAGAACTTATCAAGATCTATAACTTTTATTTTGATCATTTTTTCATCCAATAAAGTGGTAGTAAAATTGTTCACAAAATTTTCATATCCCTCACAAACTATAAGAGGGATATGTAACATTTGTGAACAATGTTACTACCATTATGTCGTATGAGTAAATGATCAAATGACCAAAATAGAAGTTATAGATCTTAAAAAGTTATGAAACTTTATAGTTGACAACTTTTTGATTTGAAATCATCTTGTCAAGGAAAACTATGTTTAAATTTTTAAAATTTGAAATTCAAATTTTGTAAATGACCTCGGATGGAGAAATTACCAAAATGAAAGTTGTAGATCCCAAAAGGTTATGAAACATTGTAGTTAACAACTTTTAGATTTGAAATCATTTTGTCAAGGAAAACTATGTTTAAATTTCCAAAAATTTAAAATTTGAATTTTTTAAACCACCTCGGATAGACAAACAGCAAAAACAAAAGTTGTAGATCTCGAAAAGTTATGAAACTTTGTAGTTGACAACTTTTTCATTTGAAATCATCTTGTCATGAAAAATTACGTTTGAATTTCTGAAATTTGAAATTCAAATTTTGTAAACAACCTCGAATGTAGAAACTACCAAAATAAAAGTTGTAGATCTCGAAAAGTTATATAACTTTGTAGTTGACAACCTTTTCATTTGAATTCGTTTAGAGTCGCAAATACACATTTTAAAATCAGATGAACATAAAATGGTTAGGGCGAAAATCTCATTTGGACACAAACAGCTTGCAGTTGGAGTGGTTAAAGGCCAAAGACGCAAAGCAGGAGGTCAGGGGTTTGAGCGCCGGTGGCCGCGAAGCGCGCATTTTTCGCGCGAAAAATCGCGTGACTTGTGACTTTTTTAATTTGAGATCGTTTGGATGTCCAAATATTTTCATTGAAAATCATCTATTTAACGAAAATTACGTTTGATTTCTAAAATTTAAAATTTGATTTTTTTTAAATGACCTCGGACTGAGAAACGCCCCGTGTAGCTGCCGGTGAGACCTCTCCCGGTATTAAAAAAATTTCCTATTTTATAGTGTATTTTTTGGCTTTCCACGTCACTGCCGGTTTCACATCAGTGTCGGTTGATAAGAACCGGCAGTGATGTCAACCCCCATCACTACCGGTATGCCACTGTCGGTTCAAATTCCAGCAGTGAAGGGGTTTTTTTAATCAACAGTGATGTTAAGATCTGGGGTAGTGATGGGGTTACGTGTCATTGGACAACATTAAAGTGGTGGTACGTTTGGTAGTTGGGTTGTTCCAAAATTTGTGTGTTTTCACATTACGTTAAGTAGTAAATGTTTCCTATATATATTGAAGTTTTCAAGCCCCAACACAATGGTCCGTGATATTACCTGATAGTTTTAGTTGCGCCAGAGGAAGACTCCCAGTATACATTCGAAATAGATTAATCAAGGGTAGAGGTCTTGGAGGAAGTTCATTGCTTTGGCACTTTCACTTCCTACGAGGCCTGGAAGGCATAGGGAACATGTGGGACGCAGGCGATTCATATGAAACGGAGCCAAGGACTGGCAAGCTGTCCATTAGTTGCATACAATTCCTAAGGCGCATCCATGGTAGCCGAGTTGCTCATTACACAATAGCATGTACTATGGTGCAGCCCTTTGCATAGCAGCTTCAATTTCATCAGCATTGCCATGCTATTGGGGAATTGCCTAAGCCACGTTCATCAGCATTGCCCTTTGCATACTTTTTTCTATAACAATGAGGCTGAGAGCTGCCGACTACGTTAGAAAACAAAATTTACGACCTTTGAAACACAGCAGACACAAAAAAAACCTTGGGTGAATTTGGAAAATGATGCCATTACAATTCTGTAAGTTTGGAGAAATACCATTACTATTCGTGATATTGTAAACATGCCATTATGATTCAGTATGCTTCCAACGATCTGTGGCCCACCTGTAGATGTCTGTACTTTCGTATGTCCCAAAATACCCCTTGTACAGTCCCTCTCTCCATCTCATTGACATGCAGGGCCCAAACGTCATCTCCTCCTTCCTCCATGTACGCATGTCTTCTCCATCCTCCAGTTAGGCCAAAGCTCCACAAGGTGCAGCTGCTCTGGCTCCCCAAGGACTCCGGAATGGGAGCAGGTGCAGCTGCTCTGGCGCCTTCGTAAGGCGCAGACCTTGCCGCACTGGCCTCTCTCCGATGTTAGCCCACAGGATCACCGGCTCAGATGAGTCGACCACTCACCAGTCTTGCCGACCACGGCCGAGCACAACAGACGTTGTCCGACCACACACTATGGTCAGAGATAGAAGAAGAGGGAGAACAGAGCATACACATACAGCAGAGACACCAGCGTTGGCCGGAGCCCTGTATAGGAGATGGCAAATCTAAACTCTCTTTGTTGAGTTGCAGTGGCAAACTATATATACAACTCTACTCATCTAGTCATAGTACAGCTGTCCTGCTGCAACAGTGACTAGATAACATAGCAGGGCTGACTCTGGCGCCTGCTCCTGCTGTGGCTACAGTGAGGCAGGTCAGCCGTTCGGCGCCTGCCCCTGCAGCGGCTATAGTACCACAGCAGGAAACCTTTTCGCCGTCGCCTTCCCTTGATGTGTGTTCACATAAGGAAGCAGTAGATTATCTAACAATTCTTCCCCTAATCCTACTGTTATCCCTTGTACCCCTCCATGCCGATCATCTCCTTCAGCTCCGTCTCGGCCAGCTCGCCGTTGAGGAAGGCCGATTTAACGTCCAAGTGATGGACGCGCCAGTCTTTGCTGCTGCCAATGCTAGTAGCAAATGGACAGACTCCATGCGCGCTATTGGCGCAAAGACTTCCTCGAAGTCGATGCCCTCGCGCTGAACAAAGCCTCGGGCGATGAGGCACGCCTTGTGCTTGACAATGGCACCGAGCTCATCCCGCTTGACCTTGTACACCCACTTCAGGCTGATCGGACGGCATCCTGGAGGTGGATCGACGAGCTCCCACATCTCGTTTTCCTCGATCGCCATCATTTCCTCTAGCATCGCCCGTCGCCAGTTTCCATTGCGCTCTGCCAGCGCGAGCGTGGGTGGTTCCTCTGCACTAACGAGCAGCAGCTCTTGGTCATTGAGCAGCCGACCAGCCAGGCCTGAGGGCCCTGTGCCACCGACGATGTCATCTAGCCTATGGAACCACACCTCCTCACCTTCGTGGAAGGCATCCACGAACTCAGTGATGTCACTTGGAGGTGATGTGAACTCGATCGGCATCGATGGAGTTCCCTATTCCGCCGGAGTGCTCGGCACAACACCTGGAGTGCTCGGCACCCCGGTTATAGTGCTCAGCACTACTCCGGGACAGCTCGTCATAACTCCTACAGTGCTCGGGCACCACTGTAGGAGTGCTGAGCCTCAGTCTTGGAGTGGTCGGCACCACTGTAGGACCTCTTGGCTCTACTATGGGAGTGCTCGGCACCCGTCCAGGAGTGGTCGCCACCACTGTAGAACCTTCTGGCACCACTCCTGGTGTGCTCGGCATCCCTCCCGAAGTGCTTGGCACCGCCCCAGGAGTGCTCGGCTCTATTGCTGGAGTGCTTGGCGCCCCTCCCGGAGTGCTCGGCACCTCTTCCCCAGCGTCTCCACCACCGTGGATGACCAAGTGCTCGACGACAAAGGTGCTGGTGAAGCCGCCAGCTTCCTCCGTGCTCAGGCTATTCCAGTCCCAAGCCTCCTTCTCGTCGAACACGATGTCACGCGAGACAAGTACCTTGTCTCCGCATGAGTTGTAGAGCCAGCACACCTTGGGACCCTCCGTGTAGCCTAGGAACACCATTGGTGTGCTCCTGTCTTCTAGCTTGGTGAGGATCGGCTTTGTCTTCCTGACGTGGCCGATGCAGCCGAATGTCCGGAGGAAGGACATGCTCGGCTTGCGCCCATACCAAGCTTAGAACGGCGTCTCGCCCGTCAGGGCTTTGGCCAGAGCACGGTTGAGGATGAACACCACCGTAGTCACTGCATCACCCTAGAACCTTGCCGGCATGCCTTTGGCCTTCATCATAGATCGAGCCATGCCGACCACCGTCTGGTTCCGCCTCTCCACCATGCCATTCTGTTGTGGCGAGTACGACGCGGTGTGGTGGCGCACCACACCCTTATCCACGTAGTACATAGTGAACTCTATCGAAGTGAATTTGTCGCCGCGATTAGTCCTCAGCACGCGGAGCTTCTTGCCGCTCTCAGCCTCCGCGCGCATCTTGAACTTCTTGATCGCCGCCGCCGCTTCGTCCTTGCTCGTCAGGAGTTGCACCCACATGTAGCGACTGTAATCATCCATGAGCAGGAGGAAGTACCGTCGACCACCGTTTGTGGCTGGCGTGATCGGCCCACAGAGGTCACCGTGGACAAGCTCGAGAGCGTTCTCCGCGTGATACTTGGCCACCTTTGGGAATGGTAGCCTCCTCTGCTTCCTAGCCAGACAGGTGTCACACAGCTCGTCTCCGTGCTTGATGTGGGGTAGCCCTCAGACCATCTTCTCCAGCCGACCAAGCGCGCCGAAGCTGAGATGTCCGAATCGGGAATGCCACAGCCACGGTTCCTCGGTGTGCCTTGCCGACAGGCACACCGGCTGCTCTACCTTCAGGTCAAGCAGGTACAACCGGTTTAGGGACCTCTTCACCTTGGCGAGAAGTCACTGCTCTTGGTCCCGGATCCTAAGAACTCCATCCTTGATCAGTACCTCGCTACAGCGCTCATCCAGCTGACCAATGCTGATGATGCTAGAACACAGCTGTAGGATGTAATATACATCCGTTAGCACTCGGCAAAGTATTTTTTTTAAAAAAAAATTAGAAATTCTTTGCCGAGTGCCTAAACAGGGGCACTCGGCAAAGAAATTATTAAAAAAAATAAAAAAACTTTGCCGAGTGCCTGGGCAGAGGCACTCGGCAAAGTAAATTAAAAAAAAAACGCGAGATAGCATATAAGTATATCCTAACCCTAGCTACCTCCCTTTCCCACCCGCATCAGGAAGCGGCGGCGGCGGTTACCCCACACCCTCCCCTCGCGGATCCCGACCCACCACCGATGCCGGCCCCGACAATGTCCTGGATCGGCCTCTTCCCCAACGGCACACGGCGTGGCATCCCCTCCATCACGCACGGCAGGCAGGTGGCGGCGCCATCCCCTCCCTCCGGTAGCGACGAATCAGGGCATGGGGCGGCGGCGGCGGCGGCGGCTGTGCCACGTTGCCCCCTCTCCCGGCGTGACGAGCGCGGGGCTTGGTGGACCCCGATCCATCACTGACTAGCGGATCCAGCCTCCCATGGTGGCGGCGACGTCCAGTGGCCTCCAATGGTCCGGATCTCCCTCCTCATCCCCATTTGGATCACGCACAGGGAGTGGTGGCGGCGGGCGGCTCCACCTCGACGGCGACCCTTCCCCACGGCCCCACCCCAACAGCGGTCGCGGCGGCCCTTCCCCGTCTTGAAGGTGGCCATGGCGGCCCTTCCCCCTCCCGACGGCGGCTTCCCACCCAGAGGTGGCGGCGGTTCCTCCCCTGCACCCGGCGGCGGCGCCATCTCTCTCTCACCCGGCGGCGCCCCCTCTCCACCACCGCGGCTGCCGGCGGCAGTCGCGTGCTCCCTTGCTGTCGGATTCCGCGGATCCATCGGGGAGGCAACGGATGGTGGCGCGTGTTGGCTTCACCGTCTACCCCTCCGACAGCGTCCTCGACCTCCCCTCCTGTGGCATCCCCATCCACCCCTCCGGCAGCGTTTTCGTTCTCCTCCAGTGGTTCCTCTGTGAATCCCGTGTTGGCTAATAGATCCTATGGTGAGCCACTGTCTTTACTTTTTATAGCTGTGATTCCATAGTAACAGAATTAAAAGAAACGGATGTTACGACAGTATGACGAATCCTAGTAGTTATGAAATATAGGCGAGCAGTATGACCAATCCTACTAAGGCCCTGTTCGGTTCCCGGGGAACGACGTCCGGGAACCGTTCCGGCCAGGATTGTCCGTTTAATTTGTACGTAGCAGATTTGACCGGGAATCATTCCGGGGCGGAAACTACTCAAACGAACGAGCCCTAACTGTATGAAATGTAGGCAGTTGGATCGCCATCCACTAGTAGTACTGAGCATAGCAGTAATATTACTAGGTAGTATAACTAGTGTTTACTTTTGGTAGTAGTGCTATTTGCTTATGCTAGCTGCATATACTGCTATGAAGCGAAAAAATGTTACTACCTGTGTCCCCTTATTTAATACTGCTATGGATGCACAATGACAATAGCACTTTCAATATTAAGAAAAAATACTGTTGCTGGCATTTTTAATAGTAATACCACTTCTACCAATGCTAATACTCATACTACGTTATTGCTTTTTGGAGCCGATTGACTTCTACATATTTTAGTTTTGATGCATCGAGCAAATTTCAGATGGTAGCCTGTAGTACATATTTTAGTTCAAATCATCTGCTTATACTTACTACCAGGAAATGGTGGGCATTGTCACTACTAAATCTTATGGTTGTAAATTCGATACTTGATGATACATGATGCTCTGCCTGTTTAGCTGCATACCTATGTGTTTTACTGAAATTTTTTCTGATGGTTTCTCATTATTATGCAGGTTGGTTCGAATGTAGAAGATGCCAACGAGGTGTGCAGCATGTTCCGCTCTCATGAACACTATTGTAGAATAAAGTAGTAGTGTAATCACACCCTATTTCAAACAATTAGTAGTAACTGATTCAAACAAGTATTAGTGTCTGAATTCAAATAATTACTCTTACTATAGCTGCTGCTACTCCTACCAATGCTACTACCGATACTACAACTGTTGTTTCCAGATCTGAAACATGTCATCTCCTGGATTAGTTACGCTGTAATTTGAAAATGCCCATGGTAATCCCTTGATTAATTGTTCAAATAATAATACCTCATGCATCATGTAACCTATCAAATACTAGTAATTTTGTACATTAACTATTGTAGAAATCTGAGGTAAATAAATGAGTCGTCTCCTGGATTAGTTATATTGTAATTGTAATATGAAAATGCTCAGGATAATTGTAGTAATTCTGAACTTGAACTACTGTAGTAATAATATCTCTATTTGCATCCTGTGATTTACCAAGTAGTAATTTTGAACTTGAAGATGTCTGAGGTAAATATGTCTTGACTCGTAGGTTTCTAGAATTCTGTCTTCTATGCTAAAAAAATACCCGCAATGGAAGAAGCAAACTCAGCTAACTAAGACTGACTATTTCAGTACTTGTTTTTAATCAAACTATGGTTTGCAGGTTTCAGGCGACCACACCAGCATCACCATGCTCCCATATTAGGGTGATTTGACAACGACACGATGGATCTACTGCACTCTATCTTGGCTGAATTTGTTTGGGATCTGCAAATGGTTTTTTGGATGAATCTGTGGATAGATTTGATGCAAATGGCATGTGGCGGCTGATCGCGTCAACACTTCGCCGCAGTCCGGTCCTTCACCGCAGTTCGGGGGGCCACACCTGCAGTCTCCGTCGCCGCAGTAGGGATGTTGAACTTGGTGATGTTGAACTTGTAGTAATAAACTTGTAATGTTGAACTTTGGTGCATTTGTGATGGATTTATTAAATATGCGTGTGCTTGTGATATATAATGCATGTTGGTGATATAGATGTGATGATTGATGTATATAAATATATTGTCTATTACAATGGAATGTAAAAAAAAATTTGCAATTCTCGGGGTCTTTGCCGAGTGCCATGGGCAAGGCACTCGGCAAAGATTTTTCAAAAAAAAAATTAAAATTTCTTTGCCGAGTGTCTTGCCGCGGCACTCGGCAAAGTATTTTTTTTTAAATTCAGAAATTCTTTGCCGAGTGACTAAATTGGGGCACTCGGCAAAGAAATTATTTAAAAAAAATAAAAAAACTTTGTCGAGTGCCTGGGCACTCGGCAAAGTAATTTTTTAAAAAAATAAAAAAAAACTTTGCCGAGTGCCTGGGCAGGGGCACTCGGCAAAGTACTTTTTTTAAAAAAATAAAAAAAACTTTGCCGAGTGCCTAGGCTGGGTGGCAAAGTAATTTTTTTTAAAAAAAATAATAAAAACTTTGCCGAGTGCCTGGGTAGGGGCACTCGGCAAAGTACTTAAAAAAAAAAAAACTTTGCCGAGTGCCTGGGCTGGGGCACTCGGCAAAGTAATTTTTAAAAAAATAAAAAATTGTAGAGTGCTGGGTCGGGCACTCTGGCAAAATAACCATTAACGGCCGGCGCCACAACGGCCGAAATATTTTGCCGAGTGCCGCTCCAAGCACTCGGCAAAACTTTTTTTATTTTGCCGAGTGCCCCGATAAAAAGCACTCGGCAAAGACCCCTTTGCTGAGAAAAATTTTGCCGAGCGGACTTTGCCGAGGGACTTTGACGAGTGCTACACTCGGCAAAGTCTTTGCCGAGTGCAAAGGGCTCTTTGCCGAGTGTAAAAACACTCCGCAAAGCCGCGGCCTCCAGTAGTGTATTTAGGGCACGTAACAAACAAATATTTGTATACTTATATAATCTATTTTATTTACAAGGTCTAAATTAACTATATATTGAATGTGTACATAGCCATTCAAGCCCTGGATGTTAGGCCTTGATTAACAAACTAGGACATAGTCAGCTAGCTAATTCCAAGGAAGAGGGCAGGGATGCTTACATGGTAATAATGTAAATAAAGTTTTTTTTTATAAACTACGTCGAGCTTAAGACTATTTAACTTTAGAGAGAACTAAAATGTCAAGTTTCTCAAGCGGAGGTAGTATATTCAATTAATGTCCGATGCTTACCCTGCACTGTAATTTGATGGGATAATGAAATTTAACCTCTCTGCATGTCCACATAATTGTTTCTAATTTGCTACAATTTTATCGTATTGGCTTGTAACTTATAGTAAGTAATTTTTGAGGCCAAATGCATTTTTGCCATTACAAGTAAGGCTGTAAAATTCTGCTACCAGAATAGCCTTTGCCAGTCAAGTGGACTCGTAGATTTACACTGGACTGGGATGATAGGGGTCTGGCCATTGGAGCTTCTGCGCAATGCAAGAAATGCAGTTGTGCAAGTTCGGATCTCAATGCTTGGTCACCTGAACCTTTGGCTCCTGCAGTCCTGCCTACCACCTGACCATGTTTTTCCATATTAGTCGATCTGTCCACCTTAGTCGTATGTGTGATCCTGATGCCTCACAACCCTAGCTAACACAGGCTACTCTAACCAAGTGATGACTCCATTCTTTGGAAAGAGCAGACAACACTAGCTACATGCTTATTGCACCCATAGTTTGCTTTGTTCACCTTTCTCTCAGCTCGGGTCATCACGGCTCTTGTTCTACTTCCCCATTTGCATCGCTATATATATTGGCGAAAGGAAACCACCCCCTACCCAATGTGTCATGATTTATTCAGTGCAACTATCCACCGCTTAGGATCCCAATGGATAGCAGTACTGCTTCCTTCATTTTCTCTCCAAATGAGCATTTGAAGATATAACGTTTAAGTTATAACAAACATTTGAAGATATTGGCCAAAATATAGATTCATGACATCGCAAAACTGCTAGGATACAACAAGAGATGATTTCACTTTAATTAAGATCTAAATAAATACATATTTAAAAACAGAAATACATATGGATTAATTTGCAAGGTTATCATACCAAATAGAGATTATAGGATATTTAAATGGGTATCGTATTCGAATAAACAAGAGTAAATATGAACAATTTTGATTTGTTATGTGTACTAAATTTATCCACGTAACAGGTTATGAAGCATAACAATCCATATATCTATGCCATGATGGAGCATGGGTTGATGGGCAGGTATATAACTAATTAATCTTCCATATAGACTGCCTACTCTAGTTCTGATGAAAAAATTGAAATTGCTTTCCTGTGTGTCCAACTAATTCACCTATAACTTTTCAGAGCCAAATGCATTTTTACCATTTGTTTCAAGGATTACTGTAACCTTGCCATGAAAAGTAAGTCAACAACAAATTCTCACCGGAACAGCATTTGACCATCAACGAACTCGTAAATTCACAAACACCACATAGCTGCTGCTGTGCACAGGCTGCAGCTGTGCCGACGCACTTGGAACTTCATCCACACACACACGAGCCCTGCCAATGCCCTTCCTTGCCAAATTAGAATTGCTCCGTCTAGTGCTTCCCAATTCCCATCAATCAGCGCACAACATCGTCTAGCGAAGCTCAACCTCTCGGCCGCCCAACCTTGCTTCTGCTCACCACCAGACCTTGTTTTTCTTTCCACCATGGCACTATCTGGCAGATGAATACAGGTGGCAGCGGTAGGAAGCAGAGTAACTCCACAATGGATAGGCAACCAGCAGTGGAGTTTTATGTACCGGTTCAACCCAAAAACTTAAGTTAATGGGAAAGACCAGGCAGCTGATTTATACATCAATAACATTGTGTGTTGAATTAGAACTTAGCATAAACAGGATCTTATCTTAGCCTAAACATGATCACTAACTAAATCTTATGCGGAAATTAATCTGATACTAACCAGAGCCTGTGAACGCCATCTGTGTCGCTGGAGATGTGAAGTTGATGTAAATGAAGTAGGTCTTAGTCTTCACCAGATCGGGGCTTGATGCTCCTAGTTGGTGAAGAACGTGATGTAGATCTTGCAATACCTGGATGGACGTGGGTAGACAGCCTTCCTAAACCCTCCAGCGCCTAATCGATCGGTTATGTGAATAGTCACGGGGATTAGAGAGATCATGACGCCAGGGGCGCCTCTCTTATTTATAATCGCGTTGTGGGCCAGGGGGGCGAACCCCTTGGAATTCTAAGGGTTGCCGCCGATCACGACAGTTCTTATTTAGTTGGAAATAAATGACGAGTGGGTGGACCAAAAGGCTAACACTTAATTAATCTCGTAATTAAGTTCGGGATTAGCCGAACCGATCACATTCCAACATTGTGAACTGGCTCCTTACTGTAACACCCTAAAATTTGAATTTTTGGAAATAGAGCTAAAAAGATTTAATTTGAAATTTATGTGCTCATGAAAACATAGGAAAATAAAATTTTTCATTAATTTAAAATTAATCATAGAGTTTAGCAACTTGTTTGATGCATACATGCTGGTGCATTTGTTTTATTTGTACTGAGTGATTTTGGTTCAAATTCAAACCAATTGAAATTTGCTTTCAAAGAGGATTTGAAAATGGCTTTTGGAAAAAAATGAAGAACTCTCTCTTCCTGTCCCTCTCGGCCTGGCAGCAAACCCAGCCCGGCCTGCTCCTCTCTCCTTTCCCGCGCGGCCCACTTGCCTTCTTCCCTCCTCCTTCTTAGGCCGGCCCAGCTAAAAGCCACGCGGACACGCCCCGTCTGCTCCTTCGCTAGACTCGTTGACAGCCTGGGCCCACGTGTCAGCACCGTCTCCTACCTCTAGGCTGAGCCGGACTCTGTTTCCACTACCGCCGGAGTCCACGCCGCCTCCAATTCCTCACCGTGTGGCGTGCGCTCCACGCTTCCCTGCCCCATAAATACCAAGCCCGCACCGTGCTGCCTGCATCAAGCCCTAGAGCAAGCAGCCACCGCCTCCAATTGAGCTCACCTCGTTCTTCTCTTTCTTCCCGTGCTCTCGGCTCGTCTAACCTAAGGCTCGTAGGCCGTTCTCTACGAGCCTTGGTTAGACGAGGCTTTATTAAAGGAAATCTTGTTTAATTCATAACTTTTTCGTTATAGCTCTGATTAGAGTGCTTTTCGCGTCTGTGTGTTCGTAGTAACGTGTAGAACATCTTTAAAACCTTTTTACGTGTTGTTTATTACGTTTGGTGTATTGTTCTAATTTATTTTTACTGTTTGCTTCGTGTATGATTGCATGGATGCTTGTGTGATGTTTTATGATCATGTCCAATCGGTGAGCTATACGCGGTGAATCCAGAAGCAATTCATTAAAGGTTTGGACTAGAAGAAGGACATGAGTTTAAGTCAAGTATAGCATGTGATCTTTCTTGTTGTCCTATTCACCTTAATATCATTTTAATCATATGCATGTGTCTACCTTCAACAACCGTAGTAATTTTTCTAGCTATTTGATATCCTGGATTCCTTGATACCTATGGGGTATTGCATTGGGTAGTATGATGCTAGTGTTCAACTAAAGCCATAATATTGTAACTTGACTAATGGTATATGCAATAAATACTAAACGATACTCTTTAGCAATGGAACAAGGGGGCTAGAGCATTGGGCTATTTTATGGTCTCTAGATTCCTCTTTTTAAGGACTTATCTGTAAGTCATCATCCAGGACTTATAGTACAACTATGAGGGCTACATGGCTCTAGCTTTAGATAAGTATGATGACCTTTTATACCTTGTTAGTGGTTACCTTTATTAGCGTAAGAATGGCTTGACGAATCGAGTACAGTGCGGCCTCTGTCCCATTGTGTATAGGCTACGTGTCATTGTGCCATCGGGAAGGAGGGCTCTACATCTGTTTGCCGAGTGAATCTAATGGCCCTGCCTTGTTAGACAAACCTTTGAAATGCTTCATAATGACCCATGCCTGCTCACCTTGGAAGTGTTTTGGGAGTAATTAACCCGGGTATATGGATATCACGACTCACAGTGAAAGTGTACAACCTCTACAGATTGTAAAACTGGTATATCAGCCATGCTCACGGTCACGAGTGGCCTTAGAACCCTTACGGAATAGATGATGAACACTGATGATACTGATGATAAAGATGCTCATTAATGGTTAATTGTTTATGCTATTCATTATTCATGTTTATCTGATCATGTGTTTATATGGGCATGTGGATAAACTTGTTGTTACTCAATTGCTAAAATTGTGACAATTAAAAGCTAATCGCAGTTAAACTAGTGTTAGCCTTTTGAGCCTCATGAACCCCATGATATATTTGTTGAGTACGACATGTACTTACGTTTGCTTTACTTTTTAAATCTTTGAAAAAAATCCCGGATGGGTACCAGATTGCTAGGGTTTGGAGGAATTAGGCTTGTGATCAACCAGTCAGTTGTCCCTGTGGAATTGGAGTCTTCACCTGAAAATCGGAGTTGTCTTTCCGCTGTTTGCTATCTAAGGTTATATTCTTTATACTAAGTACGCTATATATTGAGCATTGTTTATTGATATTACCCTTATCTGTAGATATATATGAGATTTGACTTTCTGGGCTCACATATGGAGTGTATTACACTTACCATTTGCATTACCACCCTATCATACTACTTCAGAAGTCATACTTTTTTCATACTAGTCACTCCTTACGATTTGCTCACATCTGTAATCCTGATGCCTCACAAGACTAAGACAAGCTACTGATCTGATCAAGTGAAGACTGCATTCTTTGGAAAGAGCACACAGCAATAGTAACATACGTACTGCACCCATAACTCCCTCATCAGCTCGGGTCACAGCTCTTCTTCCATTTCCCCATTTGCTTCTGCTATATATATTGGCCAAAGGAAACCACATCCTTACCGAATATTTCGTGCTTCGTTCAATGCAACATTTCGAGATGTAAAAGAAAGAAATTTTTTGTTAGGGAAGATTTGGTTGGAGCCTTGAAGTATGTCAAGTGACTTTATTGTAACTAGTGCATGTTCCAGAGCTATGATGGGTAATTACTCAACCAGTCAAACTATCTGAATCTTGCACATGTGCTCTAACACAGTTAACCTTCATCGATATAAAAAAGAAAATAAAGGACTGATAAATAGTTCAGACATACCCATCTACCATTTTGTAGATGCAGGTCTTCTCTGAAGGACAACTCAATATCAAACAGTCAGACACTCTCAGAATGGAATTTTACTCAAGAATGCCAAAGTGGTAACAGGTTGAGGATTCCAAGCATTTTGCACAAGTGATGCTCTGAGAAAACTTGCCAGGTGTCGTGATTCCCCAATTTGTTCACTATCACGTGCCATGTTGGCACTGTTCCATCAATGAGTCATGCAACACATGAACCAGAAACAGAAATGACAATAACTTAGTTATGCAACAGGAGATTAACATGGAAGATGGAAGCAAAAGGTTCTATACTCTGGCAAAAACAACAACAGAAACTTGGAATACCCAGAACATATCTGGTACGATGTGGGTTTCTTTGGCCCATAAATGCAAGCAAATGGTGAAGCAGAAAACTACGGCATGAGGCATTTTGAAATTTGCTATGACATTTATCATTAACATGGAAGCAAGTAAAATGGTTGTTCCTTATAAAACATAATCTAAAGATGGCGCTAACTTCTAAGGATCCGTCCTCTGTTCGGCAGCCAGGCAGTGACCAATCTACCGTCAACATAATTCAATCTGCTAGCCCAATCCAATATATCAATCCCAAGTGCCTAAAGGCCAACCAGGGCCTTAGCATGCAGCTCAATGATACAACAACTGCAGCAAAAGAGGGAGCAGAAACTGAGCAACCAGTTCTTCACTTCTTCCATTGTTCTCTTCACATTTCTTGACAAAAATGAGGAAATTTTTGTTAATTTGAAGCAATATTGTTCCTGTATCTCCATATGTCAAATAACCTTCACCCAGCAAAAAATAAAGAGCAAAAGTTCTATAATAGGAGGAATTATGCTATTGCAAAAACTGTACATCGTGCTGTAAATATAGGACATCTGCGGGCTGCTGCAGCCCCCCCTCCTAAATGCTTCAGACAATGGGCATTCTGCATTATAAAAGCAATACATAAAAAAGAAATCCAGTGTATATGGTAACTAATGACTTGCAGAGGAACGGGAAATAGAGTTCAGTACTCATTACTCCATAGTCCAAACCTTACGACACTTGGGAGTAGAACTAGGCTTGGCTTATTAGCTGCTTCTTGTCCTCCTAGTGGCTCTGCTTCTCACTTACTGTATCATTCTTCTACCATTTGTGACTCAAGAAATCTGTGCAGAGCTGGTGTAGGATAATTCGGAAGGATACTGGATGCACTCCGGATAGCAGCCTCTAATACCTCCACTTCTACAACTCTTGAACCTCCACAGTGAACATTTACAACAAGACTCCTTAGGGTGGAGAGGTGGCTGATGCCGAAATCAGGAGGACCAAATCTGCATGAAGTCTGCACCTCATGCACTATTATTTGAAATTCAAGAGTTTCAAGCACTGGCACAGCTCCAATGTGTTAAAATCTGCATGAACTCTGCACCTCATGCATTATACATACGAGTTTGCTCTAGGGTCAAATTCTACAAGCATGTGAACGCCTCATATCAAAAAGTTTTTTCTTCAATGTATTCAACATAATTTTCATGCTGAGAACTGAAGAATTAAATACTCTTGTAACTCAAAGAAGAAATACTAGTAGATTATCATTGCAACACTTAAACATCATTATGTCAGGTGTTAGCCAGCAGCTCTACAACCAGTGCCAGAGGGAGGAGGGGGGGCTGGCATCCCCGGACGTGTATTATAGTTCATATTTGTATGTAGTAGCTGTTTAGCCCCTCCCTACCTAAACATTAAGAGTATTTGACTATTGAGGCCTATCCAGTAGCTCCATTCATTTCGACTCTGAATATGAAGCATCAGATCCTCAAAAAGAAAAGAATACTAAACGTTCCTTCATTTCTTGCCCAGACGATCACCGGCCCTATGCTCTGTTCTGTTCGACTGTCTGTCTTCTCTTCGGCTTTGCCGGAACTGCCAGACGTGAGATGCCACCGCCGTTGTCCTAAATTGTCCAAATTGCTTCCCATCTACTGATTAATCAGGCCAGCAGAAGCACTGCAGCAGCAGGTAATCCCTAATCATCCAGCGTGGCTCTTATCTAATCAACAGTCACTGATTCTAAATTCCCCTTTCCGGTTTCAAGCAATATGAACAAGAGAAAGACCGTCAATAGGTTTTTTAAGCCGATTGGTTCAAGTGCTAATTGTGTAAAGTGGAAGCCCCTAACGTGGAAGGGGAACTTCATAATGATCATGTAGAAAATCCTAATAATCAGAGTAGTGCTGCTGCTACTGCTGAACCATTTGAAGTCGAGGCTGCCGAGCATCAACCAGTTGTTGCTACTAGATTTGAGAGAGACCCTGGTAAATGTGTAAAAATCTTGGAACTGCCAGCTGATCAACAAGATGAAGCTCCAAGATTTTATATTTCAGAGGACCCATGTTAACCTGTGTTGGCAGAGTACCAATTCAGTGAATTAGCTCATCGTCGCCGATTTCAGATTAGCTGGTTCAAGCAATTTACTTGGTTAGAATATTCACCTCACACAAATTGTGCTTACTGACTGCCACGTTTTTTATTTTCCAAGAAGCCAATTGGGAAAGTTGAATCAGAGGCATTCATAGTAAATGGGTTTCAAAACTGGAAGAAAGATAAATGCAGAAATGAATGTTCTTTTCTAAAACACATGGGGCTGATAGTTCAGCCCACAATTATTCAGTTGAGTGTTTTAACAATCTTAAGAACACAATGGCTCAAATTGACAATGTGATTGTTAAGCAAAAAGAGACAATCATTGTAACAGGAAGGCGATTGCTTGCAACTACGATTGATTGCATTAAGTAACAAGAACAATTTTTCATGTCACATGTCATGTCTTTTTTGGCGTCTAGATTTACATGTGCTGCTGCAGTATTTAATTTTAACTTGCTATCTTTCTGTAATTATGTAGTTGACATTCCATGGTTGTCCCTTTAGAGGCCATGATGAATCTCCAGGTTCCTTAAATAGGGGTAATTTTCTTGAAATGATCATGCTTTTGGCTTCGTATAACAAGGAGGTTAATGAGGTTGTGTTAGAAAATGCTTCAAAAAATGAAAAATACAATTCAGCGATAGCTCCACTGCTAGTTATAGTTGCACAGCACCATGAGTATACCATGATCAAGCTCTTCGATTTTGTATAGCATGAGTAACTGACAGACACGTCTAGTGGACGTCGCCTCGATATGTACCCACGCCTAATAAAAGAGAAGGGAGTGAGTACAAACCAAATCCGGTTTCTATTATTAAAAATGTACCAAACAAACCTAGATATGCTTAAAGCTAGTGTATTTGAAGACGGTCAAGGCAGCTCACTTGACTAATCCTCCATGCTTTGGATGTGATGTCAATTGCTGGCTGCAGCAGAAGTGATCAATGAAGCCACTTGCTTTTCAATAGGGCAGAGGATAACAAACTCCAATGTTTTCTCACTGGTCCCTTTTCCTCCCAAGCCTACTACATGCTTGCAAACACTACAGGATACACGAGCTTTGCTGAGTGCCAAGGGCACTCGGCAAAGCCCCAAAAACACTCGGCAAAGCGTTTGCCGAGTGTTACACTCGGCAAACGACACTCGGCAAAGGTTTTATCGGCAAAGAGCTGTTTGTCGAGTGTCAAACGTCGGGCACTCGGCAAAGACTATGCCAAGTCCCAAAAAACACTCGGCAAACATTTTTCGGGAAAAAATAAAAAAAACAAGTCCTGCCACCACCACCACGCCCCGCCGCCGCCACCACCACCACAGCCGCCGGCCACCACCACCACACCACCACCACAACCACGCCACCACCACCACGCCCCGCAGCCGCCACCACCACCACAGCCGCCGGCCACCACCACCACCACGCCACGCCGCCGGCCACCACCACGCCGCCCGCTGGTGCGCTCCTCCCTGCCGGATCCGCCATCGGAGGGCACCTCCCCACCGGATCCGCCGCCTCCACGCTGCTGCTCCCCGCCGGATCCACCCGCCGCCACCGTGGATCTGATCACCGGCGAGGGAGACAGTGAGGGAGATGAAGAGAGGAAAAGAGAGGGAGATGGGGAGAGCTGACCAACCTCGGACCCACGCCAGCCGCCACAACCCCATTGTCGCCGGATCCGAGCCCCAGCAGCCGGATCCGACGCATGCCGCCGTCGCGAGGCCCACCCGCCGTGGAGCTCCCCTTGGCCCTCCTCGTCGGATCCAATGCCAGCCGTCGTCGCGAGGACCACCCGCCGCGGATCCGTCGGCCTGGAGCTCGCCTTGGCCCTCCACGCCAGCGGGGGAAGAAGGGAGGGGAGGGCCGGGGCGCCGGCGGGGAAGAAGGGAGGGGAGGGGCGCCCACGAGGAAGAATGGAGGGGAGGGAGCGGCGGCGGCCGGATCCGGGGAGGAGGAGGAGGGGAGGGGCGGCGCCCGGATCCGGAGACGGAGGGGAGGGCGGGGCCGCGCAGGAGAGGGAGGGGAGGGGCGCGCCGGAGGAGGGGAGGGAGGGGAGTGGCGCAGTGGCGCCGGAGAGTGGGCGCAGGCGGGCGGATCTGGGAGGAGGCAGGGGAGGAGGGAGGGGAGGGGCGACGGCGGTTAATTAAGTGGTTTTTTTCCTTTGCCGAGTGTCCTAGATCTGGGCACTCGGCAAAGTTTTTTTTTCATTTTTTTTCTTCTCCTTCTTTCCCAGAAAAAGATTTTTTTTCCTTTGCCGAGTGTCCTAGATCTGGGCACTCGGCAAAGTTTTTTTTTATTTTTTTTTCTTCTCCTTCTTTTCCAGAAAAAAGATTTTATTTATTGCCAAGTGTCCTAGATCTGGGCACTCGGCAAAGTTTTTTTTTCATTTTTTTTTCTTCTCCTTCTTTCCCAAATTTTTTTTATTTATTTCTTTGCCGAGTGTAAAAAAAAACACTCGGCAAACTCCCTATTTGCCGAGTGTTTTTTTGACACTCGGCAAATCTCCTCTTTACCGAGTGTTTTTTTTTGCCGAGTGTTTTTAGCATAGCACTCGGCAAAAAACTTGTTTGTCGAGTGCCCGAGAGAATACACTCGGCAAACATAAAAACATTCGGCAAATTTGACGTTTCCGGTAGTGAAAGACTCCGCAAGTACTTCACCCATTGTTCTCATAGAAAACAAAACATTTCGTAAGCATGTTAACCTAACTACTCGCAAGACGTACAGCACTAGTTGCTTCCTCAATTGTGTATGCACATATCTCTTCCTGTCCCTCCAATTGCGGGCTAGATACAACAGCTGAATCACTAAGTTCACCTTCCCCATGCACAACATAACTTCTGTATGTTCAATGAACAAAATATATAGGCCCAAAAACTTCCCCTACTTCTCCACAAGGATAACTCCACCGAGACACGTAACGTGCCTCATGGCACACCCTCGTCGATCACCTGACACACTGCATCTGCATCCAATGGCTCTGTTCACTTAATAAAGGGCAGTAGTGCACGACTTATGGAAGAGATAGAATGCAAAAATCCATTTGTGTACCAACCTTCTGCACCGTAGCAACTACACTAGCTAGCAGTCAAGGTGAAAATTGGTTGTTCAAAGTTTTGCCACATCTACCTCATCGGTTACTGTTCTTTCATTGTCTGAAAAGTTCACATTACTTTATGCTTGGGGCCACCAGTAATGTTCAATTTTCTACTGTCCCAAGGAAAATTTTATTTCCTTAAGATAATCTTTTACATCCTGGGCTAACAGCATATGAAGATTTCTAACTCGTAGTAAGTATCATCAACCCTGGAACGGTTTTTGTATCAGATACTTGGGAGTTGGGTGAGCATAACTCATACGAAGACCATGTAGACATGTCATGGATGTTATACACACAGTGAGACAAACTCACAGGAAGATCCAGCTAGTGACGGTATTGTTTCCAAGAATTGATTGCAGCTGAGAAGAAGAGAGCACCAAGGCCAGCAGATCAGTGATGAAGTCAATGCAATCAGCATTCTATCAGGTGATTAGAAAAGGCATGCAAAAAATGTTAATGTCGACACTTGGTGTAATGGTTTATAACCTTTTTTTAACTTCAGTGCTGTTTGCTTTTACATTATTTAAATTTATTACTGAAGAATTGGAGCTATATATACAGCCCCTGTACAATTCCTGTGGCACTTTGTGGAGAAATGTTATAAATCATTGATGCAGTACGCAGTTGTCACCGAGAATAGTACATCACAGAAGGTCATATTTCTTGTTGTGGTGCATTGTTCTCAAATCTAGTCACAAGTTCTATTCAACTAATCTTTCTTTGTGCAAAGACAAGCAACATGTTTCCTGTTCTATATCCTAATCGAGCCAACTGTATTCTTGTCTCAAACTTTGTTAAACTATACTGTCGGTGTAGCATGAGACAAAATTAACTTTTGTCGATGTAGTAGTCTAGCCCCTCATACCCTATTATTTTTCTGGAATCCACCGCTATGGTCAATTTGTGTGTGCACACTCCATTTACCCCACTTCATTCACTAGGTTGCGCCATGCTATTATTTCTCCATCATATGATATATGTTGTTGCTTTATGAGCTAAATAAGATAACCACATCAAACCCAATGTGTACATATTCATTTGAGCATCGCGTGTATTCATTGTCCTCTTTACTTGTCTCTCTGGTCACTTATGCATCTATTATATGAGGGCCAAGGGGAGTAGGAGATATTACACCCTATTAGTATATCAATATGCCGGAAATATCCAATCAATGTAATTAATTAGAGCACGTAACAAACTCCAGTCTAGCTGATCTTTGTATACTTATTTTATTTTATTTTATTTTATTTACAAGCTCTAAAATAATTTTATTGAATGTGTACAATGCCATTGAGGCACTGGCTGTTAATCCTTGATTAACAAACTAGGACGTAGTAAGCTAATTTCAAGGAAGAAATAATCTATACTGTGACGCTGAGCTGGGAATCACATTGTGGAGGCCAGGGTAGAGACAGCGCAGCAGCATGATGATGATGTCGTGATCCAGCATCATAGAGACGAGATCACGAAATTGGTCCGCCAATTGCTTCACCTTGGCACAGTGTTCCACATCATGCACATGTCACTCCGAAAGACATTTAGAAACTCTGCACCGATGTAGATCGATCACATGGCCTTGTTGTCACAGAACAGGGCACGTATGATGCACCTGTCCTTTGAGGTCTGCATGGTGAGGAGGATTTAAACGATTCAAAAAATTGTTTTGGACCCGGTCAGAGGAGCCTTGTGTGGTGGAGTTGTTGACGTGATCGGTGACACTGAGCTTCGAAAAGATGATGGAAAAGCAGAGGCACAGCCCATAGTTATTTCTTTATAAACTTCGTCCATCTTTAGATTGTTTAAACTCTTAGGAATCGAGATAAGGAGCTGTTGGAGAGAGGTCTTTTTCAATATATATTTGCAAAAAAAAATCAAGATTGGGAAAGGGTTTTGGAAACTCTTGGAGATGCTCAATATAAATAGAGTTATTTTCTTTTAAACTTCATCAAGCTTAAGATTGTTAAACTTCAGAGTCTTGACTAAAATCTCAAGTCTTTCAAACAGAGGTTGTATATTTAATTAATGTCCCATGCTTACACAACATTGTAGATTTGATGAGATAATGGAATAGTTTTTCTACATGACCACTTAATCGTTTTTTATTTGTAACAATTTTATCGCATTGGCCTATAACTTATATTAGGTTTTTTTTTCAGGCCAAATGCATTTTTGCCATTATAAGTAAGGTAACTGTAAAATTCTGCCACTGGAGTAGCCTTTGACCACGAAGTTGGACTCACAATGCAATTACATACACGCCTCTGCTACATCTACGACAGATGGACTAGGATGATAGTAGGGGTCAGGCACACAGAGCGGCTGTGCAATGCAAGAGATGAAGTTGTGCCAATGCACTTCAACCCGCACACACGCTCCACCATTCACCTGTTGCTTCCTTGCAAATATACTCCGGTAACTGATCACAACGTACATCCAACGAAGCTGGACCTCTCAGTTCTGTCGCCTCAACCTTCTGTTCCTGCAGTTCTGCCTACCACCCAACCCATTTTGGTCACATGTGTGATCCTGATGCCTCATAAGCCTAATAAGCACTGGCTACTACCAAGTGACGACTCCATTCTTTGGAAAGAGCAGACAACCTTTCTCTCAGCTCAGGTGCACGGCTCTTCTGATCTTCTACTTCCCCATTTGCATATTATGCTATATATTTGGCCAAAGGAAACCACGCACCCTATCCAATGTGTAATGATTTATTCAATGCAATTATCCACCACTCATTCAATGCAATTATGCTACTGCCTTGATTCTCTGTACAAACATTTGAAAATATTGACCAAACAATAGATTCATGATTTCCCAAAACTAGCATACAACAAGAGATGATTTCACTTAAAATAATGTTTCAAAAAAATACATTTTAGAAACTGGGATATAGCTCACGTTCAGTCATAGAGGTGGAAATTGGTTTAAAAGAAAAGGAGGCTTTATGGTACTTTCAAATAAATGTGAACTGTTCATTTTGTTAGATCAGATGGTGAAATATATATTTAGTTAACTTTTAATTTTGTAAAATATGATAAATACAGAAACTTTTTATATACAAATCTTTTTTTTAAATCTAATTGACACATGAGTGACCTATTAGATGTGGTAGACCTTTTTATTTTGCAATTTTGGACATAACATGATCAAATTTGCATAAACTGTGGATCTTTTTTTAAGCATGTTAATCCACATGATTTGTTTCCTGAACAAGCTTTCTTTGCATGTTAATCACACGAACAAGTGGCCGTACGCCCACTTTGTCATGAAGGGATTTAATAATATTTCTTTTTTTCTTTTTTAGGTTACTTAATTCATTAAAAAAATCTAAAAAATCAATGGCCCAGATTTGTTTGAGATATTACCTTTTATATGTAAATGGAGTACCCTAACATTGTCCATATGAAAGAGTTTATGAAATATTTAGAAAATTATTGTGGTTCAACGTTCGATTTATTCCTAAGAGGAAAACTTACACCAAATTCTTATTGTATTGGATTACCTATATATAGAAGTGGAACTCACAAACTTCGACCCATCATGCATCCATATAGTAGCAGGTTGAGGCATTGAGCATTCTATTTGTTCTTTGCTGTAGTAAGATAAGGGACTGTTCGCTTTCAAGACTATCAAATTTAGTGTGTGTTTGGTTCGGAGACTTAGTGGAACTAGATAATACCCCGCACGTTGTTGTGGGAATGTTACAGAGAATGATGAGAATTAGTCATTTTCAACAACTGTTAGAATGAGCAGCACACCTCTCCTCATGTAGAGCAAAATGCCACCGTCGTGCAATATCCCTTAGCTTAATTCATATCTTAGCTGGATATTTTAATGAAACATAATGATCCACCTTGAATAACAGAGAAGCCGAACAAAACACATGTCAACCAAAGAGTGCATATCTCTTGATAAAAAAAAATGGATCGATATGATAAATAAGAGAAAAGCGTCATCTAAGCCTTAAAAATGCATTTTTGGAGCTTCTTAGATATAGCAAGTAGACATCGCATTATTTGCTCTCTTCCCAACAGCATGACCTGGAGCAACTTTTTTAATTTAAATATTAGAGTTGAGAAAAAACGAATGGAAAGGAAAGAAAAGAGGAATGATGTGCCCCTGTCTTATCCATGGCATGCGGCTTGCTCAATGTCTCCCTCTTCATCACGTGATTCAATCCCCTTCTCTATTTGATTCATGGTGCCACAGGCGAGTAGCATGATACTGAAGGGAGGGAGAATCGTGGTGCTGCTGCAGAACTGCAGACGGGCGCAGCGCATGCTTTGAAGTGATCAGGTGCACCAGCGGCAGCCACGACCATTGAAGACCATCCGTGGTTGGCGGTTGTGGTCTGCAGCAAGCAGCCGAAGCAGCTCAGGCGCTCGTTGGAGACCATCCGTGCTTTCAAGTGATGCAGATTTGCATTTGCCGTGGACGGGTGCAAGATAATCTTGCATATGGGAGGCAAACAACTCCAATCTTCAGTGACTGCTACGGATAATTCTGTCTTAAAAGGATTTTTTGAGTGCAACTCGTGGTTGGAGAGAGTGGAAGAAGACATAGAGGGGAGATCATCAATGGACAGAACGACTATCCAGTTCCTGGAATGAAGAGTCGCATGAGTGGTGCACAACTGGAAACGAATGGGAAGGGACTTTTCAGCTGCAAACTGCAATTGCATGACTTTGCTAGTGATTCGTGGGCTCCTCTGATGACGTGGCTTCATAAAATCGCAGAAAAATCTCATAGTGGGGATCTTCTATTTAATTATAGGAGATAGGAGATAGGAGATAAGATGGACCTAATCCAGTTTTTAGGGATTGGATCGTCCCATCTTGTGTTGGGTTTAGACGGATGGGTCCATCCCTGTTTTTTGTTTTGTTAGAGTGATAGAGGGAAAGGGGATGGATGGAGCTTTTAACGTGATCATCTACAGCTTCTGTGGGCTCCGCATGTCATCCCTATCCAACTCTTCCCCACCGCATCTCTCTCTGTGTCAGCACCGCTCGCGACCAATCACCATGCCGCTAACTCCACCCGCCACCTCCCATCTCACACCACGCTGATTGCCCCTTCGCGCCAGAGCGCGCCACACTGCTCATTCCACAGCATCGCCCATGCCACCTCCCATCACGCCTCAGCCTCTGTCGTGGAGCCTTGACTCGGCTCTATCTCGTTGGAGCCGTGGCGCCTTCCCATTGTTGCGGAACCGCGCCCCTGCCTGCACCTTGCTAGATCCACATTGCCTCTTCACCGCCATGACCACGCGGCCTGTGTCACCTCACCTACGCTACTTCTGTCTCACACGCGAAGGAACAGATGCCGACGGCATGTGACCGGGACGATTGGGGATGTCCCTGTCCCCTTGATTCAGAGCGCTGGTTCCGTCCCGCATCTACGAGGATCCACCCATCCAAACACTCCCAATTCTAGGATCGACCCATCCCATCCTTGAAACCAAACACATGCTAAAAGGAGCACAATGCAGCCATCCATCTTATACCTTGCCATGGATCTGAGGCCAGGACACGAAACAAACAACCCTTAAATATAGCAGGTATTACATTCCTTTGAGAATATCGGTCACGTAGTACAAGTGAAGATGGGATTGCTCGTATTATAGGTCTTGGTGAAATAATGTCAGGTGAATTTGTCGAATTTGTAGAAGGGACGAGAGGTATTGCTCTGAATTAGGAATCCAAAAATGTTGGGATTGTTTTAATGGGCGATGGGTTGATGATACAAGAGGGGAGTTTTGTAAAAAGCAACAGGAATAATTGCTCAGATACCCGTGAGCGAGGCTTACTTGGGTCGTGTTATAAATGCCCTTGCTAAACCTATTGATGGGAGAGGCGAAATTGTCGCTTCAGAATCTCGCTTAATTGAATCTCCTGCTCCGGGTATAATTTCTAGGTGTTCCGTATATGAACCCCTTCAAACAGGGCTTATTGCTATCGATTCAATGATCCCTATAGGGCGCGGTCAGCGAGAGTTAATTATTGGGGACAGACAGACTGGCAAAACAGTAGTAGCCACAGGTACAATTCACAATCAAAAAAGGGCAAGATGTAATGTGTTTATGTAGCTATCGGTCAAAGAGCATCCTCCGTAGCTCAAGTAGTAATTACTTTCCAAGAAGAGGGGGACATGGAATAAACTATTGTAGTAGCTGAAATAGCGGATTCACCCGCTACATTACAATATCTCGCTCCTTATACGGGAGCAGCCCTGGCTGAGTATTTCATGTACCACGAACAGCATACCTTAATAATTTAGGATGAATGTGAGGCAACATAGTGTTAGAATGTCACTGAACAACATTGAAGTGGTGGTACATTTGGTAGTTGGGTTGTTGCAACATTTGTGTGTTTTCACATTAGGTAGTAAGTGTTTTCGATATATATTGAAGTTTTTTCACCCCAAACACAACAGTCAGTGATGTTGCCTGATGTAGTTTCAGTTGTGCAACAGGAAGACTCCCAGTATACATTGGAAATAGATTAATCAAGGGTAGAGGTCTTGGAGGAAGTTCATCGCTTTGACATTTCGGCTTCCTGGTAGGTCTGGAAGGCATAGGGAACATGTGGGATACAGGCAATTCATTTCACGCGACACCAGAAACGGAGCCAAGGACTGACTGACAAGCTGTCCCTTCGTGGCATACAATTCCTAAGGCTGCCGACTTGGTGATAGCATGCATGGTAGCCAAAAGCTACTCATTACACAATAGGATGCATTATGGAGCAGCCCTTTGGATAGCAGCTTCAATTTCATCAGCATAGACATGCTATTGGAATTGCCTAAGCGACTTTGGATGACAATCCAGGATGAACTAACAGTTTTTCTTTCTAAAACAAAGAAGCTGAGAGCTGCCGACTACATTAGAACACAAAATTTACAACCTTTGACACACAACAGACAAAAAAACTTGGTTCGATTAACTAAGTTCCCACCTGGTACCTGGACATAGGATCTCCATAACTTTTACATGATTGATCTTATCACTTGTTAGGAAACATCTTTGACATACAATTTTATGCTCTCCATGTTCATGAAACTCAAATGCTGCATCAGAAATGCTGCATCAGGTAGCAACTGCGTCGAGGTTGAGTGGGCCGACTGGCTGGTTGTGTTAGGTGCAACTCCTCTGTAATATTCACCACCGAGATTTCCCATGGTGGACACCTCCCCAAGACAGTCAAACTGCCTACATCGGTGCATTGCGACGTCACAGCTGTACATGAATCAAGGATGCTATCAAGGATGCTCACTGGGTCATCGCGGTCAGCTTGTACATGAATCACTTTGACAAGCTGGTCCCGTTCCTTGCTACTGGTCAAACACACACTGGGTTCTGGGTGCAAACAACATGGTTTAGCTTAGCACTTTCCCTTGCCCAAATCTACTTGGCCTATTGGCCAAAACGAGTTTGAACTGGTGGCAGGTGCTTGGGTCCAACTTTCCAAATTTCAGTCCTATCATCCTTTGGTCTTTTTTTTTTTTTGCACACACTAATGCAATTATTCACAAAGCTCCATCATTATCATAAGCATCGGTTTTGTCCCTGCTGCGAAGATGGTTCCCAGTGATCCCACCTCCATAAATAGCAAGGGAACACTGAGAATCCCTTGTAGCTTAGGGTTAATTCCATTTTTGCACCCTCTCTTACACTATTACAGCGCTCCAAATTTATAGGGAGACGAAGAACACTTACTATATAGGTAGCAATATTACCCTATACCTGCAACAACATATTCCTGGATTTGAAGACAGCACTCACAAAGGGTTAATTACATTTGGTTTTGTACAACTGACATGCTATATTTGAAACTGGACCGATATGACCGGGCCAGCCCAGCTTCCTGCACTCGATGTGCTCAGCACAGGTTAGGCACCGATCGGCAAAGCCTACAACGAAACTACGAACGACAGCTGTGCACATAGACTTGACTGGCACACATGCTCCACCGTGGACGTGTTGCTGTTGTGCCAATTTACGCCACCATAGTACACCCGGCAAAGCTTCATCTCTCGGTCATACTAACAGTGGAGGAGTTGTAATTTTCCATACTATTCACTCCTTACCATTTGCTCACATGTGTGATCCTGATGCCTCACAAGCCTAACACAAGATACTCTAACCAAGTGACGACTCCATTCTTTGGAATGATTTGGTGACAATAGCCACATACTTATATTAGCACCCATAATTCCCTTTTTCACCTTTCTGTCAGCTCTTGCCACAGCTCTTCTTCTACTTCCCCGTTTGCATCTGCTATGCTTATATATATTGGCCAAAGCAAACCACATCCTACCTAATATGTCGTGTGTTTCATTCAATCAAACTATCCACCAACCACCGCTGAGTATCCCAATGTACTATAACAGTACTATTTCCTTCATTTCCTTTACAAACTCACATTTGAAGATTTGAATGAAAGAAATTACTTGCTAGGGAAATTTTGGTTGGAGCATTGAAGCATGCTGTCAAGTGTCTTTATCAGAGTTCAACCTTCTGATTTGTTCCTTGGCGGAAAACTCACACCAAATGCTTATTGTATTGGAGGATCTATATATGGAAATGGAACTCACAAACTCTGACCCTTAGTATAGCAGATTGAGCATTCTATTTATTCTTTTCTCCCCCAAACTGCACTCTATTTTTTCCTTGCTGCAAGGCCTATTCGTTTTCAAGCCTAGCAAAGGTGCATTACGCAGCCTTGCATCCCAGGCATCCAATTTTGGACGCCTAGGTCAAACAAAGGACCTGCCTTGCCATGGATCTCAGGCCAGGCACTAGTACAGAAATGATTTTGCCAAATAGTTGTCACAAATTTGATAGAAGCTGCCACTTTAATTAAATCTACAGGCACAAATGGAATATGACCCAATAGGAAAACAAAGCTGAAGATATTTCCTTCAAAAAGAATGTAAAGATAGCTCTAATAACTTCTAAAGATTCCTCCTCTGTCCCGCAGCCGGGCAAAGACCACGCTGCCAAATAGCTGTCCCGAGACAGAAGCGGCCCAATCCAATTTATCAATCGCACATACTACTCCATGTGAGGAACTGGGCCTAAAGGCCAACCAGGCCATCGCATGCATCCCAACGACATACAACAATTGCAGCAAAAATGATAACAGAAACAGAGCGAACCTTGCTTCCCTGGCCTACATTTCTTGACAAAAAAAGAGGAAAATTTTAGTTAATTATTTGAAGCAATATTGTCCCTATATCTCCCTATGTCAAAGAACAAAATACTATTTCACGTAGCAAAATTAAAGATCGAGCAAAATTTCTATAACAGGAAGAATTGTGCTCCTGCAAAAACTGCACATCGTGCTGTAGTATAGCAGGATCTGCTGGCTGCTGATGTCCCATCTCTTTAATGATTCAACAAAATAGCCTGGAGTTCAGGTCATAAGCCTGTTCGCTTTGTCGTATTTGGCTTATAAGACGTGGCTTATCAGCCAACGAATAGTATTTCTCTCTCACACTAAACCAGCCAACGGTACTTTCAGTCATGGCTTATAAGCCAAACAAGACCAAACGAACAGGGCGCATTTCTGCCAACCTGCTTTCCTGACTCGTCTTTGTCACACCAAGCTCTGCATGAGAGCATTGCCTAATAGAGAAAGGGAAACATCAGTTTTCACAATGCTGCTTCCAAAAGACAATGAGTGCAACTAGAATAATTGCTATCTTTGCTTAGGCTACTGTCGAGTTCTTTAGAACGCTTAGTGAAGGATGCTTCAAAATATTGTATTTTTTTCATGAACACAACAGAATATTTAAAATGAAATAAAATGTAGGCCTTCAAGACTCAGTTCCTTTAAAAGGTAATGCGCTAAGTTCCCACCTAGTACCTAGACATAGGATCTCCATAACTTTTGTATAATTGATCATATCACATGTTAGGAAACATCTTTGACTTGTAATTTTATGCTCTCCATGTTCATGGAACTCAAATGTTGCATCAGAAATGCTGCATCAGGTAGGAACTGTTAGATAATCTACTACTATCTTGTGTGAACACAGCAAGGGAAGGCGGCGTCGAAAGGCCCCCTGCTGTGATACTGTAGCCGCTGCATGTGCAGGCGCCGCACGGCTCACCTGTAGCACTGTAGGCACATGCAGCGGCCGGCGTAGAGTCAGCCCTGTATGTTATCTAATTACTGTTACAGCATGTGCGCTGTACTAGAACTAGATGGATAGAGTTGTATAAATAGACTACCACGGCAACTCAGTAAAGGGAGTTTAGATTTGCCATCTCCCATACAGGGCTTCGGCCAACGCTGGTGTCTTGTACTGTGTGTGTATGCTATGTTCTCCCTTCTTCTAGCTCTAGCCATAGTGTGTGGGGACGGACAACGCTTGTTCGTGGTCGACACGACTAGTGGGTGCTCGGCAATACTAGCGGGTACTCGGCAAGACTGGTGAGTGGTTTACTCACCTGAGCCGGTGATCCTGTGGGCCAACAAGTGTTATCAGAGCCGTACAAGCGAAGTCACCAGACTAACCGCTGGCGATGATGGGCGGTTCGGAGATGGGCGACAGCAGTGGCACTACTGTGGCTGCCCAGCCACGACCGAAGGTCGTTGTTCGCACGGTGCGGGAGGTCAGCGGCACCAGTTGGCCGATGCTTACTTGCACCAACTATGGAGAGTGGTCGGTGACCATGAAGGTCAAGCTCAGAGTCCGACGGCTCTGGAATGTTGTTGACAAAGGCACCGACAATGAAGAAGATAACATGTCAGTGCTGAAGGCTATCCTCGCTACTGTATCGACTGAGTATAGGGAGCCGTTGGGGGTGAAGAGCTCTGCTAAGGAGGCGTGGGAGGCTATTGCGGCGATACGCGTCGGTTCCGACTACGCAAAGAAGGCAACGGCTCAGCTTCTGAAGCAGGAGTACGCCAACCTCAAGTTCAAGGATGGTGAAACGGTGGAGGATTTCTCCCTCCGCCTGCAGATGCTCATCAGCAAGCTAAAGAGCTATGGCATCACCATCAACGAAATGGAGGCAGTCTCCAAGTACCTCCACTTCGTGCTGGCAAAGTACATCCAGATCGCTCTCTCCATAGAGACGATGCTGGACTTGTCCACCCTCACCATTGAGGATGTAACAGGCCGTTTACGGGCGGTGGACGAGCGCCTGGAGCAGGAGACAGCAATGAAGGACAGCGGGAAACTCCTACTGACGGAAGAGGAGTGGGCTGCTCGGAGGAACTCTGGGAAGGCAGCCTCCTCCAGCCGCAGTGGCGATGGCAAGCGCCGCGGCAGGGCTTCTTCAGAAAAGAAGAAGCAGGTCGACCCCAACACCTGTCGGCACTGCGGGAAGATGGGTCATTGGGCACGGGAGTTCCCAAACCGCAAGCAGGAAAAGAAGCTCAGGCTCATCTGGCGCAAGCCAATGATGAGGATGAGGCCACTATCCTGATGGTGACATTCTGTGCACTACACGACGTCGAGGCCGAGGAGAGGGAAGAGGTGACGATGGTGGAAGGACCTGGGAAGGCCCTGAAGACCGTCAACCTTGTCGAACCACGCCCCAAGTCCACCTCGAACGATGTGGGCGCCGACTAGGAGCAGCGGCGGTGGTATCTGGATTCTGGTGCCAGCAACCACATGACGGGCTCTAAGGCATCCTTCTCCGAGCTCGACGACGATGTTACCGGTATGGTGAAGTTTGGTGATGGCTCAAGGGTGGCTATCCAAGGGCGCGGCACCATCATCTTCAGGTGCCAGAACATGGAGCACTGCGCGCTAACGGATGTATATTATATCCCGTAGGTGCGTTCCAGCATCATCAGCATTGGTCAGCTGGATGAGCACAGTAGCGAGGTTAAGATCAAGGACGGAGTCCTTATGATCAAGGACCGGGTGCAGCGACTTCTTGCCAATGTAAAGAGGTCCCTGAACCAGTTGTACCTGCTCGACCTAAAGGTAGAGCAGCCGGTGTGCCTGGCGGCAAGGCACTCCAAGGAACCGTGGATGTGGCATGCTCGGTTCGGACATCTCAGCTTCGACGCGCTTGGTCGGCTGGAGAAGATGGTCCGAGGGCTACCCCACATCAAGCACGGAGGCGAGCTATGTGACAGCTGCATGGTCGAGAAGCAGAGGAGGCTACCTTTCCCAAAGGCGGCCAAGCATCGCGCGAAGGACGCTCTCAAGCTCGTTCATGGTGACCTCTGCGGGCCGATCACGCCTGCTACAAACGGTGGTCGACAGTACTTCCTCCTACTCGTGGATGATTGCAGTTGCTACATGTGGCTGCAACTCCTGACGAGCAAGGACGTAGCGGCGGCGGCGATCAAGAAGTTCAAGATGCGCGCGGAGGCCGAGAGCGGCAAGAAGCTCCGTGTGCTGAGGACTGATCGCGGCGGTGAATTCACTTCGGTGGAGTTCACTGCGTACTGTGCAGATCAGGGTGTGGGGCCGTACTTGCCACAACAGAATGGCGTGGTGGAGCGACGGAACCAGACGGTGGTCGGCATGGCCCGATCCATGATGAAGGCCAAAGGCATGCCGGCAAGGTTCTGGGGTGAGGCGGTGACCACGGCGGTGTTCATCCTCAACCGCTCTCCGACCAAGGCCCTGACGGGCAAGACGCCGTTCGAAGCTTGGTATGGGCGCAAGCTGAGCGTGTCCTTCCTCCGGACATTCGGCTGCATCAGCCATATCAGGAAGACGAAGCCGAACCTCACCAAGCTGGAGGATAGGAGCACACCCATGGTGTTCCTAGGCTACATGGAGGGTACCAAGGTGTACTGGCTCTACGACCCACGTGGAGACAAGGTGCTTGTCTCGCGTGACATGGTGTTCGACGAGAAGGTGGCTTGGGACTGGAGCAGTCCGAGCACGGGGGAAGCTGACAGCTTCACCAACACCTTCATCATCGAGCACTTGGTCATCCACGGTGGTGGAGACACTAGGGAAGAGGTGCCGAGCACTCCGAGTGGAGTGCCAAGCACTCCGACGGTAGAGCCGAGCACTCCTGGGGCAGTGCCAAGCACTTCGGGAGGGATGCCAAGCACTCCGGAAGGAGTGCCGAGCACTTCTGAAGGGATGCCGAGCACGCCAGGAGTGGTGCTGGGAGGTTCTACAGTGGTGGCGATCACTCTAGGACAAAAAGCAAGCACTCCTATGGCGGAGCCAAGACGTCTTGCAATGGTGCCAACCACTCCAAGACTGAGGCTAGGCACTCCTACAGTGTGGCCGAACACTGCAGAAGTTATGATGAGCTGCCCAGAAGTAGTGCCGAGCACTGCAACCAGGGTGCCAAGCACTCAAGGTGCTATGCCAAGCACTCTGGCGGAACAGGGAATTCCATCGACGCCGATCGAGTTTGCCTCGCCTCCCGGTGACATCACTGAGTTCGTGGATGCCTTCCACGAAGGTGAGGAGGTGCGGTTCCGCAGGCTGGACAACATCGTCGGGGGCATAGGACCCTTAGGCCTGACTTGTCGGTGGCTCAATGACGCAGAGCTGCTACTCGTCAGTGCTGAGGAACCACCCACGTTCGTGCTAGCCGAGCGTGATGGAAACTGGCAACGGGCGATGCTGGAGGAGATGAAGGCAATCGAGGAAAACGAGACTTGGCAGCTCATCGATCCACCTCCAGGATGCCGTTCGATCAGCCTAAAGTGGGCGTACAAGGTCAAACGGGACGAGCTCGGCGCCATTGTCAAGCACAAAAGCGCGCCTCGCCGCCAAGGCTTTGTTCAAAGATGAGGGCATAGACTTTGAGGAGGTCTTTGCGCCAATGAGCGCGCATGGAGTCGATCCGTTTGCTACTAGCCTTGGCGGCAAAAGAAGGATTGGCGCGTCCATCACTTGGACGTTAAATCGGCCTTCCTCAATGGCGAACTGGCGGAAACGGTCTTCGTCAGGCAACCTTCAGGTTTCACCATCAAGGGAGAGGAGCACAGGGTGCTCCGACTGCGCAAGGCGCTCTACGGGCTGCGGCAAGCCCCACGAGTATGGAACGCCAAGCTTGACGACACGCTGGGTGAGCTTGGGTTTCAGAGGTGCGCAACCGAGCACGCGCTCTACACGTGGCGACGGGGGGAGGAGGAGCTTGTCGTCGGCGTGTATGTGGACGACTTGATCGCCACCGCGCGCGCATCGAGGAGGACATGCAACACTTCAAAGCGTGAGATGGCGGCTCGTTTTGAATGAGCGATCTCGGCGCACTCTCCTACTACCTCGGCATCGAGATGAGACAGGGGAAGGAGGAACTCACGCTCGGTCAGAGCGCGTATGCCTCCAAGTTGTTGGAGAGGAGCGGCATGGCTGAGTGCAAGCCATGTGTGACTCGATGGAGGAGCGGGTGAAGGCGACGAAGGCCAAAGACCACGGTGAAGGTGGATGCAACACTCTCATCGGAGCATCGTCGGTGGTCAACGCTACCTAGTCCACACGAGGCCGGACATTGCGTTCGCCGTGGGCTACGTCAGTCGCTTCATGGAGGATCCCAGCGAGGATCACTGGGCTGCAGTGAAGCGACTACTGTGCTATGTCAAGGGGACGGTGGATCAAGGGATCATCTTTCCCAAGACCGGCGGGAGTAGGCTGCAGCTCACTGTGTTCAAATGATGCGACATATGGCGGGGACATCGACGGAGCACCTCGGTGTGCTTGTCTTCCTCGGGTTGGCTCCAATTTCATGGTCGTCATCAAAAAGCGAAGGTGGTGGCGTTGTTCACGCGCGCAGGCGTAGTACGAAGCGGCGGCCACAATGGCGCGCTGTTGTGTGGTTATTGCCGGCCTTTGGGCGAAGCCGACCGGTGTGGAAGCTCACCCACTAGCATTGATGGTGGCAACCAGCCCGCCATCGCCCTCGCGAAGAATCCGGTTCTGCACGACCGGAGTAAACACATCGACGTGAAGTTTCACTTCCTCAGGGACTGTGTCGATGGAGGGCAAATCGGCATCGAGTTCGTCGAAACTGGTCGGCAACTCGCGGACGTCTTCACCAAGCCGTTCGGACGTCTTCGACTCATGGAGCTGAATGAGATGATCGGCATGGAGGGGGTACAAGGGTTAGCAGTAGGATTAGGGAAAGATTGTTAGATAATCTACTGCTACCTTGTGTGAACATAGCAAGGGAAGGCGGCGCCGAAAGGCCTCCTGCTGTGATACTGTAGTCACTGCAAGTGTCACTACTAGGATCTGGCCCTGTTGTGACGCCTATATTGGGTTGTAATGTGGCTATTTTGGTTGCAATACAGATCAATTGCATCTATTTATGGTCATTGACAGGTGGTTGCATTTGGAACGGTGCAATAGGTTCTTGCATCCTTTTGGATGTGGTGTTGCAATATGGTGGTTTCGCAATGCACATAAAAAACTAACGCAACCGGGTTTTTGTTGCAAAGCATAGATATTGCAACCAACAGAATGGTTGCGTGAATTACTATTGCGATGAAACATGTGAATGCATTATGATTTTATTGTCATGAATGAACTTGTCGCAAAATAGCTTTATTGCCACTCCATAGTTACATGGGAGTATGGCCATATTGCCATGCAGTACTCCATTGCATCAAAGAAATCTTGCAACGTAACAAATTTGGTGGCTAGAGTCACAATTGCCACATTCATTTCCTGGTGGCAATAAAAGGTAATGCTATGAATCATTGTTGGTGGTAATAGATGAAAAATGCAACAAATCATTGTTGGTGGTAGCAGATGGAAAGCGCAACAAAACATTGTTGGTGGTAAGAGATGGAAAATGCAACGAAACATTGTTGGTGGTAAGAGATGAAAAATGCAACGAATCATTGTTGGTGGTAATAGATGGAAAATGCAATGAATCTTTGTTGGTGGTAGACATGTCCTGTAGCAACACATAAAGTTTGTGGCAATAATGTATATTGCAACAACAAACAATGGTTGTGTCATAGTTTGTTGCAACGAGGGCATTTTGGCCAACGTCTTTTTAATTTCTTTTCATAACTATAAATTTAATTGTTGTTACAAAATAATTGCACCATTGGTATAGATTTCATCATCACATATAAGAACTCAAACCTTCATTAACTTCAAATATATGTCTCAACCAAAGTAATAACACATTGACCGGAGTACTACTAAAATATAAACATGACCACATCATCTTAGTTTACAAGTTTGCAACTATGTTTGGCATTTTAAAATATAACTAAATATGAGTCACTTATTGATCTCTTCATGCTCCATCGCCCATCGGCACTTCATTCTTCTAGCTGTCCATCACCAGCATATAGGCATAAAGCTTTCTCTAAATATTTTGGCTGTCCACGCATTCCTACAATTCATGAACACATATAGAATTTATTATTAATTTAATATAGGAACCTTGATGATTAAGTGCATCGTATAACTAAGCACGTGTAAATTTAATTATCATAGTGACATAGCAAAGATATAAAATAAATTAAGGAACACCCAGCAAGAATATAATATAACATTTGAGATGATAAGAGACCCACCAGTTTGATGAACTTTACTGACATATCATACATAGCATATTTGTCACCATTCCAAAGACAAATCACATTGGTATTCATACCTGATGTTTTCTCTTTTGATTACAAGTCCTCAATAGTTGTTGGGAAGAAACATAATTCAATGACCCATTGGCACCATTCTTTTTCTGGAAAAGAGGCATGGTTGCACTAATCTTTGTTGTCATGGTAGTACCTTCATCAAATACCTTTTTTGTGGTCAACACACTTGATGGTCCATTATTCTACCAAAATGAACGCTGACGTAAACAGGTTGCATTTTATGTGTAAACATGTTGCATGTTTTGTAGGTAACCTTGTTGCATTTTCATTACCTGTACAGCTGCATCGTCTATGCGTGGTGGTGTGATGAAGTTCTTGTCGACACTTGTGCTGATTGGAACCTGTGTAGTGTTGATGGTTCCTGGGATAGCCTGTGCAACGCAAAAGACAAGGAACATTAGCTAAAATAGAGGAGCCAAAAAAGGAGAACTGTGTTCCAAAGTTGGTACCTGCTGCAGTGCCAATTGTATTTGTTGTTGTAGTGTTGACCGAAATTCTTCCGTAATTTCTTCAATTTGTTTCATAGTTTCTTCCTCATCTCTTTCCCTTGCTGAAACTTCATTTGCAAGCTTTTGTTTTAATTCTTCAACATCTTGTTGGTGCTACATTCTTTCTTGTAGGGCTAAAACTTCAGTGCGGGCTGCATCTTTTTCTTTGTGTTTCAGTAGAGCACTTCATGTTGGATATTTCGCCACGTATCCACGCTTCTTGTAGTATAAGAAGTTCCTGGCTCCATAACCAAATTGTTCTTTAAAATAGACTAAGTAATGAAATGAGATATGAGCTCTGTCTACATCAGTGTTGACAAATTCGTCGTCCTCAGGTTTCCCCTTGCATTGGAAATAAATTGTCCACATCTCACCCGTCAATGGTTCACTGTATGCATATAGAGTAGAAAAATATCATTGTGTGGTGTAAGATATTACTTAGACTTGAATTCAACAAAATTAGCAAAATGTGAATATTTTTCTCATTATAGTGAGGCTTTGATTAATAATTTCTCTATTAGCATGGACTCATCAAACTTAAAAAACCAAATATAAATTATTGGAACAGTATAAAATATATGCATGAGCAGGTTCGGCAAACAGGCAATATAAATAGTGAGGGCATAAATTATTGACAATCACTATTGGCAATCAGGCAATCAAGCAGGTTCAACAGTTTCAGTATAAATTGTTGGCAATATAAATTATATGCATCAGGTAGCGAATATAAATAGTGCGGGCATAACAGTATGTCAGCAGGTTAAGCAATATGCATCAGGACTGCTTATTGATGCATAGAAAATAGCACTGAAATTTAAATATGCCTGATTGTCAGAAGATTCAGCAATTTGCTTTTTGTTCATACACAATGCAGGTTCAGCAATTAGCAGAGGCAAAATATTGTGCCAGCGGTGATGATCGAATGAACTAAAATAATACCAGATACTAATCCAAATATAAATATTATAGATCTCTTTATGCTAAGCAGGAAAGTTATTCGTCAAGGCAGACTTTATACAACAGCTTTGATAGATAAATGTAGATTGAATGATCTCTTCCTTGACGCATGCACGCGCCTTCAACAGTACAACATGCACACGCCTGCAACACTACAACACGCATGCATGCGCCCAAACAGCTTTGATCGATGGGCCGACACCCATCACGTAAGCCAACTAACAACAACAGTAGCACGTACCTGCTGTAGAGAAAACGTAGTGTCCCTGAGCCATCAACGTCGTGGCTGTCATCTTCTTCCTGGACGTGATCTTCATTAGGAGAACGGCGCCTCTCTTCTGAAGATTGAGGTGCGGAAGATGGAGGCGTGGACGAAGGAGGTGGCATCACGGCGCGCTTGCGTATGGCGTCGGAGGAGGCAGCCGCCGTGGGTGTGTCCATGAAGCCATCGTCGTGGTCTCCGTGGTTGCCGCCGTCGCTTTACCTAGCGTGAAAAAATGACAGCCCCCACACGCACGGTTTCAGAAAGGGGCACGCCAAAGGAGTGGTGGGAGGAGTTATGTGCCGTGATTATTGGATCTAATTCTACGGGTGGGTATTTTGGCAGGCTATTCCGAAAATTAAAGGCGTGATTATTGGATCTAATCCTACCGGTGGCTGTTTTGGCGGGCTACTTGCGAAATTTAAAGGAGGGAAATTGTGCGTGGTGGAAAAAATAAAAAATGTTATAATCATCAGAGCCTAATAAAAATAAAATATACTAAATAGGCAAATAAAATAATTATCTACTTTTCTAATGCAAGGTAAAAGTATGTATTATTTTGTTTACAAAAATAGCACAAAATATAGCTAATCATATTGATTTTAAATGAGTACTCATCAGAAGCAAAGAAAATGATAAACTATACTCCCTCGGTCCTAAAATAAGTTTTTCAAATTTGACTAATTATAGACAAAATAATATCAATATTTGTATCTATAAGTAAGTTTATTATAAAAATATATTCTAGAACTAATCTAATGATACTTATTAGGTATTAGCAATTTTTTTATATCAAATCCTTCTAGCATGCCTAACCGTGTGTTTGGATTGAGGGTTCACCTGGGTTGGTTGGATTGGACCCAGATTTGATAGTGTTTGGTTTGGGGTTCAAGTGGGTAGGGTTTGTTCCCATAGGGAATATCGGGTTCGACCAACTCCACCAAATTGGGTGAACCGTGTAGACCCAGATGAAGCCTGCGCGTGCGGAGGGAGTAGCTGGCCTAACCAGTGGCGCGTGTGTGGCGGATGTGTAGCCGAGGCCATGGTAACCTAGAAGCAGCGTGACGCGAGGTGATCTAACCAAGTAGCCTGGTCTACGACTCCTGGTTCTCTCTCGTGGCCATGGCTGACAATCGAGTGGGTGTTCCTCCCCTTTCAATATCCTTTCTCCTCGGCAGCGATTGAGTGGGAGGCGGTAGATTTGGGAGCGGTGGGAGTGGAGGCGGGAGCAGGGGGAGCTATGCAGCATCGAAGATCGGGCGTGGGCGGAGCTATGGAGGGTGACTGAGCAAAGAAAGATGGGGAGACGAAGGTGGCAGAGGCTGATACATGGGGCCCATTTGTTAGGGATTGATCTCAACCCCTCTTGAACCAAACATAAAACACGGGGCAACCCTATCCCTCTAACCAAACAAAGAATGGGTCCAATCCTACCAAAAAACACAGATAGAGCCAACCCATTCCACATGGTTTGTAATCCAAACACACGCTAAATATCAAATTCTTGAGGATGGGGCTTTCTGAATTCTTGTCGAACCCTTAAAAATGACATGGCGCTTACCGGGAAAATTACATGGACAAGATGATTTGATGATGTAGCAAGTAATTTGAGAGCATATATAGCCATGCTTGTCAAGATCCTGATGCATTTTCGTACAATCTTATCACTATGATCATATCAAGGGAAACTATCAGTGTGTTTGGATAGCGTCATGGGATGGTCCTGGAACCATCTGAACCTAAAACCGAGCCTACGAATTCGTTTGTACTGCAGTGTGGAATGGTCCCATTCGTCACGGACCGATACTAAATGAACTTTATCGTATTGCGATTCTAAATGAGTCTTCTACTGTTTCCATACAATCCTACAAAGAATATATAGTATCACGATACAACTGTACTATGATAGTACATAATAATTGATATAAATAAGTTTTTTTAATTCAAATGTACTAAAATATTGTCTAAAGCTAGTTGCATGGAACATAATGTCTACAAGTGATCTTACATATACAAAACTCAATTAATTTTTTAAAAATTAAAATGGTAGCATTTAATCTTTCCAATATAGTACAAATGTGATAGTATCCTGATACTACGACCTCATCCTATGATTCGGTACTGTCATGTTCGTGAACAATCATGGCCCCTAGCTTAGTTCAGTCAAGGTTATAAAACACAGTTCAAATGTGGATGATGATGTCGTGCCTCTTAGATGATTATGTGGCCCCTAGTTTAGTAAAGCACATATTATTTGTGTTATTGGGCCAAAGAGAAAATATATAAGTAACAAATAGAAAAGAAATTTTAAATATAAATACGAAATAGGTAAAAAATTTAAACAATAAGTAACAAAAAAAGATGGTAAAATTTATAATGTAAATAAGAAATAGGGATTAAAAATATCAATATGTCAAAAATCCAAAAATAAAAAAGTTTTTGTAGTATGTACTCTCTCCGTCCCTTTTTAAGTATTGATATGGTATTTGTACTGATCAAACTTTCTTGAGTTTAACTAGGTTTATAGAAAAATATTTGCAACATTTGAATCTCTAAATAAGTTTATTAAAAAAATAGATTTAACAATCTATCTAATGATATTAATAAAAAAATGTTATCGGATTCATATTCGTATCATTAATGATATTGGAATGGAGGGAATACCTTTTTAATGGAAACTTAATAAGTTAATATATCCTGATTTCTACCCACTTCTTAGAGTTACTTGGTATTGGAGCAACATTTGTAGGCATCTGTGTCAGTACTGTGAGACCCAAAAAGAAAAAAAAAACTAGTATATGTGGTTTGTAAACCTGTGTAATTCAAAATTTTGAGGGACCAAACCACACCCTTTTAACATTGTCAAAAAATTTCATCACGAAAATCTAAATGAGTTGGTAATTTTTTTTTCATTTTGTGGATATTCAACATGCCATTATCTACATATGTGCAGTTTTTTTTAAAAAAAAAACAATCCTTCTAAGTATGATTTGTATAGTTTATACTATTTTTAAAATTGACTATTTCGATCTATGGAAATTCCGGGTCATGAAACTCGTCTCGAGGTTCCTAGCGAGAAACAAACCCACACGAGGCCCTGGACCATCCAGAAGCAGGCCAAGCCGGGGGACAACAAGGAGGACTTCGCCGATCCTCCTCCCACCGCCGCCGCCGCCGCCGCCGCCGCGGCATCATCTCAGCACCATGCCGCATGCATTCCTCCCTCCGAAATCTGTTGCCTGCCCCGTGTTCACCTCGTCCACCCCAAACATAGCCGCTCCCCTCCCCTTCCCTTTGCCTCCACAACGCTGCCTCCTCTTCAGGCGGGGTGGAGGCGGCCGGACCCATGGCCTGGTATCCCGATCTGCCGGGGGATGGATAGATCCAAGCGGCCGCGGCAAGGAAGACCAAGGGCACATCGGCGGCGACGGCATCCCCCGTAGTCGGACACGGCAGCAACTGCAAGGCGGCCGCCACCCACCACTTCGGTCACGGCAACGGCAGCACCCATCCAATTCCCGACGGGGACTGCTTCCTCCGTGGCTGCATGTTGACAGAGGTAAAAATTTCCTCAAATATATTTTGGATGACTAAATGTTGCTTTTGCTTTCACGGCTGTAACTCTTCTATTTTTTCTTTGACAGTCAGTGAACTCCCACTTCCATTTTCAATTCTCACCATTCCTTTTCTACCTGCAGCCACATGTGCAATATTTATCTTTCCATCTATGCAGGCTAACAGAGGCTTTCAGTTCTTCATTATCAGACTAATAGAGTCTAACAATCATATGAAAATAACTGGATGTTGCTTTTGATTGACATGTGAGACAATTGTTTTGATGACTGAATGTTGCTATGTAGGCATGAAGCATGAATGCTGCTACTGAATAGATGCAATGTGGGATGCGGGGCGATTCAGCAACTCTGCTAGTTATATATGGAGTGTCTGTAAGGTTCTTAGAAAAGCTTATGCTGATGATGACTTATGAGGTGAGTCGACATTAGTATAAATGTTTTATTTCAGTTTGCTCCATGCTCCTGTATGAGTTCTGAATGTCCTAAAAGCTAGAATGTGAAAAACTACTGATCTATGTTGCAGAAAATTATGGAACTCATATCAGTTTCAAGGAAGGAACTCCTATCAGTCTAAAAATAAAATAACTGAAAGATAACTCAGATGTTTGGAATGGTCTACTTGTCTACTCAGTTTAGTAACATTGCTAGTGTTTAGTCTGGCCATTGACCAAGTTCAATGGTCCTTTAATTTAGTTCTGTTGGTGCTTCTATTCTTATTTATTTATTTAGCCATTGCCGTTGTCATGACCAGAGTTGCTTCTTTTTGTCAAAGGCATGTAATTGGTTATTTTACATGTGGATTTGTGTTCCTCATTTCCCTGCTCCCCCTCAGCCTCCCATTGCTGCAGTGGCTGATCCAGAAAATTAGCAGTGGGTTAGCACTGATAAAAAATAGTTTTGGACTACAATACTAAACCTTAAGTCCTTAAAGGGCGTACCTAGTGCAGAGAGTTCTCGCTCTGTGCGGGGTCTGGGGAAGGGTGTTAGTGGCAAGCCTTACCCTCGCCTATGGAATGCAAGGAGACCGCGACTCGAACCCGGGACCTTCCGGTCATAGGCAGTAAGACTCTACCGCTTGAATCAGGCCAGGCCCGCCCTTCAAACCTTAAGTCCTTAAGCGAAGGCAATTTTGCCTAACAACCATCGACACGTTTCTAATCAAATCAGGAGCCCAGTGCAATTGCTAATATAAATCAGTCACTACATTCTTTCAGACAAGGCTCAAAACTAGATCAATTTGTTTTGCTTGAGCACCACAACTTAAACATGCTTGGCTGCACCTTAGTGTGCATTGGTAATTTTAGCAGAACAATGAAGCAAGACATGAAATATTGTTAAAAGTCTTCTACCTCTTAATTTTGTTGTTTCCTATGACAGATAATCCACATAACTGAACAAATGCAGCTCACATGACAAACACATTTTATTTTCATTCACATACCTAATCTGTAAACTTTTTAGGTTGATTGTCATTTCCGATTTGGAAGGCGAATATGAAATAGAAAGGAAGTGCAAAGACCAACTGTTTGGATCGGCATCAACAAAAAAGAAGGCTAGTCCAACCTAGTATTGTTTGGATCATGTAACCCTTACAAATGTTTTCAGCACACATTTCCTGAAATTTTTAGCACTCTACATTAGCCATGTGTATCAAATGTTTTCTGCACTCTACATTACCCATGTCTATCAACCGTTTTTAGGTTGTGACCACCAATCCTTCTGATTCTGAAGGCAAAGCTGACAAAGAAAGGAAGGGCAAGGACCAAATCATCGGCATCAGCCAAGAAGAAGATTAGTGCAACCTGCGGTTGTTTGGCTGCCTTGGCTAGTTCCGCTCTGAGGCATTTAGCGTTACTAACTGAAATTTTGTTGGCTGGTGTAGAAAGTCACCAAGCCCCTAAGCAAAAGGGTTGAACAACTTAGATCGCACATGGATGATCTGCGAGAGGAGATTGAGAACTAGACCTGAAGCTTGAAGACATGGGGGAGGACATAGACATGACTATGAAAGAGTTCATGGTGGCCGTTGCTGATAGGTTTGAGGACATGGGGAAATGATCAAGCCCCAGAATAACTAAATTCCCAGTAGGTTAACCAGGTCCTAGCTGGTTCTTATGCAGGTTATCATGTAGACACTTTGGCAACATCTAAGTATGGACATCTATATTGTAAATGCAGTACATGTATCTATGTATTATGTACATTTATATCTATCTATGAGGACCTAGCTGGTACTTACATCTATCTGTATATTCAAGTTCGAGCTATCAGCTATATAGCCTGATTCTTACTAGATCAAGATATACTGATGACATCATATAAGAACTTGTTATTCTTATTGTGAACGATTAAAAAATAGTACCAGAAAAAAATTTGGAAAATTGGAAATAAATGTAAATATCTTGTTACTGTTTGATAATAGTTAAGCACATCTATGGCATAAACACAACAAAGCTAATCTTCTATTAAACTTGTGTCACACTGATCAGCAAGATGAGATGGACACAAATAGAGTAGCATTTCTCCAGTTTTAAATTAGAATTTATAAGGTAAATGCAACATGTGAAGACTGTGGATGTGGGCAAGCACTATGAATGCAAAACGGTGCCAATGGATGAGGCGTTGCTCTGTCCATAACAATATTGTGCAGCTCATGAACCACGCCTTAAATCAAACAAAAAATTGCGCAGCTCATGAACCAAGATATACTTGTTGTATGGGCCAAGAGCTGATCATGTCCCAATGCTGCTAAAGCCTGGTGCCACCAGGTGTTGCGTGGGTTGGCCGAGCCGCCACCTTGTGCGTGTGCTGTGATTTTTTCTTGTTTTTTTTATTTACTAGCTTTTAACTTTAGGATGGTAGGCTGGTTCGACCCCTTTGTTTTTGGCTCAGATGCATGATAAGTAATGCCTATGGACAAATTTTAATGGCAATATCACTCTTCTTGCAATGACATATACTCAATATAGCCACATGTAAAGTTGATGGCAATAGAACCTCAATAGATGCAACGAATGCCTTTTTGGTTGCAATATAATAAGATCTTTTGCAACGTAGGCTAAGGCAACAAAGTTTCATCGTGGCTATATTCGCAACTACTTGCAACTAATCATTTTTTGGATGCAATATAGATCTGATCTATCACTACGTAGGTCAAAATTAAGACAACATAATTACTTTATTACCATATGTGCAACTACTTGCAACTAACTTTACAGTGGTGGCAACAACACCTAGCTATCACAATGCAACATCAATGTTATCACAACTCAACACTAGCTGTGGTAATAGGCACCCATACTCGCAACCACATTTTCCACCATAGCATTAGCGCCTACCTCTTGCAACGGAGTTTATGACTAACGCAACACACAATTTTGGTGGCCATAAGGCCCATATATTGCTACCAATTATGACATTTGTTGCCATAGAACCAAATATTGCAACCAAATGTGTGGTGTTGCGAAAACAAGTGGTGCTATAAGGGTCAAATCCTTGTAGTGTGTAGGCGCCGCACGGCTCACCTGCAGCACTGTAGGCACATATAGTGGCCGGCGTAGAGTCAGCCCTGTATGTTATCTAGTTACTGTTACAACATATGTGCTGTAATAGGACTAGATGGATAGAGTTATATGAATAGACTACCATGGCAACTCAGTAAAGGGAGTTCAGATTTACCATCTCTCATACAGGGCTTCCTCCAACGCTGGTATCTTGTACTATGTATGTATGCTTTGTTCTTCTTTTTTCTTCTAGCTCTAGCCATAGTGTGTGGGGACGGACAACGTTTGTTCGTGGTCGGCACGGCTAGTAGGTGCTCGGCAACAGTAGCAGATGCTCGGCAAGACTGATGAGTGATTCACTCATCTAAGCCGGTGATCCTGTGGACCAACAGGAACTGCGCCGAGGTTGAATGGGCCAACTGGCTGGTTGTCTGAGGTGCAACTACTCCTCTGTACAAGGACAGCCACTCAACCCACGCCCCACCTACACAATATTCACCATGGAGATTTCCCATGGTACTGCCTATATCGGTGCGGTGGCGACGTCACAGCTGTACCCTAGGTTCCTGCTATCAAGGATGCTCACTGGATCATTACATGAATCGCTTTCACAAGCTGGCTCCCGTTCCTTGCTACTGGCCAGACACACATTGGGTTCTGTGCGCAAACAAGCCCCATTCGGCTTACTTTAAATCCGATTTGTTCGGCTTCTTTTTTCAACCGGAACAGTATTTTTTTCTCACAACATTTTAGCTAGAACAGTGTTTTTCAGCCAAGTTCAGTAAGCCGAACGGGGCCCATAGCTTAGCACTTTCGCTTGCATGCCCAAATCTACTCGGCCTATTGGCCAACGATTTTGAACTGGTGGCGGGTGCTCGGATCCAACTTTCCAAATTTCAGTCCTATCATGCTTTGGTCTTTTTCTTTTGCACACACTAATGCAATTATTCTCAAAGCCCCATCATTATCATAAGCATCAGTTTTGTCCATGTTGCGAATATGGTTCTCGGTGATCCCACCTCCGCAACTAGTAAGGGAACACTGAGAATCCCTTGTAGTTTAGGGTTAATTCTTTTTTTCTACCGTCTCTTACACTATTACAGCGCTCCAAATTTATATTGAGACCGAAGGATACTTTCTAGGTACCGAGATTACGCTTTACCTGCTACAACATATTCCTGGATTAATTTGAAGACAGCACTCACACAGGGTTACATTTGGTTTTGTACATCTGACACGCTATATTTGAAACTGGACCGATATGGGCCAGCCCAGCTTCCTGCACTTGATGTGCTCACCACTGGTTAGGCGTCGATAGGCAAAGCCTACAACATAACTACGACCGACAGAGCTGTTGTGCATGAGCCAAAGCTGTGTGCACAGACTTGACTGGCACACATGCTACACCATTGTTGAGTTGCTGCTGTGCCAATTCACGCCACCATAGTACACCCAGCAAAGCTTCATCTCTCGGTCAAACTAACAGTGGAGGAGTTGTGCTTTTCGATACTAGTGTCCATCTCTAATATTTGGTCACATGTGTGATCCTGATGCCTCACAAGCCTAACTAGCAACGGCTACGTACCAACTGACGACTCCATTCTTTGCAACGAGTAGACAACAATAGCTACATACATATTGCACCCATAGTTCCCTTTGTTCACCTTTCTCTCAGCTCAGGTGCATGGCCCTTCTGATCTTCTACTTCCCCATTTGCATATGCTATAGATTTGGCTAAAGGAAGCCAACTCCTACCCAATTAATGTGTCATGATTCATTCAATGCAATTATCCACCGCTCATTCGCCCTTTTTTTTTTCTTCGAAACACCGCTCATTCATTCGATGCACTACTGCTTTGATTCTCTCTCCAAACCAATTTTTTAAGATACTCCCTCCGTCCCAAATTATAAGTCGCTTTAACTTTTTTAGTACATCCATTTTACTATGTATCTAGATATAATATTATGTTTAGATATATAGCAAAATTGATGAATCAAAAAAGTCAAAACGACTTATAATTTGGAACAGAGGGAGTATAATTTAAAATAGCATTTAATTTATAACAATCATTTCGAAAATATTTGCTAAAATATGGACAATTTTTACGTAACTCCCTGAATTATTGGTTGCCTAGTTCATCCCTCACCTATAAAACTGACTATTTTACCCCTTATACCATCGAAAAGAGCCTAAATAACCCCCCTAAGTGGTTTTTAAGGTGGTTTCGCTAGCGTGGTGTATTAAAAGTCTACATAACCCGCTAACATATAAAGGGCTGACTACATAACCCCCTCCACTATAAAATATGATATTATAACCCTTAAAGTATATAATAATGTCCAAAAGACCTCTTTGGATTGTTTTATATATAGGACAATTTGGATACCGTATCCCGCCACACTAGGCTAACTACCCATGCTTGCACGTAGACCCATTTGTTGCCTCCACCTCTCAAATCTTTCTAGGCTCACTTGACATCTAGTCTCCTGCTCCACCTACAGGCATTCGTGAATGGCAATACATGAGCTCAATGTCATCGAAGAGTGTCATGAGTTGGAGGCGGAGACAGGGTGGTGCTCATTAGGCCGTGGTTTGTGTGCTTAGGCTACACTACCCAGCACAGTCCTTCACTGCCGATTCAAAAACCCTATCACTTTTGGTATTTTGAACCGGCAGTACAAAATGGCAGTGATGATGGGGCTCGCCAATGCCGGTTCTCGAACCTGCAATGGTGGTTTTCTAGAAAACCAAATTTGGGTTGAAAAAATAGCAAAAAGTATTTTTTCAATACCAGGAGACCCCGCTAGGCAGTCACAGGGCATGCGATTTTTCGTGCGAAAAACACGCATTTCATGGCCGCCGACACTCAAACCCATGACCTTAGGCTTCGTGCGTTCGTCCCCTAACCACTCCACCCATAAGACACTTATGTCCATTTGGGATATTAATTTGTCCACCCTATTTTATGTCATCTAGTTTTGAAATGAGTATTTGAGACCTTAAACTGGATTTAAATAAAAAGTTGTCGACTACAAAGTTTTGTTTTGGTCATTTCTCCATCCGAGGTCATTTCAACAATTTGAATTTCAAATGTGAGGAAATTCAAATGTAATTTCCCTTAGATAGATGATTTCAAAAGAAAAGGTTGACAACTACAGAGTGTACAACTTTTTGAGCTCTACAACTTTTCTTTTGGTTGTTTCTTCATCTCGAGGTAATTCAAAAATTCGATTTTCAAATGTGTGAAATCCAAATGTAATTTTGTTGGATAGTTGATTTCAAATGAAAAAGTTGTCAACTACAGAGTTGCATAATTTTTTAGATCTACATCTTTTTTTGGTCATTTCTCCCATCTGAGATCATTACCTACCACTGCACTACAAAGTTGGACAACTCACTTGTGACTATAGATCATATGGATTCTTGGTATTAACTCTACAAAATCTTGTGGTGCATATTTAGACATCCAAATGATCTCAAATAAAAAAAAAGTTTGAAGTACAAAGTTGATCTTGTCAAGTACAATAATTTTGGTATAACATTCGTCTTCATTAGACATCATATGAGAAAATTATGATGTTTTTCCTGCGGTCTATCACTGTCGGGTCATGCAAGAACTGGCAGTAATAGGAACTGGCAGTTCTTGGCTTGAACCAACAGTGCCGGTTCAAGCCACGAACTGGCAGTGATGGTCCGGTAAACACTCACTGTCAATTCATAAGCAACCGACAGTGATGGGTCGACAGTGAAGGTCAGTTCTGTAGTAGTGCAGTGTGGTAGGGTACGGTATCCAAACAACCCTACAAGACCATTCGAGGACTCGGGGCAGAATATCTTGTTTTATAGGTGAGGTGGTAAAGTAGATAAGTAGACTTTTTTCCCAATATATAGATTTATGGTGTCACAAAAATGGCATACAACAAGAGATGATAAATTAATATTTCAAACAAATACATACTAGAAGATACCCCATGTGTTGCAATGGTACTTTCTTAAAAATAAATTTGTTATATATGCATGTTCTAGACTAGTATGTTATATCATATGAGCTCCGTAAAAAAAAAAAAAGAAAGCTAATGAAGGAATCCAATAAAAAACGGCAATTCAATATTACTTCCTCCGTTCTAGAATGTAGCTTTGTTTAGCGTTTGTGTTTTGTGCCAGAATATAGCATCATTTGAGTTCTCACGTAGGATAGAAAGGATATGAATGGTCAAAATTACCTGTGAACACATGTACATTATATGGCAGGTTCCATGCTAATAGCACAAGCAGGTCATCGGCTAATCACACAAGAGATATTACTTTCTATTGATATGCACAGTATCATGGAAGGTCATATTTGACTATTCCTTTTACATCCTTAGTCTGTCTGAAATCCTAACCAAAGCTATGTTCTGAAACAGAGGGAGTAGGTCACGTTACAGAAGGATAAGGTGATGAAACAAATAGCATATGTTGAGGACTTATGTGTTGATTGATAGAAAATAAAATAACAGAGTGATGTGAACAATGGGTATATAGCATTAAATGAAATGAAAGTTAGTGGGGTATTTACTGGAGGATGATTGGACACCTTGCATGTAAAGATAAAATTAATTAGAGGGGATTGAAAGCTCACGTTCATCCATGGAGATGAAAATTGGTTTGATAAAAAAAAAGACTTTGTTATGGTACTCCCAAATAACTTTGAGCCTGCTCATTTAATTAGATCGGGTGGTTATGATCATCTATTACATCTTAAAAGGTAATGGTTGAAATATATATTTATTTACTATTTAAAATTGTAAAATATGAGAAATAAGGAAAGTTGTAGATATAAAAAAATAGATCTAATTGATACATATGTGATCTAATAGATGTGGTAGATTTTTTAATTTTGCAAGTTTGGACATAACTCACATAAACGGCTAATCTTTTTTATGCAATTCACATTATTTGTTTCCCGGGCAAGCATTTTTCATGTTAATCACACGAACAAGGGCCGCACGCCCACTTTGTCACGAGGGGATTGAATAATAATTCATTTTTCTCTTTCTTTAGGTTACTTAATGAATTAATTTAAAAAATCTTGAAAATCAATGACCCGGATTTGTTTGAGATAACACCTCCGAGTAAGTAAATGGAGTACGTAGCATTACACGAAAGAAAGAGTTTATTATTAATTAGAAAACTATCACATGTGTACCACCCGACCATGTTGTGCCAGTTGTGCCCAGATTTCTTTTTTTCATGTACTGTACCCTATGGTCGCATGTGTGATCCCAATGCCTCACAAGCCTAGCTAACACAGGCTACTCTAACCAAGTGACGACTCCATTCTTGGGAAAGAGCAGACAATATTGACCACATACTTATTGCACCCATAGTTCGCTTTGTTCACCTTTCTCTCAGCTTGGGTCACGGCTCATGTTCTACGTCTCCATTTGCATCGGCTATATATATTGGTCAAAGGAAACCACCTCCTATCCACCGCTGTGGATCCAATAACTACGGTGGAATTCTCCTAGTGTTTTTAAATAATAATAAAACACTACCACTAATCATAGCATACGGAACTAGGAGGCATTTGGTAGGAAAAAAGTTTATACTAAATTTTGAATGCTAAACCACTATAAACCCACGTGACTAGGAGAAGTCTAAAATTTTGGTTGTGAATAGATATTAGTACTACTTCCTTCATTTTCTTTCCAAACGAGCATTTGACGATATAACGTTCAAGTTCTAACAAACATTTGAAGATACTAGCCAAAATATAGATTCATGACGTCACAGAACTGCTAGGAACAAGTCAACAAGAGATGATTTCACTTTAGTTAAGATCTAATTAAATACATATTTAAAAAAAGAAATACATATGGATTGCTCCTCCAATCTCTTTTTTTTGGGATACAAGAAATTTCTGATAGAGAGGTGGAGCATTAACGAAGCACTTAGCACTGTGCTTTATCCATCCATATATGCATACAAGTAACGTTTGGTACCCCGGTTTTTTTTTTTTTTTTAGGAAAACACCAACCAAGCACGCGTCCCGTCTGCTCATAGCACGAAAAACGCTTCGTGCTGCCATTGAGTAAGTGCTGATGTTTGCTTTTCGACTTCTGCCTTATTATGTACCCCCCACACCTAATATACCTTCAAAAATGAGAAATCAGCCTTTGCCTAATAAAAAAGAGAATGAAGGGAGTAATTGCCAAAGTTATCACACCAAATAGAGATTATAGGATATTTAAATGGGTATCGTGTTCAAGTAAAAAACAGTAAATATGATCAGTTTTGATTTGTTGTATGTACTAAATTTATCCACGTGATAATTTATGCAACATAACAATCTATATATCTATACCATGATGGAGCACGGGTTGATGGGCAGGTATATTTTAGTTACTCTCGTTCTGATGAAAGAATGAAATTGCTTTTCTATGTGTCCACCTAATCCTTTTTAATAGTTCACAATTTTATGGTTTTCTCCTATAACTTTTCAGGGCCCAATGCATTTTTACCATTTGTTTCAAGTATTACTGTAAGTAAGTAAACAGCAAATTCGCACCGGAACAGCGTTTGACCATCAATGAACTCGTAAATTCGCAAACACTACTTAGGTGCTGTTATGCACGGGCTGCAGCTGTGCCGACCCACTTCGTCCGCACACACGCGCCCTGCCAATGCCCTGCCTTGCAAAACTAAAATTGCTCTGTCAAGCGCTTCCCATCAATGAGTGCACAACATCTGGCAAAAGCTCAACCTCTCGGTCGCCCAACCTTGCTTCTGCTGTACCAGACCTTGTTTTTATTTCCACCATGGAAATAAATCATAGGTAACCAGCAGTGGAGTTGTACGTACAAACCAGTTCAACCCAAAAACATTGAGACAAGCCACAATGCTGGGGATAAGCAGAGGCTCCTTACCATTTGTCTTACCATCCTATCATACTACTCGAGAAGTCATACTTTTTCATACTAGTCACTCCTTACCATTTGCTCGCATCTCTAATCCTGATGCCTCACAAGACTAACACAAGATACTGATCTGATCAAGTGAACACTGCATTCTTTGGAAAGAGCACACAACAATAGCCGCATACGTACTGCACCCATAATTCCCTCATCAGCTCGGGTCACAGCTCTTCTTCCATTTCCCCATTTGCATCTGCTATATATATTGGCCAAAGGAAACCACATCCCTACTTAATATTTCGTGATTCATTCAATGCAACATTTGAAGATATAAAAGAAAGAAAATTTTTGTTAGGGAAGATTTGGTTGGAGCCTTGGTCAAGTGGCTTTATTGTAACTAGTACATGTTCCAGAGCTAGGATGGGTAATTATTCAACCAGTTAAACTATCTAAATCTTGCACATGTGTTCTTACACAGTTAAATCAATATAAATAAAGAAAATAAAGCACTGATAAATAGTTCGGACATATCCATATACGATTTGTAGATGCAGGCCTAAAGGCAAGGCTTATTAGCTGCTTCTTGTCCTCCTCATGGCTCTGCTTCTCCATTACTGTGTCATTCTTTTACGAGTTCTGACTCAAGAAATCTGTGCAAAGCTGGTGTAGGATGATTAGGAAGCATACTGGCTGCACTCCGGATAGCAGCCTCCAGTGCCTCCTCCTCTTTAACTCTGGAACCCTGACAGTGAACATTGACAACAAGATTCCTTAGGGTGGAGAGGTGGCTGATGCCAAAATCTGGAGGACCAAACCTGCATGCAGTCTGCACCTCATGCACTATGATTTGAAATTCAAGAGTTTCAAGCACTGGAACAGCTCCTTCTTTGAACATCATATTTACCCAACCAACAAACCTGAACTTCTTCAAACATCGGAATCCGTTGTTGCTGACAACAAGGCACCTTACCTCAGATCCTGCTGCATTTGAGCACAACTTCAGGAATTGTAAGGCAGGGAAATCTCCAAGGATCTGAGGAGTTTCCTGTCTAACTTTAACCTCAATGTCTAGGTAGGTGAGGTTGGTTAGCGAGGACATCCAAACTGGAATTACAAACCTTGTAGGAGAGGTTTGTTGCTGAGATGCCATCCTTTGATCACTAACTTCTGAAGGAGATGTGGAGTTGGGGACCAAGGTTCCAACAAGAAGTCTAGTGACCATGGACTGATGAGTGTTAAACAGCGAAGGTTTGAACTGCCTAGTTGGCCAAGTGAAGAAACAAAATTGTCCTCGTATGTTTTTTTATCCCTGTGCAGGGGATTGATGCGCCAATCCAACTCAAGAGTTCTCAATTTGGTCAAGCTGCCCAGCTCTTGCAATAGGGATGTTGAGGTAGTGTAGTCAACAACTATAAGTGAAAGAAACTCTAGCACTTGCATGTTCCCAACTCCATCTGGCAAGTTCATTCGAGGAACAATTAACCATTTCAAGTGCCGAAGTTCAACAATACTTGTAGGCAATTCACCTAGATTAAGACAATTCAGAAGATCCAGTATCACCAAACACTGAAGCTCTCCTATCCTTTCTGGAAGTGTAATATTGCTTGACTTAATCCGTAGGTATCGCAACTGAAATAACTTCCCTATATCTTCCAGATAACAGCTTTCCAAATTCTCATTACCATCTAGATCAAGCACTCTTAGGGACCGAAAGCCTGAAAGAGGAAGCATTCCTTCAGAGTATCTAAATATGTGCAGGGACCGAACATGAGTAGTAACAATGGGATTTGCTTTTAAATTTTCAAGATCATGGCATTCAAGTGAGAGTCGGTGGACCTTGCCATGTGAGGGCAACATTTGTTTTCTATTAGTAACAACAGTTACGAAATTTTCTTCAACTGCCTTACATGTAATGAGATCAAGAATCATATCATGAAGTTGGCATGCGTATACTCTACCATCATACTGAAATCTACCGTTGCATTAAGCTTCTGTTGATAAGTTCATTAAAATAGAATTCACCTTCATCCTCCAAATTTCTTCTACCATGTGCACTAATGAATCCTTCTGCTATCCACATTCTTACCAAATAATCCCTCTCGATCACATAATCTTCTGGAAACATACTTAGATACAATAAACAAGTCTTTAAATGATGAGGAAGGTGATTATAACTCATAGAGATAATATCATGTTCATTTCCTCCACATCACAATTTTTCTCAAGCCCCCAACCAATTGAATTACAAACCTTCAACCAGTCAGCTCTGGTATATGATTTAGTAGTCAACAAACTAGCCATAGTAATGATTGCCAATGGTAAACGACCACACTTCTTAATTATTTCGACTGAAACCTCTTTGAGCTGGTGAGGGCACTTGTCCTCAGAGCCAAAAATTCTTCTAAAGAATAGCCTTTTGGAGTCATCTGCACTTAGCATCCTTAATTCGAATACGAGATCATGGAATGGAGATGAACAAGATCTGGCAATAGTACCAATTCTTGTTGTCACTATTATTCTACTGCCACAAGCATTCTCAACCAAAGAAAATTTAATTGTCTTCCATGCTTGGGTGCTCCATATGTCATCAATTATAATAAAATACCTAAATATGAAATAGAACTATGATTCAGTTGAAACCTGTAGATTGATATATGCACACTATATTGTGGAAAGTGCGAGAAAAAACCTCATATCTCACCTTTAACTTTAAGAGTCCTAATGTAATATGTTATGGAGAAGTTAATTTCTAGTGTTTATTGTCTTTGAATTCCTGTTAAGACGAGTATTGATTTCAGGAGAATCTAAACAGTTTGATGTATGGATGAATATTCAGTTTGTGACATAATAACAAAAGGTAATTTCTAAAAGGTTGTGACTTGAAACAATGCCTCAATGCACGTATAAATAATAAAAACATTAACTAACAGAAAAAAATATAAAGAGAATTTCCTTAAACAAACAAGGTTAAACAGTATTCCAAGCTAGTGTAGATAAATTTAAGATACCTCTTGTCCTTTAGGAAATCCCTCAATTCACTAATGAGAAGTTCCTTGTCACATGAGCTGGTGCTATGGCACTCATCCTTCTTGACTTGAGACAGTGTGGACCGAAAGATGATCACCATATCAGGATTTTGGGACAAGGACACAAAAGCTTGGCAATCAAATTTCTTAGCAATATTTTTGTAAACTTGATTTGCAACTGTAGTCTTTCCTAATCCTCCACAACCCACAATAGACACCACCTTGACCCCCTGCGCCCCATCGTCAACTAGCTTGATGACCTCATCTCTAGGAGCATTGATACCAACAAGGCCACCCAATTCTGCATAGAGAGCTGGCAACCGACGGTCCACAGGGATCACATTGACGCCACCAAAATTAACTGTTTCATCAATCTTGTACCTCTTCCTTCTGTGGCCCGCCTCAACAATTGGAGCCTTGAGCTCCTGATTCTGCTCGGCAATCTCATGGCAGGTAACAAGATCCTTCACTTTCTGGACATACCCGAAGAAGAATCCAGTGATCCCACTATGCCTCTGTGGCTCATTCTGCAGCTGGCGCATGTAATCATCGATGCAATCCTCAATGTCGTAGCTCATCTCCCTCACCTGATCCCTCCACTCCTTCGTCTGCGGATCAAGCGTCTCCGAGTCAGCTAGCCTCTCAAGCAGTGCATTCATGCTGCTCAGCTCATCCTTGAGGAACGCGATCTCGCGCCTCATGCCCCTCTGCATCTTGTAGTCCTCCCCGAGCAGCTCGCCGAGCTTGGCGAGAAGGGAGCTCATCACCCCCGTCGCTGCACTCGCCATGAACCCATCCATCTCTCACTGTGTTATTGCAAAGATTCAACTGTTGCTCCGTGAACTTGCTCCGTGCTGCAATTACTTTCAGATATCTCAGGCATCCAAACAAACTATGCCATCGGCAATAGTGAAATACAGCTTCAGTGAACTGTCAGCATGTTGTCTACTGTTACATGAACCAACAATTGAGCTGCCAATCAAGTAGCACTTGGCTAAAGCTGCCAGTAATTTCAGGTGTGTGCCAGCTTGGAGACAAACGAGGAGCTTATGAAAGCGCGCACATCAGGCAACAGAGTGCACTTGGCTGAACTGTCAGGATGTTGCCTCGATGATTCCTGGCTCCTGCAATGTAAATTCACAAGTCTGAATACCACAAGACCCCAAATTTCTCCAAATCAGGCTATTTTTTTTAGAGTAAAAGGGCACCGCCCCAGTCTTATCATTGAAGATCAAAGATCAGTTACAGCAGAGGATGGGTTACATCCGAACAAGGAAAATCTCAGGTTCAACACAAAAGAGAGATAACACTGCTACCCACACCTTCACGCCTCAAAAGATTGTATATCCCAATTAGCAATCGAGAATGGCGAAAACGAATTACCCAGGCCTTCGCGTAGGCAACCTCTTGGCGACGTTCCGTTCTCTTCCCTAGCCGCGACCTGACCAGCAGTACCGCAGACTTGGCGAGATGGCGACGAGGGAAACCTCCACCACCACCACCTTGCTCAGCGCAGGGATCTGGAGTCAAGTCGTGGAGAGGAGAATGCCTTGCTCAGCGCCGCGCAGAGGGCAAACCAAGGGATCCGGAGTCAATTCGCGGAGAGGAGAATGGCGCTCGGAACCCATGCTGACCAAATCCTCGGTACCGCTGCGTGGCGGCGCGAGATAGGCGCAGGCGAAGTAAGAAAAGTCTCACCCGCGTCTGGTTGTCGGGCTGGGACGCGGGGGGCGGGGGGTGTATTGCAATGGATGCCCACCCGCTTGCCCACCCCTGTGGCTGCGCGCGGCGGTGGACTCCCGCCGGCCGCCGCCGCCGCCGCCTCCTTCCCCCTCGCGCCGTCATTGCCACTGCCGGCGCCGGCACGGAATTGAGAGGAGGATGCTACAAATAATTCCAGAGAGAGTGTTGTGGGCCCACATCTGTCCTCTAGGACCCACTTGGTGAGTTGAGAGACTGTTCTCTAGGACCCACCGCGGGTAGGTGGGTGGGCCCTGGGCAACAACTGATGGCACAAAGTTGGAGTCAAATGCACAAGCGACCCCTAAACTTGGCATGTGGTGTCATCTGCGCCCTCAAACTATCAAAATCATATCTAAATCCTTAAACTCGACAGAGTGTCATCTGCGGTCCCAAACTTGGCGAGGGGTGTCATCTAGGTCCCTAAACTCCAAAATGCACATCTAGGTCATTTAACTTGACAGATCATGTCATCTAGATCCCTAAACTTGACAGAGAGTGAGTCATCTAGGTCCCTAAACATAAAAATAAATAAATAATTTAGGGTTTAGGGTATATATTTATATTTATATAAAACTAACCTTTAAAACTAATTTTAAAGTTTATATTTATATTTATATAAAACTAACTTTAATTATTTTAAAGTATGTATTTTAAAGTATATATTTATATAAAAGCTAACTTTACATAAAAACTAACTTTAATTATTTTAAAGTATATATTTATATTTATATTTATATAAAACTAACCTTTAAAACTAACCGATAAAACTAACTTTAATTATTTTAAAGTATATATTTACATTTATATAAAAACTAACCTAATAAGTATAAAAATAAATAAAAATTTTGTCTCTCCCGGTTCGAACCCTTTAAAATATACTCTCCATTTCAAATTATAAGTCATTCCAACTTTCTTGAAGAATCAAAATATCTTAAGTTTTAAAATATATTTATATTTATATAACTAATTATTTTAAAGTATATATTGCCCTAAAAGGTTAAAATAATAAATAAAACAATCTTTAATGAATTCCCTATAGTAGCGCAGCGGTTAAAGCATAAGACACTGGACCCCGAGCCCTGGGTTCGATTCGAACCAGGCGGTGCAAAATTTTATTTATTTTTATACTTTAAAGGTTAGTTTTTATATAAATATAAATATAAATATATACCCTAAGCCTAAATTATTTATTTATTTTTATGTTTAGAGAACCTAGATGATGCACTCTGCCAAATCCAAATTAAATGATGAAGATGTGCATTTTGAAAGTTTATGGTCTTAAATAATACCCCATACCAAATTTAAGAACCTACGTAACACACCCGGCGTTTAAGACCTAGAAATGCACTTTGAGAGTTTGGGCCCTGTCGGGGCTGCTGGTGCATTTTACTCGACAGAGTAGGCAGTTGCCACCCGCAGCAGCTGGTCTGGGATTTCAACGAGCAAGGAACATCGGCGGCGCGCGTTCCTCACTTCGCATCAAATCTCCTGGCGCAGGTGAGTTCGTGATCCGTTCTTCGTCCTGATTTCACTCTCCGGATCATTCCCCTGTGGATTTTCACTGTTCAAGCGGGGAGATCTCCACTCGGTTTGTTGGGACCTTTGGTTACCACGCACGCGCGTGAGGTGTTCGATGCTTTGTGCCAGTCAGAGCTTCCAGGAATCAGGACGCAACCTATCCTGCTGTCATTCCAACTTCAGGTCGCCTTGTCTGATTTGCAGGTGCGCATGGTATGGCGGCCTGATCAGCTTGCGTGCTGGTCCGAGGAGTTCGCCGTCACTTCCTCGGCCGTCGTCCTCTCAGCCACCACAAGTGCCAGTTCGTTTGACAAGCCCACTGTTTCTTTGTGCCAAACTTTCTAAGAGCCGTAATCTACTGGCAGCAGCACTGGAGGTCTCTAAGGACGGGTCCTCCGCGGTTCTGGCCAATACCCTGCCTTCCAAAGGTTCTTCATTTTTTCTTATTTGGATTGGAAGCCTTCCAAGCGATGTTTAATTAGGATAGTCTACCATGCGGCTGACCAGCGTCCATGCCAGAGTGCTTAACTACACTGAATGACTTGGGAGTAACTTGCTTATTGCTTGCCTGCATGTTTACAGGGGCTATTGAGACATTGCGCAATGCTGATGCGGTATGTTTCGATGTTGATAGCACGGTCATTCTGGATGAGGGCATTGACGAGCTTGCTGATTTCTGTGGGGCAGGGAAAGCTGTTGCTGAATGGACAGCAAAGTAAATTCTCCATTCTGTAGATTGATTCATCTGGACTGTTGATTTTTCAGGGAAGAACTGACCTTGGCTTAATGTTCTCAGGGCCATGACAGGGACTGTCCCATTTGAGGTGGCGCTGGCAGCCAGGCTGTCTTTAATCAAGCCTTCTCTCTCCCAGGTGGAGGAGTGCCTGAAGAGGCGGCCACCAAGGTAAACTCACCTATTCAAAACTTAATTTTAGTCTGTATGGTAGCCACTATTTTAACGTCATTGCTTGGCCTTCCATTTTTATCTATTTGGATTCTGCACCTCTACTATTTACCTTTTGGAAATAATGGGTATGTGCTATAGGTGTTTGTCCCTTTGCTGTTTCCACCCTTATACTTAACTCTGTGCAAAGAAAAAGTAATTAGTAATTTGTAACAAAAAAAAAGTAGAGTTTGTACTTTAAATCTGTACAGCCAACCACAGAATTATCATTTGGGCAGTTTGCCTTATGCCTTTTATTGTAGTGCCCTAAGATTTCCCTAAATACAATAATAAACCAAGAGAGAACTCACTCTTTTTTTATTCTCTCGAACGCGCAGGAGAACTGCGCATCAATATATTAAGAAGAAAAAGGAGGGGGAAAAGAGCCCCAAAAAACTGTTACAAAAACACAGAAACAAAAAACTGCTATAGAGAAAAGGGTCTGCAACCCACCCTAAGAACCCAAACTACGTTGTGTCTCTAGAGAACTATAAGGCAGGACCAAAAAACCACCGGACCCAAAAAGAGCTAGGAGGTAGGAGCCAGGGCAAGGAGATAAGAAACTCCTCGAGCCCCTGCTGCTGCCCACTGCTGAGCTTCTTCCTTAAAAGCTGAGAGGACCCTAGCTAGGCTAGGAGTTCCACCATCAAAAACACAATGGTTTCGATGCTTCCAAATTAACCAAGCTCCCAAAATAATAATGGAATTGAACCCCTTCTTCACTTGACCGTAAAGCCTCATTGCAAGCACCTTCCCACCAGTCCACAAAAATCAAATCAACCATTTGTGGAGCCACATCTTGCACTCCAAAAGATTGCAGAATGTTGTACCATGTTTGCCGGGCGAAGACACAAGAGATCAGAAGGTGGTCTATTGTTTCACCAGCCTGATCACAGAGTGGACACTGCGTTGGGTGATCAAGACCTCGACGTGCTAGTCTGTCAGCTGTCCAACATCTATTGTGAGCTACTGTCCACATGAAGAACTTGCACTTCCCTAGGGCCCAGCTCTTCCAGATCAACTCCCAAGGACTGAAATGAGTAGCTCCAATGAACAAGGCCTCATAAGCTGATTTATTAGAATACATACCGGAAGCTGAAAGTTTCCAGATATGTGTATCTTCCACCTTAGGATGCAGTACCACATTTGACAAAAGCCCCCAAAGGTGAAGGTATTCAATCAGAACAGGCACACTTAAAGCACCTCTTATATCAGAAACCCATTTTCCCCCCGTGATAGCATCGTAAACTGATCTTTTCCTTGCTCTGGTTGCTATAGCGCTAAACAAATGTGGCATGGCCTGTTCTAAGCTCTGACCAAGCAACCATCTATCTGTCCAAAAACAAGTATTTTTTCCATTGCCTACTACTGTGTCAACAGCCATAGCAAAGAATGCTTGGACTTGAGAATGAGCTTGGATGGGGAAAAAACCCAGGCTTTGTCAGGTTCTGTTTTCTGCAGCCATAACCATCGGAGTTTTAAAGCCCATCCCAAGTTTTGAAGATTAGAAATACCAAGACCTCCCAGATTAAGAGATCTAGTGACCTTTGGCCAGGCTAGCAAACAGTGCCCCCCTGACATCTCTTCTTCCTTTCCATAGGAAACCCCTTCTTATCTTATCAATTGCCTTCAAAGCCCATGAGGGTATATCAAGTGCCATGATGATGTAGATCAACATTGAGGTGAGAACAAACTGAACCAAGACCACTCTTCCAGCTTTCGTTAAGCAAATCAGCTTTCCAGCTTGGTAGTCGATCTACAATTTTCTCGATGATGGGCTGAACCTGTTCTTTGGATAGCTTATGAGGAGAAAGGGGGACCCCTAGGTATTTACAAGGGAAGTCGGAAAGCTGACAAGGTAGGGTTTCCTGCAGGACTGCTCTGTCATCCACATTACACCTTATAGGGAGAACACTACTTTTCTGAAGGTTTGTTGTAAGGCCGGATGCGTTTCCAAAAAGTTGCAAGATATCCAAGGTTATTTCAATGTCACTGGTTGTTGGACTCAAGAAGAACACCACATCATCTGCATACAAGGAAATCCTATGCTCCAATGCCCTTCTGGCAAGTGGCTGCAACAAATTCTCATCTGCAGCTTTCTTCACCAAGTAGTATAGCACATCCATGACCAAAATGAAAAGCATCGGTGACAATGGATCCCCTTGCCTTAGACCACGCTGGTGTTGTATCCTTTCCCCTAGAGAACCATTCAATAGCACTTGAGTGGATGAAGTGGCAAGCAAGCCACTGATAATATCACACCAAACTGATCCAAAACCCAAACGTCTCATAACTTCTAATAGAAAAGGCCATGACACCGAATCAAACGCCTTATTGATATCCAATTTTAAGAGGATACGAGCTTGTTTCTGTTGGTGCAAGAATTTTGTAGTATGGTGAACCAACATGAAGTTGTCTAGAATGAAACGACCCTTGATGAATGCACTTTGATTAGTGGAGACCAACTGATTCAGAGAAGCAGCAAGCCTGTTAGCTAGGATTTTTGTTATGAGCTTGGCAAAAGAGTGCACCAAGCTGATAGGTCTGTACTCCTTGATGCTTATAGCGCCCCTCTTTCTTTGGCAGCAGGGTGATGAAGGCTGAATTGAGTAACTCAAAATTAGCAAACTTTCTGCTCCAAACAGCTGAAATAGCAGCCATTATATCCAATTTGATGATCGGCCAGCAAACCTTATAGAACTTTCCTGTGAAGCCGTCAGGGCCAGGGGCCTTGTCTGACGGTAGGGAATTGATTGTTTTCCAGACCTCCTCAACAGAAAAAGGAGCTTCCAATTCACTAAGATCAAGGTTTGGCATGTCTAGTTCTGTCAAGTTAACTGTCACTTCCCTGTCAATGCTCCTTCCCAAAAGGTTGCTGTAGAAAGCAAAAATATTATGTTCTTTGTCTTCGTGCTTGGTGAGAACTACCCCATCATCACTTATAAGTTTACTAATAAAGTTTTTCCTCTTTCGGTGGCGAGCATGTGCATGAAACAAAGCTGTATTGGCATCGCCCTCACTGAGCCAACTGATGCGAGATCTACTTCTTGCAAGGCCTTGTCTGACGGTAGGGAATTGATTGTTTTCCAGACCTCCTCAACAGAAAAAGGAGCTTCCAATTCACTAAGATCAAGGTTTGGCATGTCTAGTTCTGTCAAGTTAACTGTCACTTCCCTGTCAATGCTCCTTCCCAAAAGGTTGCTGTAGAAAGCAAAATATCATGTTCTTTGTCTTCGTGCTTGGTGAGAACTACCCCATCATCACTTATAAGTTTACTAATAAAGTTTTTCCTCTTTCGTGGCGAGCATGTGCATGAAACAAAGCTGTATTGGCATCGCCCTCACACTGAGCCAACTGATGCGAGATCTACTTTTTGTTTTCCCGCATTGCAATAGAGTTAACTATTGTGTTTGTACTTACAAACCAGCATTGTACAGTTCATTGGTCCACTCACAAGATTATCAATAGAACTGTCTTTTTGGTTTGCAGGATTTCTCCTGGAATGGCTGATTTAGTTAAGAAGTTAAAATCCAATAATATTGATGTGTTCCTTGTGTCAGGAGGCTTCCGACAAATGATCAAGGTAGGTCCTGTGATATCATAGCGTGATTCATTTGTTTTGGCTTGTACTCGAATTTGTATGCACGTTATATTCTGATGATGGAGCAAACTGTATTTTATTGTATCTGTAGTTTAAGATAGACCTACATTATCAGTTGCAACAATAAACAGGGATCTAACTTCTGATACAAGATCCAAAAAGTACAATTTCTTTAAACCATACTTTATTTTTTCAGTTGCGAATGTGATGAATGTAATGTGCAAGTGATTCTCACATGCATATAAAATGGGTTATCATTGAGTGGCCCACAATCATCACTTTTATGTTTGTCTTGTTTCCAGCCTGTGGCATTTGAGCTTGGTCTTCCTCCTGAAAACATCATTGCAAGCCAATTGTTATTTGGCACTTCCGGGGAGTATGCTGGATTTGATCCCACAGGGCCCACTTCGCACAGTGTGGGTAAAGAAAAGCAGTGCAGCAAATAAAACAGGTCTATTTAAACTGTATATCATTTGGTTGCAGCTTTTTACTTCTTACTAGTGTGCTAACATTTGTTTCTTCTGTTCAGGATCATGCCTACAAGACAGTTGTTATGATTGGTGATGGTGCAACTGATCTGGAGGTATATGGCTCGATAATGCCTTTAAAAGTTCTATCCTGACAATAGATATGAATATGGATATGTCTTTGGGTAAACAGTAGTTGTTAACACTAACATCATTTTTGTAATGATATGGATGCTTCCTGGATGATTCGATTAATGAGGAATGCAAACCTTTCTCACTGTTTGTGTTTATCGCTCAAATTTTGTAATGTTGTTTCTCTTGTTCATGTAGCATGAGATATAAATAATAGATGAGTGACTTCTGCAATACAATTTATCAGGATACAATTAGTGGGCCAAAGAGTTAATTCTGCTTAAGGCATGTGGAAAGTAATTGGTTTGCATTGAGGCTAGTAACATCTGGCAGCTGTTCTTTAGTGAATATTTCAGCTTAATGATACAAAACTTCTCTGATATATCAGTGTATAGAAATTTTATTTACAGTACTGTACCAAAATAAAAATACTATATACAGTCACATTAATTTGCCCATGTCTTTGCAGGCTCGGCAACCTGGCGGAGCAGACTTGTTCATCTGTTATGCTGGTGTTCAGATGAGAGAGCCAGTCGCAGCAGAAGCTGACTGGGTGGTGTTTGATTTTCAAGAGTTGATCACGAAGTTGCCATAAATTTATTACTTACCGCAATTTATGAACCTTGCATTCTTGATGTTGAGCGGCTAAATAATTGCAGCCACATTTGAAGCTGTAGATTTCACTAGCAATTCTTGGAGATAATTGAATTATCTGGTTGTAAAGTATACTTTTTCCCCCCACTTTATTTGCATGATCCTGAACCACAATGTGGTTGTTGTGTTCCGCTGTTGTCAGAATGTCAGTGAAGTATCCTCGAAGCAATTGTTGAGTATGTGAGTAATTGATGAATCACATCATTGTTTATTAAGTGCTGATTGTCTGATTCACACCATGGTTTATGTAAGGATTGTTGACTTGTCTGTCAAATAGTGCATTTGTTGCTATTTGAAGCCTTCGTTGTTTATATTGGGAAGCAGATTGTCGACCTTTTGAAACTGAACTATTGGCAAAAATGATTCTATTCAATCTCGATGTCTATTACGGTATCTTCTTCTTTTTGCACATAAAGGCAGATCACTGTGATGCACACCACTAGATAAAACACAGGCACTAACAGGGTAGGCTACATTCACATTTCTTTATGCTGGGCCAGCAATAATGTTTTATTTTCTTACGGCCCAAAGAAACAAATTCCTTTATGAACTTTGGGTGAGCATAACTCAAACACAGACCACGCGGACATCAAAATGATTTGAAGCCCGATTGAATCCATGAAAGAAAATATTTTTTTTTTGGTGAACCATGCATGAAGCAAAAGTATATGAATAGATGCTTCACTAGATAAATTGATCAGAACGGTTGGACAATCCAGTGATCATAGTGGTCATCGAAGTTAAACACCCGGTGAGATGAACTCACGAGATGATCAGTGATCATGTTGTTTCCCAAGAATTATTGTGGCTGACAACAAGAGAGCACCAAGCCCAACAGAACGGTGATGAAGTCAATGCAATCAGCCCACCAGGGGCTCGGCTGCCAAGGGCGCAGGAGCCACGCCTGAGCATCGCCAGCAGCATCGCCTCGTGGCCGCTCGCTGTCTTCTTCAGCCCAAGTGGACAGCGCTGCAGAGGCTCAGCTTTCGTCTGCTTTCTCATCACTGTCGCCGCCGGCCTCCGTGCAGGGCGTGCTCAACTCGCCCAAGACATATGTGCCATTCAAGATGAGTTCGTGAGCTTGCCTGCGACGCATGTTTATATGATTCGGCCATGTCATACATGTAGCATACCCCGGCTGCATCGGGAAGAAGACGTGCGGAGAAAAAAAGACCCGTGAGAAGGAGATGAGAAAAATAGAAGAAACAAAAAGCAAAGGGCACTGTAGTCATTTCTTTGTTTTGTCCATCAAGTGAAGTTGTTTTGTCAAACGGGTAACGAAAACAAATTAGCTTCCACGAGAAAGCTGCTCGTGAAGATGAAACACACAAAAAAGGATAGTCCTGGCGCCAGGACGTCTGGACGGACACCCGAGTTCGGACGCCCACGCTTGCACCCAATTCCCGTGCCTGCACTCTGTGTGTCGCCTGACCGGCTGACCCCATGCGACGTATGCGCCACGCCTGACCCTCGCGCCCCCTCTACTTCCCTCGCTCGAACGTCTGCACTAGCTCGGCAGCGCCCGAGCAGCTGCAGCAGGCGGCTGCGGCAAGTGGCCCCCTCATCTTCCCTCCGCCTGGAGGTATGCGCCTGCTCAGCGGTGCAACAGGCAGCCGCGACAGGTGGGTCACATTCTAACATGTGCAACACCCGATTTAGTTTTGAAACGTCCAGATGCAACACTAACAACATACCTCTGAAGACAGATGCAACACTTCAAACATGCTTCTGAAACACACGCAAAAACACCTGAAAACACTTGAAAGTCATTACAAACATACGTAACATCCAAATAAACAATTGAAACATATGCAACATTCAGATAAATACGCTTGCAACATACGTTTGAAAAATAGATGAAATATTGGGAACAAATGCTTGCATCATATGTGTAAAATTAATGCAATATATGTAACATCCTGATCTACATTTGCCATATGAAACACTTGTAACATACTTCTGAAAACATCTAAAACACTTGAAACATACTCTTGCAACATGCACTTTTAAGCGCAACGTCTACTTGCTACTTGGACGAAATGGAGGCTCATCGACTCGGAGCCCGACGCCACGGAGGGGTGTGGGGATGCCACAGGGTGAGTGGCTGCATGGCTCCAATGACGTGAGGTGGGCGTGGGGTCCCTCGAGGCGTGAGCCGCATGGGCGGTGGAGGCAAAGCAGACACCTTGCGAGGCAAGCACGCCAAGCGAGCGATCGTCGATCAAGGGACCCACGGGATACCCCGCAAGGAAGAGAAAAGATCTACTTTGACTAGGATTCCTCCCATGTAATCCTAGTAGTAGTGTTACCCTGTAATCCTATTAGGACTCTACATTGTAAGCCGACTAGGACTCTTGCCTCCTGGACTATATAAAGGAGGGCAAGGCTCCCTAGATCGGTAGAAGGTCTAACAACAATGATCACAATACAACATTACGATCAATCTAACGCAAAGGCTAACGCCGACTAGACGTAGGGCTATTACTCGATCACGGTCGAGGGCCCGAACTAGGATAAATCGACTATCTCTTGCGTTAACCGCCGAGTTCTACATACGCCGAAGCCCGAACAATTGCCCTGGGTACCCCCGTGGTAGGCTATTGGTGGTGAACATCGACAATTGGGGCGCGCCAGTAGGGCTTTTTTATGGATTTGCATCCGAAAGCTCGACGGACCTCGGCGAAGATGATATTCTCAATAGGATCAACTTTCATCTTCAGATCATGGATCTCGCTGGGTTGACGACAACGGCAAGCTCCGAGGCCGTCTCCTCGAAGATTCGGATCACCATGAAGACCTCATTGCTTTGCCGACTATGATGAGATCAACTCGCGGAAGACTCATGGCGGCTTGTGATGTCCGATCCGACTCTCGGACTTCGTGGCCAACCGGATCCCACTTGGACTCAGGCTCCGCATCCGAGATGGAGTCTTACCCGAGTTCTTTCGCAATAATCCAAGTTCTTTTCCAACGGGGCTCCTTAACGCGACATCAACCTATCAAGAATTCAACTCGAGAACATTTAGAGTTCTTTCGGAAGCCGGGTTCTTTTCCGCTTGGGCTCCATAACGTGACAACATCTTATCAAGCACAAATTTCGAAAGATCTATCGATCCGGTGCTCGTAATGCCACTAAAAGAAGCTCGAAAGGCCTCAGACTAACTATAACATCTCAAGACCGATCGTCCAATCGGCCGGGCTCCGCTCCTAAGGATAATAAAGACTGACTAGACGACACGACGACGATAATGATTCTACCCTACCAAGAAGGAGACTCAATCTACGACCCTAAAGCCTCTCAAGTTCTCAACAACTCTAACAATAGTGGAAGCCGACGTCAATAACGGAACACTTCACACGCGAGAAGTATTCATGGTTCGCCGTCCCCAATCACCGTTGGCCCCTCTAGAAGCACCCGACATTAGGTCATCAGATGAATCCGAATCCAACATATCACCCTTTACCCAGGGGCACGATGGTGAAACCGAGAGCTAGAAACAAGCCAGAGAAAGAAGAAACAAATTGAAGCAAGGACGCCAACGCCGTGCCAGGCAGCACAAAGAAGCTTGGATCAGATATGAGTCAGATCTAGCCGAGTACAATAGAAGAAAACCAGAGCAAGAAGTCGGAGAAAGACATGCGGCAAATAAACCCTACAATAGGATCCGAGAAGCATTAGAAGAACTCGGGGCAATCTCACAGCCCAGTGAAGAACAAAGACGGCACCAGGATATTCTCCAGTCAACGGCCTTAAGAACACACGACAGAAGGACCCGCTTGAGGCTACCCGCCAGGTCAACATCTCATAGTCAGGAAGATCAAAATCCAAGAAAGTTCGCTTTCGAGAGACTTGGGCCAAGCAGAAGTCACAACAGAGAAAGTAGAAGGGACCATAGTCAAAGCAACCAAGTCGAACGACCGAAGGAGATCAGGAGCAGAGCACCCATCCAGATAGCCCCGTGGAACTACTCTCACCAGAACGATAGCTGGCTAGAAGGAGGGGCTGAATCAGAATACAGAGAAGCCGGAACGCACGATAGGTTCCCCTATTTTGCAAACCGAATCGCTTCGATACGACTGCCTCACAAGTTCAAGCCGTCCAACCACTGTAAATATGATGGCAAGACTGAACCAAGGCAGTGGCTTAGGATCTACTCACAATCGATTGAACTAGCCGAAGGAGATGACGATATCAAGACCTTGTTCTTTCCCATTGCCCTAGAAACCATACCCCTCCAATGGTTCGATAAATTGAACCCAGGGTCAATCAGAGGCTAGGAGGACTTGCAAAGAGCTTTCTATGAAAATTTCGTGGGTATCATTACGCATTCCATCACCCACGTAGAATTAAAAGGACTCAACCAGAAAGGGGGCGAAAGCCTTAGAGATTACTATCGATGATTTGGCGAACTACGTGCTCAAGTACATGACATCACCGAACGAGAAGTAATCGAAGCTTTCTCTCATGGAATCATGGCCAGGTGGCAATTTCAGGACTTTTGCAAAGAAAACCCAAAAAACAATGAAGAATTCAGACGCACAGTAGAGAAGATGATCATTGCAGAGGAGAAAACACGAGAAAGGTTCCCGGATAGAAACAACCGAGACAACCCTTAGACAGCAAAATCATCGAAACATCAAGCATCGTGAAAGAAAGCGTGGACCCGACAACACCGTGAGCGGTATCGACAAATTGAAGAAATTTTCCAAACCTGTAAGGCACGAAGACATTGAAAACATGCATTGCATCTGGCACCCTAAAGGAAATCACACCATCGGAGATTGCTACACCTTCATTAATCGATACACAAGAAAAGATAATAAGGAGAACAACAAAGAAGACAATCAGAAAAAAGATGAAGACAACCATGAAGATAAGGGATTCCAAAATCCAAGGGGACAATGAGCAAATGATCTTTGTCGGGGTCCCGGGTTCTAGAAGCAAACATCAAGACAAGCTGGCTCTACAGACCATCATGGCAGCAGAACCGGCTACTCCAAGATACCTCAATTGGTCATAGTATTCAATCCAATTTTCAAGAGAAGACCAATGGACTAGCGTAGGGAACGCCGGCATTACCCACTGGTTCTAGATCCAACTATCACCGGTATGACCGTCACAAAAGTACTAATCGATGGGGAGCCGTGCTCAACATCATTTTGTCGAAACGCTAAGGAAGATGGGACTACAACTTGCCGGATGATTACCCCAACAAGTGTCCCTTTTATGGGATAGTACTGCAAGGCAGCCATGCCACTTGGATAAATCACTCTACCGGGTTACTTTTGGGATTCCGCCAAACTACCGTATGATTTTATCAAATTTGAAGTTGCAGACTTCGAATCATCATATCACGCTATCCTTGGGCGTCTAGCATTAGCAAAGTTCATGGCTATACCACATTACCCATACCTCTTGCTTAAGATGCCAGGCCCAATGGTGTTCTTTTTCCTCCGGCGATCTCAAGCATGCTTTTGATCATGACGTTCAGTAATCCAAATTGCGTACCAAGGCACAAGCCAAAGGTAGAGAAGAGATAGCCACCGTTGTTGTCAGAAATGAACCCGTAAGAACTAGAAATCCCAGCTAAAAAGCCCAGTATCCTCGCACCACCAAAAGAAGCCGACGTCAAGCAAATCGACCTGGGCACCGGTGATCCCTCCAAGATGGCAACCATCAGTGCCCACCTCTCGGCAAAATAGGAACTCGAGCTCACCAACTTTCTTCGGGACAACAAAGATATCTTCGCTTGAAAGCCGGCCGACATGCCAGGTGTCCCAAGAGAGTTGGCTGAGCACAAAATTGATATCAAGGAAGGCTCCAAGCCTGTGAAGCAACGGCTACGATGATTCTCACCCGACAAGAAGGCAGTAATTAAAAAAGAAATTACAAAGTTAATGGCATCCAGATTCATAAGAGAAATCTTTCATCCAGATTGGCTAGCCAACCCAGTTTTAGTATAGAAAAAGAACACGGATGAGTGGCGCATGTAAAGGTCGACTACACGTATCTCAACAAGCATTGCCCGAAAGACCCATTTGGGCTACCATGCATCGATCGATAGTTGATTCAACAGCAGGATCTGCCCTATTATCCTTTCTTAATTGCTATTCAGGATATCATCAGATCGCATTAAAAGAACAAGACCAGAGCAAGACATCTTTCATCACTCCGTTCGACGCCTACTGCTATAAAACCATGTCGTTTGGACTCAAGAACGCTGGTGCTACTTACCAAAGAGCTATCCAAACGTGCCTTGGTGAGCAGATCAGCGAAAACATGGAAGCATATGTGGACGATGTGGTAGTAAAGACAAAGAACCCGAACACACTAATTGAAGACTTAAAGCAAACTTTTGAAAACCTGAAAAGATGGAGATGGAAATTGAACCCAAACAAGTGTGTATTCGGAGTTCCTTCAGGACAACTACTCGGATTCTTGGTCAGTCATCGAGGAATCGAAGCTAGCGCCAAGCAAATTTGAGCTATAACAGAGATGGGCCCTCCTCAAAGTGTCAAAGATGTGCAGAAACTGACAGGCTACATGGCGGCCCTCAATCGTCTCATTTCAAGACTCAGCGAAAAAGGGTTACCTTTCTTCAAGCTACTAAAGAAGACGGGCACTTTCGAGTGGATGAGAGGAAGCCAAGGAAGCTTTCGAAGACTTAAGGCATACCTCACCTCCTCGCTGCTCTCACACCTCCAAAGAAATACGAAGACATGATGTCAGTGACATTGCGGCAACTTCTCTGTGATTAGTGCAAATGATAGTCGAGAGAGAGAAGAAGAAGGATGCCAGATATACAAAGATAAAGGCTCGATACTACATCAAATAAGCATCAATAGAATCAAAGATCTGGTACCTACATGTGCAAAAACTAATATATGCCCTCCTGATCACTTCCCGCAAGCTTCGCCACTATTTTGAAAGCCACAAGATTACCGTGGTGATAGATTTCCCACTCGGAGACATCCTACACAACAGAGACGCAACGGGGCGCATATCTAAGTGGGTAGTTGAACTTGGCACTCTCAACGCCGATTTCACCCCACCTAAGGCAATCAAGTCTCAAGCCCTTGCTGATTTTGTTGCCGAGTGGACAGAAATTCAACAACCTATGTCAGATACCATCCTCGACCATTGGAAGATGTACTTTGATGGATCACTCAAACTAGGCGGAGCCGGTGCAGGCGTTCTCTTCATCTCTAGACGGAAAACAACTCAAATATGTCCTTCAGATATTATGGCAAGCTACAAACAATGAAGCAGAATACGAAGCCCTCATCCACGGGCTCCGAGTAGCGATTACCCTCGGGATCAAGCGACTACTCGTCTATGGCGATTCGGCAGTAGTCATCAACCAAGTCAACAAAGATTAGGACTGCACCAAAGACAACATGGGCGCTTACTGCATTGAAATATGAAAACTTGAAAAACATTTCCAAGGTTTAGAAATTCTACATGTCCTGCGCGATTCAAATATTGCAGCGGACGTCCTCGCCAAGCTTTGGATCGGAGTAGGCGAAGGTCCCACCCAGCGTATTCATAGAGGAGTTATCACTCCCTCTATCAAACAACCCAAAGAGATAACCCTCAACTCCCAAATAAAGGCACCCAGATTTTGGTAATCACCACCTCATGGACCTGTGTTTTTATTGATTATATCAAAGAAAATAAGTTGCCAGATGAGACAAAGAAGAAGCTACCCGAGTTGTTCGCAGAGCAAGAACTACGCCATAGTAGGAGATAAACTCTATAGAAGAGTCGCATCATCGAGAGTACTCCTAAAATGTGTCTCATCTAAAAAAAGGCAAAGAGATCTTAGAAGAAGTACACTCAAAGTTGTCAAGGAAATCATGCCGCTTCAAGAACACTAGTCGGCAAAGTATTCCGCACCGGTTCTCTTGGCCAACCGCTTTGAAAGACGCAGAAGAACTCGTCGGAAAATGCAAGGTTGTCAAATGTTCGCAAGACAAGCTCACGCCCTAGCTCACAATCTCATCTCGCATCCCACCCTTGGCCTTTCTCCCCGCTGGGGTCGGATCAAGTAGGACCTCTCAAGAAAGCAAAGGGCGGTTTCGAGTACATCTTTGTAGCAATTGACAAGTTCACCAAGTGGATTGAATACAAAACCACTGCGTGAAATATAGCGTAGCCAAAGCAAATGAGTTCATCCAAGACATTATGCAATCGCTTCGGCATGCCCAATCGAATCATCATAGATTTGGGTTCTCCCTTCACAAACTATAGAATTCCAAAGTTAAGCACGTGGATTGCGGCTTCAAGATAGATTACGACGGCGGTTGCATCCAAAAGCCAACGGACAAGTAGAAAGGGCTAATGGACTCATACTAATGGATAAAACCCAGATGTATGAAGAACTAGTGGACTATGGATCCAAATGGATTGAAGAATTGCCCAAAGTAGTATGGGGGCTACGAACTCAAATAAGCAGAGCCACCGGATACTCACCTTTTTCCCCCGCTTACGGATCGGAAAATTTGTTGGGTCGAGATGGCGGACTAGAGGGGGGGTGAAGAGTCCTTTCTAAAACTAATCACACACCGCTAACCATAACAAATGCGAATTAAAACTATTCGGTCCAGCCAAGACTACACCCTCTATCTATAACTCAAGCACCTAGCAAAATATACTAATTATGCTTACTACAGGTCTTTGGGCTAGGGAGCTCACCTAACCAATTCTATGAGCAAGGTCACACAAACCTATGCCACTTGTATTTCAAGCAATGAGGAGCTCCTACACATGCTAGTAAGCAAAAGCACAAATCCAACTAAGCTCACTAGCAATGCTCAATAACAAGGCAACCAATGCCAAATTAGAGAGCGCAAATACTTAGCTACACAAACTAAGCAAAGTGACTAACAAGGTTACACAAACCAAATTAGCCACGCAAGAGAGCTACTTATGCTACACAAGCAAGAAGATAACTAGTGAGCTACACAAGCTAACTAATTACAAGAGCAACTACACAAAGCACAATGTATATAAAAGTAATCACAAGCTTGTGTAAGGGATTGCAAACCAACGGAAGAACAAGGTTGACACGGTGATTTTCTCCCGAGGTTCACGCATGCTTGCACAACACGCCACGCCTGCCAGTCAACCGGCTCACTTGGTGGTTCCACTAATTGGCATCACACTTAAGCCTGCATGTCGGGCACCACAAGAACCTACCCCAAAAGTGAGGGGGTAGCTCAATGACATGCTCAACTAGAGTTGCTCTTGTGGCTCCCCACTGGGCAGCACAATGCCCTCACAAAGCACTTCTCCCACGCACCACATTAAGCTTCTTGCGGGCTTGGCGGAGACCACCACCAAGCCGTCTAGGAGGTGGCAACCTCAAAAGCAACAAACACCACCGGCTTGCAACTCGATCACCTAGTGCCACTCAATGCAACCTCACGATGCAATCAAGACTTAGAATCACTCTCTCACACAATCGGATGATCGCTATCAAGCATATGTGAGATGGAGGGCTCCCAAGCACTACCACACAAGCCACCAAGGCTCTAGTGTACTTAGCTCATGGCCAAAGGCTGACCAATTACTTTCTATTTATAGCCCCACAGGCTAAAATAGCCGTTACCTTCCACTGGTGTTTTTCGGAGATGACCGGACATGCGGTTAGATCGGACCGGACGAGACCCAGTCATTCCGGTCGCCTGATTGCGTCGCTGTGACACGCGTCATCGACTTCAAATACTAAACGCTGATCCTAATCGGGTCAAGTGATGACTGAATCAATGCAACAAGTGACTGGACGCCGGACTCGGCGGGTCTGATCGCTTCAGTAGCATCCGTAAACAATTTTTTCACGATTGACACGTCCCGGCCATGCTCGACTCAGACTCACCCGGCGTCCGGGTCACACGGCATCTCGCCTATGAGCTGCGCCACATCAAGAGGACCGACGCACCTCTCCGGTCTGCCTAGTCACTTAGTGACCTGGCGTCGGGCCAGAGAACCGACTCTAGTGACTTTGTAGCTTCTTTTACCCGGACGCACCGTCCAATCGTGGTTGGGTCCGTCCGGCCACTTACAAAAGACCTCCGTCTTTTCGTATATATGTATGCCGGTGGTACCATCGGATTGTCACGCGACACTATGGGCGGACACTCACGGGTGAAGTTTTGAACCATTCTCGCCTCCGTTTCATCGCCGAGTTGATCCTATCAACTCCAACTTCATCTCCCTTGTAAATGTGCCAACACCACCAAGTGTACACCACCATGTATATGTGTGTGTTAGCATTTTCACAATCATTTTCCAAAGGATTAGCAACTCAACTTGCCACGCCCACTTTCGATCCCTATGACTGATGCAAAGTTAGATCACCGAGTGGCACTAGATGACCGATATGCAAATAAGTTTGCCCCTCTTGATAGTACAGCCATCTATCCTAAACCCGGTCATAAACTTCTCTACCACACCTATGACCGTGAAATGGAATGCCTAGGTTATTCCTTTG